>VXAA01000425.1:120581-141884 GCA_013399115.1 Anseranas semipalmata
GAAAGGAAAGGAAAGGAAAGGAAAGGAAAGGAAAGGAAAGGAAAGGAAAGGAAAGGAAAGGAAAGGAAAGGAAAGGAAAGGAAAGGGAAAAGGAAAACGTAGCAGTCATTTTCTCTGCACTTCTATTATGGAGTTTTTAAATAGTTTCTATGCAAACTGGAAGATTTAACTCTCTTAGCTGCTTCTTTTTAACAAATATCTTCATTTTTTTTCATGTAGTTGGTTATTTCAAAGATAGACACAAGTACATTGGATTTGGGATGTTTTATTGCTCTAGATTTACTTAAAAAGTAATGAAGCAGCTCTTTGTAACGTTGAGAATCACCTCCTGGAAGCTCTAAAGAACCACGTCAAGGGTAGCTTCTACTGTCATGAACTCCCTAACCAGCTGCTACATTGTGCTGTCACTGATTGCATCTTAAAATGTCATCTTGGCATTGTTATAAATTGTCTCTCTATAAGAATTTCAGAGAATTCTGCATCAATTAAAATAATGAATTTATTTAGTAAGCACAGCAAGCAAAACAGCGCTGGGCGGCCGGGGAGTCTCTGCTCCGCAAGCGGCACGCACCCACCCCTTCCCGCAGTCTCCTTTTATCGTTTCTCCCAGGTTACGTAGCTTCCTCTGGTTCTGCGACTGCGCCAATTGTTGCTAGGGGGTCGTTTTTCTTCCCTCTGGTGGTCGCAGGGATGAAGGCCGCAGTCTTCCTCTGCATGTTGACTTAATTCCCTCCTTATTTGGTAGGCTGTCCAGCTGCAACTTTGTTTATACAAGTTCCCCGATCGCTTAGCCTCCAAGGACATCCTATCTCAACGGAATGTCTCAACATTATAACTGTTATTTTCTTAGAGCTCGGACTACTTATATTTACAGGTTACAATGAACAAAACATCCCTGATATTTACAAGTTACAATGAACAAACAACCCTCACATACCACAGGCATCACACCCTGGTGTGATATTTGCCAGTCCTATAGCATACTGTTTAAAGTTTGCTATTACTATCATATTTCCTGCTTTCACGACCTTTTTGATTGCCTTCATTGTGTTACAGACAGTGTCACCTTCTTGGATAGAAAGCTGTTAATATAAACCCAATACTGTAACATTTTTCCTTTATATGCCTTCTTCTTAGATATGGATTTCATGTTATTAATTGATAGTATGAGTTCACTATACTGATTCCATTCTAAGCTTTCTTTAATGTACAGCACAGCTCCATCACTGGTATAACCTACTCCACTTTTCCTGCACACCTTGCGTCCTGCTTCTATAATAGTTAACTAATGAACTTCTTACCAAGTGACAAATATGTCTGTTTCTGGTCATCTATAATGGTCATGTTCTAAACTATGCATTCTAAACTATGCAAGCTATTACAAACTATGCAGTGCACTATATGGTACTGTTCAGCAAGACAAAGCAAATGAATGTGATAAAAAAAAGCAAAGTGATAAACCAGAAATACAACCTTATGAAAGCTAACTCTTTATCCAGCACCCAAAGTCACAAACTTTTAGATTCACCTCAAATATAGTATTACATTTATTATTTAAACAACAGTTGGATATGAAATAGTATTGTTAAATTTCAAACTGTTCTCCTGCATTATTATATGCATACATTTCTACAATCTGCAATGACGCTGGTACACACTAATTATCCAATTGACCAGGACACAGACTTCAATTATAATTTCTACCTTCACTGTAAGTGTATAATTATTTTTTTAGGACATGAGGTTGGTTTTACACCTTTGACCCCAGTGTTAAAGGTCCTAAACTAATTATTTTTCTTCCTAATTAGTCAATATGGACTGCATTTAACCTTCACTAATGGCTTAAATTCTTGTATCAGCTAGTGTTTGTTTATTGAATGAGAGAAGAGAAGGTTTAACATATAGAGTATGTGATCTCTGCAGAGTTACCTTGGAATTCTACTGGAGAGTTTCCTCTACTTCAGTTGCAAGTGGCACACAGAAACCTTTAGCTTAGCTGTGGTAATCCTTTTTAAGAAGGTTAATTAAATCACCCAGAGATACAAGCTGAAGCCCAAGTAAGGCTTCTATTGCTCTGCTCATCTGCCCACTTTCCATAAGGATCAACAATAAGCCACTTGAGTCACCCAAGTTCTTTAACGCCTTTCCATGATTTTCAGTCATGCCTTAAGGAAAAAATTCACTGAGTATTCACCAAAGAATCAAACAACAAATCTCCCACACACAATGGACTGTGATGGAGTTGATGGAGTTTCTGCCAATACATTTGGCTTGGAGCTGATGTATGTACACAGAACAGTGCAGCAATGCTAGTTCAGGTATGAAAGGCTTACGGTATAGTTTACTATTGCCTTGGATATAAGGTAGCACTACAATAATATGATTTCCAGTCTGTGGTGGATTGACCTTGGTAGGCAGCTAAGTACCACACAGCTGCTCACTCCCTCCCTCTCAGAGTGGGGTAGGGCAGAGAAACAAAAGGGCAAAAACTTGTGGGTCAAAAAAAGACAGCATAGTAAGTGAAGGGAAGAATTCTGTGAAAATATCTTTGCTGAGGCTCATTTTTCTTCCATCTTCTAAAGAGCATTTGACTACCTTTACATACACAAAATATATGTGATATTGGGAATTCTGATAAATCTGGAATTTAAATCCTTTATATAGGGGAAAAAATCAACAACCTTTTTAAATTCAAAGTTGAAAATGACCTTTAGTTTCAAGTATGTAATGATCTAGTTTGATATCTATTACTTTATTTGAAAAAGCAATAAGCTGGCTAAACACAAAAAGTTATTTGTGCTACAGGCTTCCAAAATTTCTTGTTTTAATTTTTTTTTTTCACATACTTTTCTTCCTTTTAAGCCTCTGTGAAAAGTAGAAAAACTCTGTAAAGCAATATTTTGAAAGACAGCAATTTGAATTATGTTTCTCAGGGACCTGTTTCTGTTCTGGAAAGAAGGGATTTTAAACTAGGAGGTAACCATCAAAATACATTATTTCCAGTATCCAAAATACAGACTTTTAAAAACATATTCCAGAAAAAAAAAAAAAAAAGTATCATAAATACATTTGATATTAGCCACTTTAATTCCTAATGGTATTAATACTCTCATTTATACTTATAATATTAAAAAATGTACCATCTGTCTCACTAACAGTAGGAGACCAGATTACAGTAGCCATAATATGATTCATTTTTAATAAAAATCACTACTGGTTAATTATAATGTGAAGTGTCTACTGGAAATGGAGCAATTATTTCACTGGTACTTTTAATGCTGGCAAGCCTGACAGTTTCAATTTTTTTTTTTTTATTTTTTATTTTTGGTAACTGAGCTACACAGTCAAAAGTAGCTCTCCTCATTAAAACAGAACAAAAAACCCACACAATTCCTCACCAATTCTGCTTCTCAAGAGGCAAGTTGCTTTTCATGGCAACTGCTCAAAGATAGTTGAAACCATCTACTTCCTAAAAGAAAAATCTTTACAGATGACTCCTAAATCTAGTTGTCCATTGTGACCTCTCCTCCTCCACTGTTCTCATTAATAAATTTTCACACAGGTCCCTGCTGATGTGATAAACCCTGTGTTCTAATAATGCAATTTCAGAATTTTATTCCTAGTCCCTCTCCTTCGTAACTACTGCTTTTCCCTTTTCTCAGATTTATGATGGATGAAAGCTCAAGTTATGTGCCTGTCTTGTGCCTGAGGCACAAGTCTAAAGCCTAGCCTGCATTTAACTTGTCAGCAGGCTCAGCACAAGATGTGGCTTTAAACCAGCTGAATTCGACTAGTTCAGAACACAGCATTGTCCTTAATTCAATTTTAACCTGGCTCAGGCCAGCATAGTTTCTAAGAATCCAGGACAAAATTATTTCAATGAAATATGAAACTAAGTAAGAGTGTCTACCCTCTGTTAAGCAGATTCTAAATATAGCTAGAAACAACATCTCTAGTCTGTCTATAGGACTCAGATTAATAAAGTAAAAGAAATAAAATTAAAAATAAAAATAAAAAAGGAGGATACTTGCATATCTCTTTGTATGTTTTTGTAGTTGGAAAGAAAATGGACAGAATAGTGAAAAGAGAAAGAAGAGGAAGTAAAAAGAATGAAAGGGAATTGAGAGAAAATCATTCCTGTGATGGTATTAATAGAAAAGGAAATGGAAGACAAGAACAAATAAGAAAGTAACAAATGAATAGTTCGTATTGTGGGCTAGACCACTAATATCAAGGATCAGGAAAGATAACATGGCAACCCCAGGGAGAATACAGCCAATACTCTTTGTGCTCATTAGTTTCAGGGCCAGTAGATGCCCATAACATTTTGCAACTAAGACTTTATGAAAAGATGTATCAACCTTTCTCCTTATATAAGGAAGATACTTACACATCTCCTGAACAAATTTCAGTTTTAACATGAGCAAGAGATTTTGCCACATCTTGGCACACAGCATCACAAAAAGATTTTGGATTTGCATCAGTTCATTGATAGTTAGTACTGTTTAATATAGACGGAAAACTAAGATGAAATCCTCATGTGTTATTCTCATTTTGCATCAAAACTTATTCAGATATTACTTTTAACCTACATCTTGGTTGACTATCTCTTATTGTTAATTAACATTTTCTTGTTTTTGCAGTTACGGATTTTCCTTCCTACATTGCAAACCGAGAACGTTAATGTGCTTTCTTATCCTAACTTCATGGCATTTTACATTACTGATCTTCATTCAAGATTCAGGATATCTCAGTGTTTCTCTATAATGCAAAATTACATTAACAGGTAATCTCTATTAAGTCTATGTATTTATTTTGTAAAAAAACATGATAAAGAATAGAGAAAGAATCTGTCATTTAAAATGCATGTTAATGACAGAAGAATGGCTGAGCATGACTCATTCATGCATGAGACAATTAACTCATTAAAAACACATTAAAAATAACCATAATTATACAGAAATATTTTCAATATCTGCAGTTGGCTTATTATTTCATCTCTTCATTTATGTTACTATTTCTAATTTCTTTTTTCTCCACTGAAGACAACCTGCTAACACTCAGAAAAAAGTGTCAGTTTTCAGTTAGTGTGTTAGCTGCTTTTGGAGCCAAGAGCATTATGGAAGATTTCTTATGAATCTGAAAATTGTTATTCCCATTCAAAATTTTCATTTTCTTTTCTTTTTTTTTTTTTTTTTCAGTTTTAATGGCCTAATGGGTATTTGGATGAGCGACCCAGGAGAAAAAAAAGGAGAAATGATGGGAATATTAATTGGAAAAAAGACAACTGAGTATGATTTATATTTTAACTGGAAGAACAACTTCTCTCCTAGGGCAGCTTTCACTAGTACATGATGCCCTGAGGGAGTTCAGTTGTTATACATGTTCAGTTATATAATTTTTTCTAGGATGTTATTTTCATACTATTGGGAAGCCATACATAGTTTTTGAAAAAATAAAAATAAAAATAAAGGACAATGTAGAAGTTTTTAATAAAATTTTAGAACGTGTAGAAGTTTTTATACAATTCATTATGTATGCTACATATCTATATATCCAATATGCGTATATAAAAACACATGTATATGTATGTGCACACACACACCACTACTAATTTCATTTCCAAATATGTGGAAGAACCTCAAAATACATTTCTAGAATCATAGGTTAGAAGAGACCTTCAAGATCATCAAGTCCACACATCAACCTGACGACCTACCAAGTCAGACATCATTGAACTATGTCTGTTAGTGCCATATCCACATTAAATGCCTCCAGGGATGGGGAATCCACCACGTTCCTGGACAGCCTCTTCCAATGTTTGACCACCCTCTCCATGAAGAAATTCTTCCTAGTGTCCAATCTAAACCTCCCCAAGTGCAACCTGAGACTGTTTCCTCATGTCCTATCACTTGTCACCTGAGAAAATGATAACAGAACATAATACAGAAGCTTCATGCACTTAAGGATGTTGACTATCTTTAAAGCACTGAAGTAGACTCCAGCAGCCATGTGGAGCAACATGACAAACTAGCAGCCCACATCTCCACCCAAAGTCATGTATGCCTGAATGGTGAAAGAAGCAGAAGAATATTTTTCTTCAAATCGTATCGTTTTCTGATGCTTTCCAAAAACAACAGAATAGCAGTTATTTATTTGCCCTTATAAAATGCCTGAAAATTCAGGCAGCAACTAGGGAAATGCTTCACCATTGCTCAGGCTTTAAATAATCATATGAAAGGAGTTTGAAAAGAACATTTATTTTTGTATTTCATTGAGCTATTAAATCAGTTCTCCCATTCTAAGTCAGCAGACTTCCAGACAAGGCATACTGTGCCCTGTTTCAGTTGTTCCCTACTGGTGTCCCAATTCAGCAAAACATTTTTTTTCTGTGCAACCATATTCTTTGAAAGCTATCGTGCTTTGATGGATCAAAGCTACAAAATATTTTGTTTAAAATTTATTGCATTATTTGCTACTCTGAAAGGGGATTAGTTTTACAAAACATTCTACACCATATCAGAGCCTTTTTTTATTTTCTCTTTAATATGCTGTCCATAATCTTACTCCTCATATGCTCATCACTTTCCTGACCTTCTCTTCTTTATTTAACATCAAGCACTGTCATCTTAGTACATGCAGTACAAACTAGACTTTCATGTTTGTATTTGCAAGGGCAATAAAGGGCAATAAAGGGAAAACTTTGTGGGGACATACCAATTTATTCCGTTGCTCGAGCTTTAAAAAATGTTTATTTGGAGATTTCTTTTTTCCTTTCCTTTCCTTTCCTTTCCTTTCCTTTCCTTTCCTTTCCTTTCCTTTCCTTTCCTTTCCTTTCCTTTCCTTTCCTTTCCTTTCCTTTCCTTTCCTTTCCTTTCCTTTCCTTTCCTTTCCTTTCCTTTCCTTTCCTTTCCTTTCCTTTCCTTTCCTTTCCTTTCCTNCTGAAGGAGGGCACTTATTAACCAAAATGCTTTGAAAATTTTAGGAAATTTGTATGATCCCTAAATTAGTCATTAGTATGTCATCAGAGTATTATTGCTGTGGGACTATGTTTCACATCAAAGTGCTATGGTTTCAACAATGTGCTTGTTTACCAAAGTAAAACCATTCACATTGGTGTATTTTCATATCCTTTCCTGCTTTCATAGAATCAGAAAACGTTCATATTCTGAGAAAGTCTAAAACATTTAATCTCTTCTTCTGCACTTGAACATCTGTAGTGCTAATGGCTACAAGCCAAACCCAAGAAACAGATCACAGCATTTAGCTTAGTTTATCATGCCAAATAAATCAGCATCATAAAGCAGATAATAACATCTTTTCTTCCTTAAAATTGCATGTTCTTGCTCTCACAGAATCATGCCAGCAACTATGAAGGGGAAGCTAAGCTGAGTTGCAGGATGTTGTTCAGGGGTCTGGGACTCTGTGCAAGTGAAAAGCTGCAAAAAGATTACAGTCTAGGCTTGATGTATTTTCCAGTTGTATGGCTCATGTTCTCTCTGTTAGAATTTGAAACTTAAGCAGGCATTGATCTTTCATAAATGCTGCTGTTAACATGAGATGTGCATACATATATGTAGATAAGAACAACTTATCAGTTGTTCTTATCTAAAAGTCTAAAGACTGGTAAAGCCATTCTTTAAGGAACTTTCTCAAATCCTGGTAGACATTTTTATATAGTAAAGCCTTGTTATGCAACATAATGTTTGTTTACAGCTGTAGATCTTTTTTTCTGTGTGAAATTCTGCTTGAGTTAGAAATATGTCATGAAACTAACAAATATTTTGTTGCTTCCACCACAATACACTCCCGAATTTTCTGAAAGATTATCATATGCCAAGCATAATTAAGATCATAGCTTTATATCAAATTAAGCATACGCAATTAAAAAAAAAGTGCAGCCTTAGTGACTATATCAACAAAGATGTCATGTGACTTATTCTCTCACTTCTACTATTTAGCATGGATAGTACATTTGCTATAAGAAGAAGCATAATATGATACAATTTAGGCAAGGCAAGACTTAGGAAGGGAATATTAAGCAGTTTAAATCCTAGCAATGACATAGTACATCAAAGCAATCGCTGAACTAAAATATAGTAAAAACTAAAGTTATTCTCAATGAGGAAAGCATCATAAATTTAATAGTATTCGCCCCACTCCAAAAAAAACCACTCTGTATCTCTAACTTAATCCTTGCTTTCAAAACTAAATGAAAAAGCCAGAAAAACTTTGATATGATTTGAATATCTTGGCAGTAATCTGCAAACCAATGGAGATGTCAAAAACACATTGCATTTATTTCTTAGAAAGACTTAATCATCAGAAAAACTAAACAAACAAATAAATAAATAAAAACAACAAGAACAACAACAACAACAACAACAAAAACAAAAACAACAGCCAAACAGAAAGACCAGCAACTGATATTAAAAAATGAAGAAGATACAGGTATTATTAAAAGCCCACAGACATCTAAATAATGTAAAAACTAGATAACTAAATATAATTTGTTTTTTGATTTTCATTTGAATGCTGAACAACTTTCTACCCTTGGAATTACTGAGAGAAGATACTGGAAATTTTACATATTGAGGAATGAAGCAAACATGTTTGGCAGAGCATGTACATTATCCATCAGATGAAGAACTTTCTGAACGGGATAACTGAAAGAATTTTTTGTCTGATTTACCCAGGTCAAGAAAATTTATGAGACTTTATAATCTGAAAGGGTGATAAGCAGATAAACAAAATATGTCAGTGCCTTGTTATGAAGTTAGAGTTAGATTCAGTGTAAGTGAACGTGTTGGCCATATAAAGTACTGGCTAATGCTTCAACAGCCATAGGAGTTTCCTAAGAGTTTCTTAACATTACATAAAGCTAAAGGGATGCCCCTTATATTGCCTTTGTGTCTGCAAGAAAACAGCTGTCTGATGTTTATTTTTATGAGCTTCATGGAAGGGAAACATTTTCCTCCTTGAACATATATGGCATTACATTAGTAATTATCAGATTATGGATTTATCATTGCAATCATGCTTTGAATTCTTGATTTCTGAGATAGAAACTGCTAGCCTGAACACCAGTAGAATTCAAAAAAATGCTGAATCCCCTATTAGCTAATCCTACACAAATTAGGACCGTAATCTGTGAAGTGCAAGGCTTTCACTCTGCAAATCCTTAAAGTCTTGGCTGTGCTACAGCTTGCAAATCATCTCTAATGAGTGTAACATGGATTTCAGAGCTATTAGACTAACTGCTTCTTCAGCTGTTTCCTGGTAAACTATCGAGAAAATGCTTCCATTTAATAATGGATATATCACCTTATGAATATTATGATCTTGTATGAGATTTGAAACCACATTAGATTCCTTGAGAAAAAATAGTCTGTTATTAGAATGAACTGCATACGATTATGACAATGTGAGGTTTACCAAATCCTACCCTTAGTTACTTCCATGTAAAGGTACAGTAATTTTATCAAAGTGTGTGAGTTTACCTTAAATTTACATTTAAAGAACACAAACAGCATTTAGCCTAATGTGATCAGGTTCCTTCTTTGACCAGATAGGAAGGGTTGAACAGGAGGAATAGTGGTTTGTCAAGTCCAGCCTGGACATTTCCATTGTCTGATGCACACAGTATGGCTGATGGATAGTTAAGTATTAATTCCCATAATTAGATTTAATTCTTAGGAATTTCAAACTGCTGAAATGATTACTGTGTACACTTTTAAACAGTCAAGACATTGCAGATCCCGTGTGCAGTGAACCTTTACTGAATTCTGGTCTCTCTTCTAAACTAAACCTGACCCATAACACCAAAAAATAAATGTAAGTATTCTCATATCCTGAAAATGTATTTGATTTGTAACAACAAAATGAAGGTTTGCCCTCATTCTCCAACAAAAGAATTTATTCAACCATTTAGTTTGCATCAATGCACAAATGGTTGGGTTATTAAACAGGTACCGCTGGTCAGTATGCAGTAATACAAAGGGGGAAACTTTGAAGAAGAGACACAAAAAGCATATATTGTGTTAGAACCTTCTTAAGTCTTGATTTTATTTTTCGGTCTGGCATTTTAACATAATTTTCATCATTAACTAACATGAATGTCCCCTCACAAATGCCTTGCTGTGTTTTAAAAGGGGCAGTGTTTTATTTCAGTCTGTCTTTAATCTTGCTGGGACTACTCTAGTTGTTGCAGAACCACAATTAACATCGACGTAAAAACTCATTATCATCTCACATAAACTGAAGCAATGCAATTAGGGTTTCTATTGTTTGGCAGGAGTAGATACACAACATGCCCTTCCAAGATATAACTCTAAGGACAGCAAGGGATGATTTGGTTGGCCAGGAAGCATCTTTTCATTTGACATTAACAACGCTCATTAAGCTTAGAGGGTCTGTGCACCTATAAAATTCAGCAGGATTTTAGTGTATTATTAATAGAACTCTTTACTTGAATGTGCCAGGCAATCAAGTTAATAATTTTAAATACACAAGTGTAGAGGTAGACTTTGGACAAAACTTTAAGGCATGGTTAATTTGCATGCTTTATTCCTAATCTAGCAGATATATTCATAGGCAGGTTTTCTTAGAATAAACTCTATGTGCTTATGCAGCTGCAGAATGTTCCACTGATTCCGAAAACAACAACAACAAAAATGTGTTTATACTGATCTGAGTCAAATTTAGCCAAATTTCAAAAGTATTAAAAGGGAGGCTGTCATTTCAGGTTCCAGCCCTGATCCACTTATAGAGAAATTACTGTGCTATTACTGCAATTTAGAATGATATTCATAATCTTTAAGAAATAGTTTTCAGAAAGCTCTCACAAATGTATGCTGTAATAACCAGTAAGACTTTTTTGCTGTTATAGTGTAATTTCCAAGCTGTTATTTCCCTTCTGTATCTTCTTTCCTTGGACATATTAATAGATATCTCAATAGATAACCTTAGCAAGGTATCAATAACTGCTGAGACAGGCAAGATTGCTTCACAGCTGACCAAGGAACATTTTATTTGCCGTACATAAGTCAATGAAATCCTTGTTAAAATTAGATTTTCCCTAATTATTTACTCAATTTGTGAGCATGTACTTGTATAGCTTTACTGGTTTTATCTATAAAAAGTAAGGCATGGTTCTACTGATAAACAAGACAGTTTTTCTAATACTGTATTAGTAGCTAAACACAACAACATTCTTGTAAGTTTAATGCTGTAAAGATTAAAGTGGTAGATTCCTTTCTTACAGTAGAACTCATCTTATCTACAACTAGAGAGATGAATTTTAACAGAATATGAGCAGTACAATGATTTGATACAAGTAGTATCATGACACTGACCTCAGCACAAAACAAAGGTGCTGTTTCCCAAATGCAAATGAAAAGCAAAATACACTGCACTTCAATACAGCAGAACAATCCTGAATAATAACAATATCTATCACAATACCTATCACATTAAGAAATTAACTGAGAAGAAAAGTGATATACTGCATATTACAAGACTATTGACACTCCTGTTTTTGTGCTGAAGGAAGTCTGACTCCATGTTGTGATTTTTTGAAACAATGTGTTTGAGTCCCAGTTGACCACACTTTTAACTCTATGAAGCTCCATAAAGTAAAACATTAAAACAAAGAACCTTTTCCCATTTTTGAGCATAATGATTTTCACACATTTCTGTATATTTCTTTCTTTTTCACTCCAGGTTAATTTTGATTATTTATTCAAAGATTAAAAATATACTCTTCATAATCTAGAATTCTGAGAAAAATGTGCTGACAGAATGTTTTATGCCAAAACAGTTTATCCTCCATTAAGTTATCAGCCTTGGCAACATTCATATGCACTGAAAAAAACAACTGAGCACAAAGCTGGTCTTTTTTCAGGCCAGTACAAGTACTGATTTATTGGGAAATTAGTTATGATGGGTGTGTATTGGGTTTATGTGGCAAGGTTTTGGTAGCCAGGGGGCTGCAGTGGTAGCCTCTGTGAGAAGAGTCTAGAAGCTACCCCATGTCAGATAAGGGCCAGTTCCAGCCAGAGACCCTCTGCTGGCCAGAGCCAAGCCAGTGAGCGATGCTGGTTTTGCCTCTGGGAGAGCAGATTTAAGAAAGGAAAAAGCCACTGCACAACAGCAGCTGGGAGAGAGGAGTGGGAAACAGCCCTGCAGGCACTGAGGTCGGTGAAGAAGGAGTGGAGGGGGTGCTGCAGACACTGGAGTAGAGCTGGTTCCCCCACAGCCCGTGGAGAGGCCCATGGTGGAACAGGCTGTCCCACTGCAGCCCATGGCGTACTGTGCTGGAGCAGATCTCCATGCTGCGTACCATGGAGGAGCCCACAGTGGAGCAGATGGATCTGGCCTGAAGGAGGCTGCAGCCCATGGAGGAGCCCATGGTGAAACAGACTCCAGGCTGGACATGCAGCCCATGGAAAGGAACCCATGGTGGAGCAGGAGGTCTGTGAGGAGCTGCTGCCCATAGGGGACCCCTGCTGGAGCAGTCAGCTCCTGAAGGATGGACTCTGTGGTATGGACCCATATTGAAGCAGATCGTGAATGACTGCAGACTATTACATCATTTCCCTTAATGCTGATTCTGTTTTGCCCTTGATGGCAATTGGTGTGTGATCTCCCTGTCCTTGTATCAACCCATGATCTTTTTCATGATATTTTTCTCCCCAAGTTCCTTTGAGGATAGGTAATGAGAGAGCAGTGTGGTGGTGTTTAGCTATCCATTGTTTTTAAACCACCACAGGAGGTAAGGTGATTTTAAGTCTTATGTTCCACTCCCTTGCTGTGACACTGGCCACTCATAGCATCCCTACAGGTTCCACAGTGCCAAATCTGGTTGTTGTCAGGGCTAACTGAGTTTGTTGGGCTCCATCTAACAAACACAAACGAGGAAGAAGAGTAAGGAGGGTTCTAAACTTTATAATTCAGATCAGATAGGGGTTAGAGCTGCCTTAATCTCCCATTCTCATTTGAAACACCTTGAAAACACAATATAGGAATGGTCATAAAACCAAAGAACTAAGCAGGGATCTTCTTCCTTGGTTTTCATTCTGTTTCTTTCCATTCTTTCCTCTATTTCTAGTTATGCAATGAGTCACGATCAACATTTCAGAGAGCAATGCTTTTCTTTTTAAATGCATTATTTAAAAAGAAGAATGTATAAGTAATTCCATCCCTGGATGTGGATGAATTTCAGTGGTGCTAGTCATCTGAATAATATACAGTGTCAGGCCTTTGGAATATAGCAATAGTTTATGTTCTAGCAGTTAAAAAGATCTGATTTTTCAGAGAAAAGGATGTAAAAATGACTTCCAATTTGTGGAATAGGAAAATTCTAGAAATTTATTAAACTTTTTTTTTTTTTCATTTCTCTATATTCATTTTTTCAATTATATTTGGTTATTGCGTAGTTACACAGTGTAAAGCAAACTTCTAATTTTTATTAGTTATTCACACTGACTTATTTGGGTGCTTACATTTTTAGGCTTTCGCAAAATAATGAGGAACAACTCCCACTGACTGTTTGATAATGCACCCTTACTTCCTAGCATTAAGACAAAGTGCAGTGGTGTTTAAAGCATTTGCACCCAGAATGTTCTCTAATAAATGCTCTCAAACTTAGAAATTATTTGCAATTTAAATATCGTATGATTCCACCAAGGAATGTCATTTGGTTGGCTGGAGCATACTTAAAATATATAGCTCCCTTGATGATGATTATATGCCTTGGTACTGATGGTCTCAGAATTCTGTTGGTGATATAGGAACTTTTTATTTCTACAACTATGACTTTCATCCAAATGCTATAGATTAAGAAGAATTGTATCATTCTATCTGTTTAGGAAATAGAACAGAAAATGGGATTAGACATTGACTCACTGATAAAGTTCATACACCATTTGCTAGCCCGTGAAAAACAAGTCTTTCTTAGATGTGGAAGAAAAGGGTAAAATGGGAAATGTTCTTTCTCAATTTTCAGAACAATTTTTGGCCCTTCAGAAAGGACAGAGAGATAAGGGGCCAGATTCATCAAGTTGAAGAGCAGGTTCCTCCAGAGGAAGATGAGGAGCTGATAGAACTGCCTTATAGTGAGGTCATACGAAATACTGAAAAAGCACATTAATGAAGTTTTGAAAACTGAGGAAGTGGGAAGGTCGCAGTCCCTGGAATTCTATTTGAGGGGCAGGGAATTACATCGTGTGTACAGCTGTAAAATGAAACTGTACTGTTCCCTAAAAGATACATAACTTCTGTGCTGAAACCCAGGGGGCTCAATAGGATTCAAAGATGTATTTAAAGAAGTTAATCAAAAAGGGACTGTATCATTAGAGAAATTCTTATACATAATTGCTCAATATTTAAATCTGACAGAATTCATACCAAATGTTCAGTTAACCTCTTATTTATTAGAATACATTCTATGAAGTTACAAGAAATATTTTCTATCCTTTAGATTATCTTTATTATCAAAAACAACCTAGATGTCTACATTGTTTGCTCAGAGCTGCCTGAAGTATTCTTCACATGTTTTTTTAATGAATTTATTTTTCCTAATGCAAATTTGAACTAGATTTTTTTCTTTATGACATTAATATTACTTTTATCCGTCAAAAGAACATACTTTAAAAAATACCAGATATCTTTTTTTTTCTTTTAATATTGTCAAACAATATTAAAATAGGAGTGAATCTGAGGAGTCTTTAGTCCAATATATTGCCAACACTTTTGTATGCTTTTTCTGATATTGTTTTGTCTAAAAGATAATACATGATTAGTCAAATATTCTATCCTTTATTCATTTTACTGTAGGTTTTGTGTTCTCACTCAAATATTTCATCTTCAGTTGCTAAAATAGGAGGTGTTCTACATCTGTGATCTTGGCATAATGATTTAATATTCTTTGTTAGCTGCAGAAAGTTCATCCTATACTTCCTTGGAATGTTGACAGTAACCACTTTGCTCCCATGTGACCAAAAACATCAATAAATAAAAATGACCTTTTCTGCTCAGCTAAGATGTAATGAAAGCAAAATATTCAGTCTACAAACACTCAGACAAAATCCTATGATCTACAGTATGCCTTGCACTTGTAATTTTCATGACAGAATTGATTTGTTATGAGACTTTTTTATGTGTAAAGAGGAAACTTGTTTCTCAGAAGTCATCCATTCCTCTATCCCATTTGTAAAAAATACACTAAGCTCCCAATAAATCAATCAGACAACTGATTTCATGGGTTAGTCAGGGTGAAAATGGCAATTTTAACACTTTATTGTAAATTAATGATGAAAATCTTTTAACACAAAAACCTTCTATATACTAAAAGCTCCTCGATGTCTAGTAATTATAAATTTATAATGAATATTAAGAATAGTAATGAAATTCTGCCTAAAACAATATTGATATTTCTATTTTAAAATATGAACAAAGTCATGGCAATTCAAGATAACCTTAAAACAATCTTTTTATAAGCAAGCAATGCATGCATGAAGGTCTGCTTCTGTAGTGTATCCAAGTGTATTACCATATTAAATCAGATATTATTGCCTCAGGAAAGAGCATGTTAATATTATCTATGACTTTTTAAACTAAGTGACAACCTGATTTACATGGTATACAGCTTTATAGTAATTCCAGTTTAGTTAGGACCTTATCCTGTTTCCATTAAAGGCAGCTTAATCTCTTATGGGAAGCTTAAAGGAATCTGCATGAAGTTGAAAGTACTAGGATAAAGCTGCAAGGTAAAAAAAAAATTCTTAATTCAGAAAAGATCTGAAGCGCATGCTTAACTCTCTGATGAAGTCCCAGTGCATACTGAAATACAGTATGCATTATTTGTGATAAGGTATTGTGATAACTACCTGTTTTTTCTGTTCTCCTTACCAGGCCTTACACCACATAGCTTCACTCTGACTTACCTAAGTGTATTGAGCCCCCCAAAACTTTCAAAACTGACTCTGGAGGAAGAACAAAAGAGGTAGTCACCTCTTCATCTCAGCAATGTTATCACTAACCCTGTGTTTCCTTGGTTTTGTTCTTATGAACAAACTCCCACCTCCACCACTATATTTCTTCAAAAAGGTTGAACCTTTTTATAACTTCATAAAAGTTATAAATATATAACTTCAAAGTGGAAATCAGAAAAGGTCTATCAAATATGAAAAAACAATAATTTTAAGAAGATATTAGTTATTGTGGGAGGAGAAAAGTATGTTCAATGCAGCATTACAGGGAAAAGGAAAACAAATAAGCATGAAAAAAAACGATGTTTCATATACATTTTTGCATCTTTTAAATAAAGCACCAGAAGTTTTCTATGACTAACTTAAACTCCTTCTAAACGCTCTTTAGTTTGTTTTGTTTCTTCTTGTTGCCTTGTGAATTAACTGTCTCTGTCAAGATTGTCACAGAGAGTAGTGAGATATGCTCAAAAGGCTCATAAGAGGGATAATTCATAAGTCAGTTGAACCAATGGAGCTCATGACTTATGTCTTTAAATAATTCTTTGTTCAGGGATAAAGATGATTTGCTATGTTGCAAAAAACTTTTAATCAGATTATTTATGATAACTTTCATAATGGGGAGCAATAGAGAACTGCTGAAGAGGTAAAACATATAGTTTAAATATTCTCTTTCCAGATTTTCCTTACCTACTCTCTTAATTATCATTTTTTCTTTTCTTTGTTTCAAATGCTAAATATACGCTAAAAGAGTGAGAGTTATAACATAATCCTAACAAATATATAGGCACTTTACAGTTAAAAGTCAATAGTTGAACATTTTCTTCACATTTTAATGCTATACCAATTTCCATGCAATTTATAATATTATGCAATTTATAATATGATGCATTAAAAAGTCTTAAAAAAATTCATCAGACTATGGGAGACAGAACTCAAAACTCATACGACTTCTACAGGTGTCATATCATGAGATTAGGGTTACAGATGAACAAGAATACTCTCAAATAAGAACACAATTAAGTGTTATGTTTTCAATTCATTTTACAGGATCAGTTGTAACACAGAATCTGTCTGTTAAAAATGTTCATTGTATAATCTCAGTCTTAAAGATATACTCCTTCAAAACTATTTCATGAATAGATCCATAAAATCCAATTGTTTAAATCAAAGCAAATGAAAATTACTGCAAATATACCAGAAAATAATCTGATTGACAGCCCAGAAAAAGTATTCAGAGGAATTTTGTGGAGTTCCCTAACTGCATAGTAGTTACTGTGAAACAAAACATATTTGTGGATTTAGTACCATAAGTGGTGCATCCTCCTGCAAAGCTATTGCTGTGTTTATGACAAAGAAACAATTTCAGTCGCAATGATAACTTGGGAGAACCTGCTAAAGGAATTGTAATTTTTTTCAGAACACTTTCTACCTTTACATTCAGCCTTCCTTAGATTAGATTTTGTTTTCATTTGTTATTCTCCATCAAAATACTATTTCACGTAAGCACTGGAAAATTCAGGTGATGCCTCTGGCATCAGTTTGAAAGGCAATCTAAAGAGAGGTGCAAAGGCCTCCTTCATGTTCTGACTCTTCTTAGGAAAATATTGTTGAGATTCTTGATTTTCAGGTTACCCTTGAGTTGACACTGTTGGTAGTCCAGAAGGCTATTTCAGATATTGGTGATTTCTCAGAAAGAAATGAAATACCTATCTTCAGCAGTTTCACAGCCTTCTTTATGCTATTTAAGAATTTTGCAGGATAAGACTCCCACCTTTCTGAAAGAGAACAAAGACCTCTGCCTGCCTGTCCTCTTCCTGGTGGTGTAGAAGACTTCGTGCCTTGGCATGGTGCTTTTGTAATTGATGAAGACATGGAAATTTAGTATGCTTAGACGAAATATGTGTCAGAGAATGGAAATAATGAAATATACAAGTAGCATGACTGACTTGTCCTAATTAAATATCAACATGAAAGTAAAAAGTTATGAAAGCTTTTTTCAAAATCTTATCTGTTGTTTCCTCCTTAATGGTAAGCAACTGACTTGACTAAAGACCTTGAACCATTGTTATAACATATAATACTAGTCCAATATAAGTCGCATTGGAATGCTGCCAATCACCTGTCTCTTATTTTCTAATTCATTTTTATAATAAAACTAGTATGTGAGAACCCACAGATGCTAAAGCAATTTTAACAAATGATCATGCATTTATACTGAAAATTTCATATAGTCTGTCAAATTATGTATTCCACGAGGTTGTTTTTTTTAATAAAATGTCTGTCTTTATTAAAAGTGCATTAAAATGAATGAGGGTAAAAGATGATGTTCACTGAGCAATTAGGCTGATTTAAGTCTGCCTGACAAGGCTCTAGGAAAAAAAAAAATATCAGCAGCTCCATATAGTATTGCATACATATATCATAACAGATGTAAATACACAATAAAATGCATTTAGAAAACAACTACATGTACTGAAAGAAACAATAACAGTTCATATCCTTTAACAAATATGCAAAAGATGTGAACAAAAGCAGGTTAGCATATATTAAATGAAGCTGTGTCAGTGTTAAATATCTTGCTACAACACATGATTTTTCAAACGAACTTAATACAACCATAAAGGCAATTATTCTACTGCATAATGGGGCAAAATGAACTTGTAAAATATGATTACAGTAGTTGTAAATGGCATTAATGTCAGTACTATGCCACTAATTATGTCCAGATAGTAATGATTATTTTACCTGTGCAATGATTGTGTTTCTATTATGCTAATCAGTTAAAGCATTAGTTATGAAAATCAAGATATAAAATTATAAAGTGAAGAATTATCCCACATTTTAATCATACTGTAGAATTTACTTGGCTTTTGCAACATGTCGTCCAATAATACAATGGTAGATACTCCTTCTGTTTGGTCACTAACTATATCACTGATTTAGGATGTATAAATCGAGAGAGCTAATACAGCATAATTGCAATGGAATGTCATTGCTAATATTGACATTTAGCCCTTAGATATGGAACTCACATATACCATGTAACTTAATCCTGCTAATATAAAATGGTTTCAAATTTCTGGGCACAGTCACAATTGTGTCATTAATATAAAGTTTTAACATTGTCTTGTCCAATCTGCATTTGAAATGTTCACTGAGTATTTTATATTTGCTCATAAAGAAAGATAGATTTCCAGATTTCAGGTTCTCTGCTGTCTGTATTTGAGAAGATCAACATAAGAGCTGAATTTGCTTCTCTTGTTTATATTCCAATATAACATATCTGAGACATTATACACTTTAAAAACAGATAATATAAGCACTTGTTATTAAATACATTGAATACACTTACTTTGTAAGTGGATAGCATTATGAAGTGAGAAGTAAGCATCTCTATGAAAAATTATTTTCATGGACTTATGATTAATTGTAATATCTGAATTGAACTTGATTCCCATTGCTAGCATAGGATTAAACTATGCAAACACAAGGTGATGTGGTTAGATATACCCACACGATTAGCCCTATTTCCCTAGCTCTGCAGATTTTGGGCCATTTCTTTCATAAATCAAGGGACTCCAAAAAGCATGTCTGTGGGCAAGCCTGCCTTAGAAAATCCTTGGTTTAAGAATAAGTGTTATTAGGATAAAAGTACTAAACTTGATCTACTTTAGAAAAGACAGCCCACAATTAATATTCATCTAAATTATTTTACAAGTAAAGAAATTGTCCATCCTTTAGAGGTTCATGTAGCATGAAATCTTGTTATGGACTTAAAAATAAAAACCATTTCCCCAAACTCCTTGAATGAAGCAAATATTACCTAGGGATTTAAATTCTCCTCCTTGCAGGTGGTTTGTCCAAGACCTTCTGTGATATTCTTAAAAGGATTATAAAAATGTGCCCAATCACAGTACACAGGTATTGCCCAACCAAATGCTTGGATGAAAAACATCAGTCTGTTCTTGCTGTGACTCTGCTAGAATATTAATGAGACTTCACCTTTTCATTTGCATAGGCTAATTAGAGAAGAGTTGTTACTGCAGTTTTCTTCACCCAGCTTGGGCAAGTCAACATGATATTCTGTTTATTAAGGGGTTTATTAGAGAATCTGCCTCTAGTGTTTATGATTACCTTTCCATCCTCTCACACTTCTGTTCCACTACTACTTCCATCTATGAATCTTTATTAGCAAGGTTAAGTTGCATGGAAAGCCTTTTCAGACTCTGCATCTGTGTGTTTTTTCACGACTAGATTTCTACATACGAATGAGAAAATGCACTGGGATCCAAAGTAAAAGTGATATAATATTTTTACCCCAAAATTTCCAATATCTGTAACACAATAAGCCCTTATGAACCCCTGATGAATTCTAGCCATTCTAGTATCCTAGTATATAATTCACTATATCATACCTAATCATTGGATGAAGGATGGGATTGGTTGGTTTTGAAGCAAATGTAGACTTTTTTTTCTTTTCTTTCTTTTTTTTTTTAATTGAGTAGAAGCTGATTCAATATACATTCTCATTGTCACTACCAAACAATACAGTTTTAGAGATCTTTTTTCTTTTTTTTTTTTTTTTTTTTTTCTGTCTTATTACATAGGTCTTAAGTTACCTAATGGTTTGCTTGCTTTCTCAGAAAAATTCTTAGGATGCACTCAGAGAGAGAGATTTTTTAAAACCAACAGTGTAATAGATCAGCATGACTGAGTATTTTTCCTTATGGTATTCATTGGTTCAGCATGAAACACAACACATCACTTAAATTGTATTCATTAAAGAGTCTGCACATAAAATATTTAAAGTGAGAACACAGAGCCCTCAACAGAAGTTAAATAGCCCTAGGGGAGAGGAACTATTGCTCGAATCTAGTCAGTCTATCAATCTTAGAAATATCAACACCCCAGAAGAATTTAGTATGTCTATCAAACAAAATTCTATAAGGTTGTATTAAAAAACAAAATAACGCCAGCCTTGCATAGATTATATTTTATTTATTGAACAGCTTGTTTTGGAAAAAAAAAAAGAATGAATGAANTAGCAGATAGTAAAAAAAGAATGAATGAATGAAAAGGAAAAAAAAAAAAAACATTTGTAGGTCTATAAATATTGTAAAGAACCCTCTTTGTCCACTAACATGGACATAAAATAAGCCTTCATATAATGCTTCAAAGAAGAAACACACTAGATGTAGCCTAGAAAAATAAGCTACAATTATATTCATACCCTAGATTTTTGTGTTTCCTAGTACATATTTCAACTGGATTAGAAGCTCTCTCCTCTCCTCTCCTCTCCTCTCCTCTCCTCTCC
>VXAA01000425.1:146976-161190 GCA_013399115.1 Anseranas semipalmata
GGGTTGTTGTGCCCCAAGTGCAGGACCTGGCACTTGGCCTTGTTGAACTTCATACAGTTGGCCTCGGCCCATCGGTCCAGCCTATCCAGATCTTCCTGTAGAGCCTTCCTACCCTCAAGCAGATCAACACATGCACCCAACTTGGTGTCATCTGCAAACTTGCTGAGGATGCACTCGATCCCCTCATCCAGATCATTGATAAAGATATTGAAGAGAACTGGCCCTAATACTGAGCCCTGGGGGACACCACTCGTGACCGGCCTCCAACTGGATTTAACTCCATTCACCACAACTCTTTGGGCCCAGCCACCCCGCCAGTTTCTAACCCAACGAAGCGTACACCAGTCCAAGCCATGAGCAGCCAGTTTCTTCAGGAGAATGCTGTGGGAAACGGTGTCAAAAGCCTTACTGAAGTCAAGGTAGACCACAGCCTGCAGAAGTGAAGGCATTGAGGGATCTTATCAATGAGTATAAATACCTGATTGGAAAGAGTAAAGAAGATGGAGCCAGGATCTTCCCAGTGTTGTCCAGTGACAGGACAAGAGGCAATGTGGATAAACTGAAAGATGACCTTCTATTTACCCATAAGGAAACACTTTTTTATTGTGGGCATGATCAAACTTTGGAGAAGATTGCCCAATGAAGTTGTGCATTCTTCATTCTTGGAGATATTTAACATCCCACTGGGCAATCTCTCTAGCTGGTCTCCAGAGTTGCCTTCCAACTTCAATCGTCCTTTGTCATTCTGTATGAAATTTGCTGTTATGTTTGTCCCCACACCTGCTTTATGATGTTTTTTGTTTAGTTGGGTATTCTTACTCTCCCCAACTGTCTACTAACTCTTGAGTTTAAAAGTTATTTTGCAAGAATAATCGATAGGAACTAGATTCCTAGTTAGCTGATTTGAAAAGAATTGCCTCATATCCTTGAATTTTAAGCTCTCAGTGTGTTGTGATTGCTGTATCAGTTAATAATAACAGCAGTTCTTCCTGGCAAGAGCAAACAAGCCATAATGTTGGCTTCTGTTTCTTCTCTAGGCTTTTCTGGGACAGCTGTGGTTTCTAACATCCAAGCAATCAGGCATTAGTAAAACTGTCAGGCACTTTTTAAACTTTAGGCCCTTTGCCATTATATTTGTTTATTTGCAAATCTTTGTTGTTTTTGCCAATACGAGCAGACTAAGTTACTGTAGTTTTAGATGAACAGTCTTCAGGTTCGATCCTGCTTTTAACTTAAACATGAAATCCTTCTGTATAATTGAGGGCTCTCCTGAGATGCCTGGCTTTCTTACCTATAGGGAAGAAAATAATGTCTCAAAAAGTATGACAGGCCAGATTCAAAAGCTAAAACCTCCTCTGCAAAAGTAAAAACAGAGGAAAACAATTATAATTTTCACATGCACTGAGAAAAATGTTCATGGAGCTCCCTTACAGTTCTTTGTCCAGTCTTGCAATGGTAAGAGCAAAACAACAATGTGAAAGAAAGGTTAAGCAGCCTTTCTATAGCACCCCTCATCTCCAAGCTCCTGGCCATTTAGACCAGCTACAATTTGTAGTTCTGATTGCAGCAGAGAAGATCCTGAGGCATTCACCCCACTATGCCCAAGAGCCACAGCCCTGTGTTTCACTCTGGAAAATCAAGCACTGAAATTGAATGATGTTATCTATTTCAAATTTTACTATAATTCTACAGCACCAGAAAGTAAGGAGGATGTGTTTACTCAGATAGTACTGTAACAGAGCAATAGATAATAATAAATTTCATACATAGGTAACCAGGGAAAATATATGCAAGTTTACTGCTCACTTCATAATATCCTAATTCCTACTTGGATTTGCTCCTATTTGGACTCTCTCCCTTATCCAACTGATTATAACTCTGTCAGCAATGAAACTGCAGAGCCAGATTTTCCTTATAAACCAATAGTCCAACTATTTTAAATTTAAAGATCCATTTCTTTTTTCTGTCTGTAACATATAATTTTTACAAACCCCTTCAAAAGCATTAGTTAGATGACTTGTATTAAAGTAGGTGTTGCAATTTCTTTTGCTGTGTCCTACACATCTTGGAAGTAAAAATTTTAATCAAGCTTCTTAGCATATGTTTTTTACTCTTTACTTCACAATGAGATTAAAGTCATAAAAATGAAGAATTATTTTAAAGATGTATAAAGTTTTATGTGTGTATTTCAATTGTTTTCTTAAGTCTCTTAAACTGAAAAACATAGTTCTTCAATTTTACATATATCAGTCTTACAAAAGATGGTTAATATTTCCCCAGTGCAAATAAAGACCAAAATAAAATTACCAGAGTACATCAAAATCAGTGTGTCCTATTCAGAATAAGAAGGCTAAGTTTACATTACACTGCGAAAGGACCTTCTATGTGTCTCATGACACATAATTATAATAGGTTATTGCAACCTTTAGGCATCCATTTTAAAATCATAGTTTTCTGTTTTCTGATTTGTTATGAAAAACTACAGATGAATATAGGATGTACTGTATTTTCACATGAAAAAACATAAGTGTAAAATAATTTCACATATAACAGTACATACAATACTTTTAAAAAATCTATTCTGTCAATCATTTGGAAATAAAATAAAGACTCTTTCAAATATATACTTGACAGACATAGATAGTGTCTGATATATTTTGATTTCATGCCAGTAAATGCAGAGAGGAAGAATGATAACATTACTTACAAGTACAGAGACAATCTCTTGAGAGCTGCTTTATCATGGATCAATATTTTTCTTTAATCATGTAACAGAAGTATCAACAGGTCTACATATGCAGGATCATTTTCTGTACAAAGGCAGGGCTTTATAAAAGCAAACAAACAAAATCACACCATGTAGGCTAGATCTAAACACAGTGGCCTAATTTTTACAGGTCCTGAGCATTTGCTTCTTCCTCTGAAATGAGCCAGTGCCAACATTTACAGAAGTTATACTGGTTGCTGCCTAATTTTAGGCACATATGTGAGAACATTGGCTTTCATGTTTTTCAAGCAACAGAATGTAGACTGAACTTTTAACCTCCTGTTTTTGCTCTGGCAGCTACAATCAGCGTACAGATGACACTGTGATACTTGAGCATGTATATAGGCAGTCAAGACATCATCTGTTAACATCAGGTTTATTTGTTAGAGATAGGATCCAAGGCAAAGAAAGTCAAAATAGAATTATGTGTTGGTCTAGTGCTCATGTTTAAGTTGGTATTTATTACTCTTTCATCTCAGAGCTATGTTGCAAATGCAGCACAAAGGCCGGACATGTATTCAGGCATACAGTGTGTGTTTTTCAGTTGGAGGATTGGGAAAGCAGAAAAGAATAGTAACATTTTCTACTTCTTTTGATTTATCTGGGACATGTTCAGGCAAGATAAAAAATGGTACTTTCAGAAAATCAATGTTTTATGGGAATGATATTGCAGTAAAGAGTTACTACTACTGTGAAGAAAAACAGCATGCAAGTTAAGAACTTCCCCCTAATGTTTCGAGATGAGGAGGGGATACTCTAAATGAAGGGTTTAAAACTCATAAGGAACATGGTGTTTAACTTCTGCAGATTAAAGGAAAGATATTTAATTTAGCACAGGGTACTGCAAAAGACTTACTTTTGAGGCTACCATTCAAAAATCACTTCCCACTAAAACAGGATTATGTCTGTACATAAATGTGGGAGAAAGAATTGGGAAAATGATTTTGGTCTTCAAATTTTTTTTGTTTGTTTGTAGTTTGTTTGACTATTACGTCTTAGAGAATATACTGACGATAATCTGTTTTGATCAGACATTTATTACATGTGATATGTTTCTGTGCCCCAAGTAGATTAGAATCTTACTCATCATGTAATTTCAGGATCACTCTGTTTACAATTATGACTGCAGTATTAATTTTACTCAGTATACGGGGAGTTTTGCTTAGAACATTCATGCAACTAATGTTCTTCAGAAGAATATATGTGGAAAATATTATACAGAAATCCTACAGTGGAAACTTTATAATCATATTTGCTAACATGCCCACATGGAAAGTGAAATGTGGAACAATAAATCCTCTGCTGATCTTTCTTAACTAAATGGTAATGGTTTACAGACATAGAATCATAGAATTGTGGAATATCCCAGAGAAGAGACCCACAAGAATCATCGAGTCCAACTCCTGACTTTTTACATCACTTTTTAGGCCAAACCAATATTTCAAAAGAGCTACCATCACACAAAGACCACTTATCAAAATAATATTTAAAAAGTTTGTAGCCACTTGGGTTCCCATTGGCCTCTTTTCAAAAGTCTTCATGAAATCAAAACTGGATGAAATTAAGGAGAGGTGTTGGCTGTTAAGACCCCTTATATTGAAGCTGCCTGTATTGTTTATCCTTACACGGAAATAAAAACATCTTTTATCAAAATCAGCTCAAAATAAACTGATGTCTGTAGGAAAAGAAGGGCTAGGTCCTCCAGTCACTTAGGGCTGCTGAGTACTAAAGGAATAAAAAATTCTCAATGTTAATTTTGTAGGGCATCAAGATTTTTCAGTTTGCTACAGACAGGGAAAAGTCAACCCTGTAGCAGATTTTTTTTTTTTTAATCCTTCTTAGCGGAGAAAAAACAGCATTCCACTGCATTTATATTTACTCTTGCTACCACAGAGGTGACTATTGAATTTTGGTAACTGTTCTAACAGACTATATGAGATTGTTAAAAATCCTACCATTTACCCACATCCCCTTGATAGGAATATTAAGATACATATATTCCTGCAGAGAATAGGACAGTAACTGCACATATACTTTTATCTCATTTCTTAAAAAAAAAAAAAAAAAAAAAAAAAATATTTTAGAGAAAATTTCAGTAAATTTATTATTAAAATGAAATGCACAAAAAGTAAACCATTAATATGGTAAGTCTCTGGAGCTAAAATAGCTTAAATCACAGCATGTGTCATTACTGGAAATGATGGACATAATAAATTGTCATGTTTATAACCTTTCACTATATGACTTGTCAGCCCATCAAATACAAAAAGTAAGGGCTTTCAAGAAACATTGAGGAGGTGGTGGGTGTTAGCTTCTTTTTAGGTGTTAATGTTAGCTCCCTTGCTGTCATTAAGGACTAGATAGTAAAACACTTCTTATGCTGAATATTGTCTGTGGTGAGTGCTGTGGAATTTAATATACCAGTATAATACCTTGTTCAAAAAGTAAGATGTTATGCCTATATGAAGAGAGTTGCATATAGGTACACATATGTTAAGAATATCCAATTTAAAAACAGTTTTAATACAAATGTTTTTTGCTAACACCCATTATGGATTTAGATCACACAATCTATATTTGAATAACGCATTATAGCATATTCTGTAAATGACCTACTGGAGCTGTTCGACAACAATAACGTGGCAGAACTGACTCAGTAAATTGAATCAGATAAATCCAAATACAATTTGGAAGCAAACTCCAAGCATACATGGCTCCTTTTTTTTTATATTGTTCACATTTTTCAAGTCCTCAGCCATGCTGAATGAAATTTATCTTATGATTGGGTAGGCTAAACCAAACCAAACCAAACCAAAACAAAAAACATTAAAGCAACACACTAAAAGAGGTTTTAGTGGTTGCTTTTATTTATTTATTTATTTCCCCAGTTGTACCACCTTAATATGAGCTATTACTAGTTCTTCTAGGCTCACCTGTAAAAAGTTGTTGGAAATAGCTTAGTATTTATGCATTTCCTTTTGACATTATCAGGGTTAATTAAATGATAACCTCCCCATTCGTGGAACATGTGAGAGGCAATAAAGCCACCTAGGCTCATAACCACAGAATCTGCACAAGATAATGTCTACTGCTACGTGAAATGCTTCAGCACCCATTATGCAAGTAATAAGAAAGAGAAAGAAAACCAGAAAACCAGTTTTTAAAGCACATCACAGTGGACCATAGAATGAGAGGGATGAGCAAGATATTTGTGTAAGTGTCTTCAAGTGCAACATTATTTTGGACCATCCAGTCCGGTAGCTAAGGTCAAAGACTAGGTTTAACAGGGCTGTACTCAAAAGAGACACGTATCTCATTCGAGTAATCCCTAGTTAATGGACAAGAAGATATTACTAATTCCACTTTCGGCAGACTTTATATCCAAAAATGAAATGTTTCAAGTATTAAGTTTCAAAATAATTAAGTCAGCACTAAGGTAAGGTATGGAAGTTAAGAATTGGTTTAATCCTTGTATTGGGTTTACGTGGCAAGGTTTTGGTAGCAGGGGGGCTGCAGGGGTGGCCTCTGTGAGCAGAGCCCAGCAGCTGCCCCATGTCAGGTCAGAGCCAGCTCCAGCCAGCTCCCAAAGGGACCCGCCGCTGGCCAGAGCCCAGCCAGGGAGTGACGCTGGTTGTGGCTCTGGGAGAGCAGAGCTAAGGAAGGGAACAAACTGCTGTGCCACAGCAGCTGGGAGAGAGGAGTGAGAACCAGCCCTGCAGGCACCCAGGGCAGTGCAGAAGGAGGGCAGGAGGGGCTCCAGGCGCCGCAGCAGAAGCTCCCCTGCGGCCCATGGAGAGGCCCATGGTGGAGCAGGCCGTCCCCCTGCAGCCCATGGGTACCCCACGGAGCAGATCTCCACGCTGCAGCCATGGAGGAGCCCACGTGGAGCAGGTGGATGTGGCCTGAAGGAGGCTGCGGCCCATGGGAGCCCCCGCAGGAGCAGGCCCCGGGCCGGAGCTGCAGCCCGTGGAGAGGAGCCCACGCAGGAGCAGGGGATCTGGAGGGAGCTGCCGCCCGTGGGGGAGCCATGTTGGAGCAGTTTGGTCCTGAGGGATGGGCACCGTGGTACGGACCCATATGGGAGCAGTTCTGGAAGAGCTGCAGCCTGTGGGAAGCCCACGCAGGAGCAGCTCGGGAAGGACGGCATCCCGTGGGAGGGACCCCACGTGGAGCAGGGGCAGAGAGTGACCGTGAAGGAGCGGCGGAGACGCAGCGTTAGGGACTGACCGCAGCCCCCATTCCCTGTTCCCCTGCACTGCTCAGGGGGAGGAGGTAGAAGAGGGTGGATGGGGAAAGGTGGTTTTAGTTTGCTTGTAGTTTCTCACTGCTCTAGACCACTAGTGATAGGTAATAAATTATATTAATCTCCCTATCATGAGTCTGTTTTGCCTATGATGATAATTGGTGAGTGATCTCCCTGTCCTTATCTCAGCCCTTGAGCCCTTTCCATCTTATTTTCTCCCCCTCTCCTTTTGAGGAGGGGGACTGAGAGAGCACTTGTGGTGGAGGTCAGCTGCCCAGCAGGGTAAAACCACCACAATCATTTAAGTAAATGGATATTGAGGAATGATTCATGTAGCAGCAGCTACATTGCACAGTAACATATGATGTGATGACAGAATTGGAAAACAAGAATTTGCATCCCCAAGTTACTGCTCTCATCTCCATTTTATTTTATTTTATTTTATTTTATTTTATTTTATTTTTATAAATACACCCTACAGTGTGATTTAAGTGCTTTATCATGGATAAGTGATATGTTATATTTTTATGCTCAAAAAGAGATTTACAAAGGAAAGAAAATGAGCTAGTCGGAAATACTGTAGAAAAGAGAAATAATACAAAATGAGGAAGATTTTATTAAATTCAGATTTTGTGAAGAAATGTATAAGGAGGAAAATGAGCAAGGGAAAATATGGCTGCAAAACAGGATCATTTTTGAGGCAGAAGTGGTAGCTGGAAGGTGAAAGGGCAAAACACAGTCGCTCTATCACAGCTCTAGCTGGAGCTTTCTAAAGGAGTTGGAAAGCAGTTAACATTTGCAGCTGAAGGAGTGGCTAAAGGAACTATGCATATAGAAGTCGAAAGTGTTGCTGAAATGGGAACCACATTTTTAGCACAGAAAATATAGAAATGTTAAGAACGAATAAGGAATTCACAGATCTCCTAAAATGCCTGGATGATTAGGAATTTAAACCCTTGTACCTCGACTCCCTCTCATAACATAGAGTAGCGTGTGCTTTCTATTCAGAGATGTTACTGAAAAATCTGCAAAATAAATCTTTCTGTATTCGGGTAAAGACTGAAATGATACCCAGGAGAGAACACGAGTCTTCGTAGATGATTTTCACAGCACTCTAGGTACTTGCTTAATTGACAGGGTGGGGACAAGCTGCTGTAAGAGAGCTCTGTCCATAAGGAGACTTGGGGGGGATTTCCACATGCAAAGGAAATTGGATGTAAAAATTTAGTTAGGGACTACTCATAAGCAATGAAAGAGAACTAAGGTGTACCTGGGTGACATCAGTTTATACATTTACGATGAAAATAAACACTTAAAATTCAAGCACAGTTTTTGTTTTGCTTTGCTTTGCTTTTACCCACCTGTTTTGCTGATATTATTAAGCAATGTACAAACACTTACTTTATTTAGGAAAGAAAAACTTGACAGATGTGTTAATGTACTGCTTTTGGGAGACCTAAATGCAAATAGAATTTTAGATTTTCTTGTTATTATGTAGAAACATGGTGGGCAAAGTCACAGGTTTTGAGGCTTGCTTTGCTTTTTTCTCCTGAAATCTGGTAGCTTTTCTAAGTGTTGTGGTTTAACCCCAGCAGGCACCTAAGCACCACATAGCCGTTTGCTCATTCCCCCAGAATGGGATGGGGGAGCAAATTGGAAAAAACGTGGAATTTGTGGGCTGAGGTAAAGACAGTTTAATAGGACAGAAAAGGAAGGGAAAATAGTAATCACATTATATATACAAAGCAAATGATGCACGGCACAATTGCTCACCACCCCCCACCCCCCCAACAGCCAACCCCCCCAGCTTTATTGCTGAGCATGACGCCACATCGGGTGGGACATCCCTTTGGCCAGCTGTCCTGGCTGTGTCCCCTCCCAGCCCCTGGTGCACCCCCAGCCTCCTGCTGGCAGGGCAGCACGAGGAGCTGGAAAGGCCTTGGCTCTCTCTGAGCACTGCTCTGCAACAACTAAAACATCCGTGTGTTATCAGCATTATTTTCCTCATAAATCCAAAACACGACAATATACCAGCCAATATGAAGAAAATTAACTCCATCTCAGCCCAAACCAGGACAATAAGCTTTATTTGTACCACAGTACATGATATTTTAAAGGGGATATCTCCATTTTCTATCTAATTAGCTTAATACATACATATAAATATATATAAAGTATATATAATCTTAATTGCTACTTGAGAATATTCAGATATTATCATGTCAGTGTATGCCTTGGAAATTGATTGTCCCTGTACACATTTTACTGAAGCTTGTCAATACTTCTGTGACTCTTTTAGGTCCTGAGCTCTTATTGAAGATTTCATAAGTGCTTACTTGTCTACTATAACTATCTGTGTAACCACTGTATATAATAAGTAAATCATAGAATCATAGAGTGGTTTGGGTTGGAAGATAAAGATCACCTGGTTCCAACCCCCCTGTCATGGGCGGGGGTGCCACCCACTAGACCAGGTTGCTCAAAGCCTCCTCCAACCTGGCCTTGAACACCTCCAGGGATGGGGCATCCACAGCTTCTCTGGGCAACCTGTTCCAGTGCCTCACCACCCTCAGAGTAAAGAATTTCTTCCTAACATCTCATCTAAATCTCCTTCTTTTAGTTTAAAACCATTATCCCTTGTCCTGTCAGTACACTTCTTGATAAAGAGTCCCTCTCCAGCTTTCCTGTAGGCCACATTTAGGTACTGGCAGGCTGCTATAAGGTCCCCTCGGAGCCTTCTCTTCTCCAGGCTGAACAACCCCAACTCCCTCAGCCTCTCTTCATAGGAGAGGTGCTCCAGCCCTGGGATCTTCCTTGTGGCCCTCCTCTGGACTTGTTCGAACAGGTCCATGTCCTTCTTATACTGGGGCCCCCAGAGCTGAACCCAGTGCTCCAGGTGGGGTCTCATGAGAGCAGAGTAGAGGGGGAGAATCACCTCTCTCAACCAGCTGTCATGCTTCTTTTGATATCTTGGGCTGCATCATAAGGGTGACTTAGCAGTTCTAATTTTATGTTGTATTCAAGAAATATATTACTTAAAAACAAATACATTTGTAGATTACGTAACTTGCACTGTTTTTTGCAAACCAGTACACCTTAGTTAGTGGCTTATAAATTTTCATACAGATATCTCAAATGGTTTGTTCATACATGGCAATCTAGAAACTGCTTCCTTTCAGGTCAGTTTTCTCTTACATCCAACCCCAAATACTTCATGCAATTATATTCTGATAGCAAAAGATATAAATGCAAGAAATCACCCAGCTCTGTCTAAAGAAGAATTAATTAAAGACAAAGACCTGTCTGCTTTACTTGTATTTAGGGAAAAAGTCCCTCAAATCCCCTATGTATAAAAACTTACACAAGTTTCATTGATCTGGAGAGCTGTCAGACTATTTGAACAGCAGCTGAAGATCATGGCCCATAGAATAAGCAAATGGAAAAGATTTGTTTCTGTTTCAGTGTTTCAGAGTAATTATATACAAGTTACTTGCAATTGTTATCCTTCCAGGGATCTTCCTATTTTGTCTTTTCCTTGTAAGTTCCCTATGTGATCCAATAGAATGATATTATACTAACCGTGCAAATAATATTATGGATTTAAAAAAAAAAAAGAGAGAGGGGAGATATCAGGTGGGTGTGTGATAACCGTGGAGTACCACAGTGCGTCATGGAGGGACAATCCAGGTGGAATGCCCTTGAGCACTGCTTTCAGGAAGAGTGGAGCAGGCAACTCTCAGCAGGCTGGCCTGGGATGATGGCTGGAAGGAGGCCAAGAAGCTACCATCTGTCAGGACTTAAGACATCCAGTACTGGAATTAGCTCATGGTATAGAAAAAGAGGTGTGACCGGGTTCTTAAATGTCTCAGGATAGTTTTGGAATCACGTACTATATTAAATATTCCTCAAAGGACTAAAACTTTAAGCTTTGCTTCTGTAGTTATGCCTATATTTCCGAGTAAATGCAAATGGAAATCTGCTCTGGAACAGGTGTGTGTTAAAGGAGGTAAAGGTGGGGTCCCTAACTCTATGCAAATAGCTTTTTCTTATGTTGGATTAGACTTTGCCTGGTCTTCTGAACAGAAAGTCTCCACCATGGGTGTGGCTGGAAGCTGTTCAGCCAATGCTTCAGATTATCATGTGCCCATTAAGGGTTGTGGCTCATTGGTGTACATCTGGAGTGAAGCTTCCAGTCTACTTTCCTCCCAAAGGAAGCTAGTTTTTTGAGTACCAGAACTTTTGAGAGTAAATCCAACTTCTGGTAAGGAAAGAATAATCAGGAAATTTGCTTCAAAATTGTGTTAGTATTACAAACCAAATTTCTGTTGTAGAGCCAACCAGTATCTCAGGTGCTAGAGAGAGAAATTTGCCATCACCACCCCAGCCTTGCTGGCAATTCCACTGGCTGGGGAAAAAGTTGAAATGGCCATATGTGAACCAACACAGAGGTTAAACAGAAGAGTTTAAATGTGATGAAAACAGAAGAAAGAAGCTAACACAATAAAGAGGTTTACAATAAAGCTAATACAATAAAGTTTCAAGAGATTTAGTAGGTGGCATACTTGGAAGGCAAGCAAGGGAGACAGTTTAAGCTGTAGCACACTAGGCACGACAGCAGGTACCCACTCGTATCCATGACTATATATTGTATGTCACTTAAAGGCATTTATATATGATGGTTCCTCAATGTCTTGGCTTCTAAATAGTTGGTAAGTCTCACAGCAATCAAATTAAAAGGCTTGTTTATTTGTCCTCTACCACCTGCAGCAGCTTATCTGAATGCTTTCTAACCCACTAGAGTCAAAATATGCCAGGTTAGGTTAAATAGTTAAAGTTTTAAACTGTACATCATTGCTAGCCTGAATATTTTCATCAAAATGTTTGTTGGGAGAGGCAGCAGAAAGGGAGGTCAGAATGGGTGGTAATCTCTAGCAAAGACATTGATTGCAAACAGCTGGATGCAGGCTGAAAAAGAAACCCTACCGCTGTGGGGATAAGCTACATGAATATACCCCAAGCATTAAGTTTATCACAAACACCAAAGCCCTCTGAGTTCATGTTTTTTTAAAAAGTTTTTACAGATGTACCTTTTGATCCTTTTATTCTCACTATCTTACCTGCTTTTTCAATATGTGTCTCTAAATAATTAAGCAATCATTGCCAATTATATCTTTTTGAAGCTATCCACCACGTAACTGAACAATACACAGCTGCATAAAATTTCTAATATTGTTATCCCTCTTTCTGTAGTATTAAAAGAGTTTCTTGAACATTTTGGTGCTTTTCCAAATAAAATAAGATTGTACATGCCCTGACACACACACAAAAATGTATTGCTACAGTAAGAGAACACGGATTCAGACACTGTTAATTCTTTTTCCTTTCTCTCTCTCTCTCTCTCTTTTTTTTTTTTCTCATGAATTGAAGGCATTCCCAGATATAGCAAAGTAATTAAAGTCCATTTGCTAGCAACCAGGAAGAAAATGCTATTGAATTTTGCTTCACTGTTTTTGGACCTAGTAAAAACACTCCATGAAAAAATTATTTACATCTGAGAAGGTTGTTGACATATTTCATAATAAACAACATAGGAAAATGGAAATGCTATTATGCACAACTAGATTTGTCAAATACTGTACAAACCTAAATTGAATGGCCCTTTTAGAAAATAAGGAGCTCAATTCTTCCTTTAGTAACACAATGGAAAATCAGTTCTAACTTAATTCACTTATTTCAGTTGAATCACTTCAGGGAAAGCCTGGGATAACTGAAGCATCATTTAGATCACAGTTACCATCTTCAGCATCAAAGTCTATTCCTGGTTTCCTGTCTTATGTAAAAATAACATATAAAGCAATAAAAGTATTTCTTGTGTTTAGGTAAGGAGTGTGCACTAGCGGATAATGTACCCTACCTCCTCCCTCAGAATCTGACCTGGAGTCACAAAGATCGTCAGGGTTCTTCTCATACTGAAAACAAGATAAAGCTCTTAAAGGTCTTTGAGACTCCAGGTCAATGTGTCATTAGCAGGACCTCTCTGTGTTTGTTATTGAATCAACATTAATTGTATTTTTATAGCCCACAATAACTTAAGTGAAGTTAACTTCAACAGTATGTTAGACTATGAAAGGGAAACTACTACATTGACATTTCCCAGAGTTCTGATTATAAAAATATTTATGGGAAATTTATCATTGTGAGGGAAGAATTAGTTATTGTTAAAAGCAATTAGGTCATGAGTAAAAAAGGGATTGTTTCAGCTCACTTAACCTCATAAAAGCATTAGCTTGGCTCTTGGTAGTTCCAGATGGTGCATTTCTAGACACTAGCAAAATAATCACAGAATCACAGAAGGGTTGAGGTTGGAAGGGACCTCTGGAGGTCATCTTGTCCTCACCCCCTGCTCAAGCAGGATCATCTAGAGCAGGTTGCCCAGAACCATATAAAATTGGAAAACAAAGCCTACTAGAACAGAAGTATTAGGAGTCCCAAATATTTCATCCATGTCTGACAGCATAGAGAGAACCACATTAGAGAGTATCTTCTCAGAGTGAAAATAGTAACAATTCTTTTTATCCATTTACTTTAAAATGCCTGTTGATGGATGCAACAATGTTATGGAAAACAGTTGTAAGCATCCGTTATGACTGTAGACATGTTTAGCTGACATGTTTAGGAACAAAATGAAAGAAAAAACAGTAACAAACTATAATTAGTTCTTTACTTATTTTTAAATCAAAAGTATAGGATGGGATTGAATCAAAAGTATTTAGGAATTTCCATTATCTTGCCTCATTGCAAGAATAAAACAGATAAAGGACTATTCCACTATAATTCTATATGCAAAGCCTCCTCTACAACTACTATCAAATACTTTCGTTCTAAGAAACGTTTCATTCACTCTCCAGTCAAACTGCTAAGGCACCAGTATTCAGAAAATAACCAGTTTTACAGAACATTAGAAAGAACTATGTTTTCCTCTGACAACATGCAGGCTAACATGAAAAAGAACTACTGCCTCTCCATATTTTGCAGGAAATAATGGAGAGAGAATTGCGTTTTAAAATCATCCCTCTCTCAAAAACAAACTAATGAGTTGTAATTAGACTAAGTTCTTCAAAGCTTTCCCATTTTAATACTTTCTTAAGCTTTCTTTAAAACTAGCTACATCTAAGAACAATGCAAGATTTACTTTTTTTTTTTT
>VXAA01000425.1:164332-182223 GCA_013399115.1 Anseranas semipalmata
AAAAAAAAAAAAAAAAAAAAATCTAATTATACATTGGTATTCTGTCCACATCTAAATTCTGTAAAGGTCAGATTTCCCATAAAAAGGGATTATAATCAGTGCAGGAAATAATGATCCAGGCTTGCACTTAAAGGAAGAATAAGTAAAGAAAAGAAATAGAGAAAAAAAAAAAAAAAGGCATGAAAATAAAGGTTGTTTTTCCAGTTTTATCTTGAATGCCTTCCAAAATTTACAGTGCAGAAAAAAATCAGGTAACTCTCAATTTATTAAGTTAATCTTTGGAAAGAGTTTTCTTCATCTATTCTTTCCTATATTCAGGGTTGACTTTTACAGAGAACAATATAGAAGGAAATATATGACCTTTAGGAGTGTATATAAAAGAATTGATATTTTTTAGGTTTGTAAGCATCTGAATGCTTTAGGAATCTGTTGGGATAATTAAATGTTGATTTCAAGACATATAAAAATAATTATATTTAGCCATCTGGTATAGTTTGCAGTGTTCTTCACCTTCTTGCAGGTTCCTGTAATAGTTCAGGATCAAGCTTCAAAACTGGCTGTGACTGACCAGCATTTGCTCCAAAGAGTACTCAAGGACATTATATTATTATACTCAAGGAAGTTATGTTCATGCATAGAGTCCGCTGTTCTCCACAAGGGGAAGCTGACTAAACTGAGAGGTTTGTCTTACTCAGAGGTGTAGAGATCACATGAAATATGAGTTTTAGTTGAAGTCTGACAACAAAGACAGCATTTCCTTACTTTTCTGCATGAACACACGAAAGCTACAGAATACTAACAGTCCTTAAAATTAGGTTTTACAAAAGCACAAAATTAAATAGCTAGAAAACAACACTCTATTTACAGATATTCAGATTTTCTGTATGAAGATTATAAAAGGAAAAAAAATAAAAGGTAAAAAAGTCTTCTACTTGTTCACTGTATTCTGGCAGAATAGGTCATATCCACTAGTTCTCCTTCACTATATGGCAACTTTTGCAACAGTCCCTTACATCAGATTCTGTGCAATCTCACCTGGATGCTGACAAAAAGTATCCTCTTATCCAGCACCTTTGAAACTTTAAGAATCAAGCTCCTTGCTCTGTATAGAAACTCCTCTGTGACGGTCTGCAGACTGAAGGTAACCAACTGCTCTCTGGGGACAACCAACTTCCCCACCCTCTAGAAGATGCCACCCAACCCTAAGTATCAAAGTTAGGATGGGAACATGGCAGACAACTTCCCTTCTCCTTAAACCACCCTTACCCTTTTTAACTGGAGTATACAACACACTATTTACACAAGCTGGAAACCTGCAACATCTGTCACTTGCAGCTGAAGCATCCATCACTGGCCTTGGTTTAGCATTCCCTGTTGAAGAGGAATACTTGTAATACACCTCAATAACAGAAGTTTGAGGAGGTGTGACCTCATCTCACAAAGGGTCAGGTTTCATTAGAGATGAGAAAAATAGTGATAAAGTGTTTCCAAGGAGAAAGAGGAAGAAGCAAGCCCAGACCATCCATTTACTCAGATGCAGCTGGTGAAAGTCAGGTAGTCCCCAAGGCATTATTCACAGCACGTCCTAGAGAAAGGCTTCTAGCCAGAGGAGGTGGAGGACAAATCTGTGTGTAAATTAGTGTTATTTCTTGTTCTGTATGGGATGTAGCAATCGAACAGTAAGGAACTTTTGTTGTTGTTTTGTTTTGGATTTTTTGCTTGAACCCCAGCAGACAGGTAGAGATGCCCATCAAACTCTGTGCAGTCTTCTTGTAACTCTCCCCCAGGAAAAAAAAGCAGAATTCATCCCAGGTAGGTAAGCTCGGCATATGTAGCACCTGGAAAGTAAGCTATTTCCCTAATTCTGCATTACTGCCATCAGCTTGGGGGAACTGCTTTGGCATTTAGATAATGAATCCTACTTCCTCCCTATCTCATCCTACCTGACACATGTCCATGCACTTCTGTCAGTCACAGCCAGCAGTAGGAGGAATTACTTCAGTGCCTATTCTGACCTGGCCACTCCTTTCCACAACAGACTTACTATTATTTGGTGTTTGCAGAAGTGTTTTCTAGCACTTACTAATGCTGAACTGCTATCAAACAGTTTGAATATAGGCAGGAAACACTATTCAGTATGCCTGGCAGAACAGGTTCATTTATCCATATGCTTTTCCCTGTGTAGAAAATTAAACACCCATCCTTCCCTTCTGGTACCTATAGTGAGTAGGAGCAGGTTGCCTTTGTAGTGATGAATCAATTCATGAACTTTCTGCTCCTTCACAGTGATGGTATGAATTAAACATAAATACAAGACAGAGACCTGCTGCCTAATGCAGACCAACACTGCCTGCAACATTGCGTTTACAGTCAGAATGGTCACTGTCTTCTGTGCCTGGTTTAGTACTGGAAGCATTTTCAGAGTATAGCTAGGGATTCTCTAAGTAACTACACTTGAAAACAGCTTGGTCTAATGGACTCCTGCTGGGTGGGAGCTGGAGATTTTCAGCCTCTAGGTACAGGAGAGCTCTTTGCAGTCAGCAGAATATATATTGGAAAAAAAAAAAAAAAAAAGTCACCAAACAAGCAGCACTCCCAGACAGTGAAATCAGTACTCACAGTATTTTTCCTAAACTAGTTCATGAACGAAAGTAGACCTTCCGCTCTCTTACAATATTGAACTCTGTTTTCAGTGGGACCTGTCAAACAATAACTGTGTTTGATCATGCTGTCAAGCCCAGGAAGGAGTTAAAAAGTGGTTTCTTTGGACAGATTTTTTCATAGCTGGAAAATTCTACATTTCTCTTCTGATAGGTCTGCCTTGCCCTAGGGCAAGTCTGGTTTGAAAACTGTTGAGGATAAAAATCACTTACCAGAAAGACTACTTTTACTCTGTTCCACTCAGGAGGACACTCTTCACTGTTCTAAAAGTCTGAAGTCCAGCAGGATTTCAATGGGAAATGTTTGCTGACCAATATAATATGCAGAGAGAAAATGACACCAAAACTTGTAGGCTTGTACAGCACATGGGCTCACAGGAAACACTGGACAGCTTTGAAAGGAAATATAACAGCTTAGCCTGCTTATAGCTGACTCAATACATCTCTTCTGAAGGCACATCTTGGATGGCAGGTTCTCCCATCTCTCTATTCCTAGGATATCATCTCCCAGCTGCAAGATTAAAGCACTGAGGTACTAGGAAGACATGACCAACAGAGGTCTACTGAAGCTCTGTTTCAGCCAGTCCCCTATTAGTATCTTTCTGACCAAAGGCAACAGGTGGTTACCAGAAGTCAGATGGCAGTAAGTTCATACGGTCACACAGTTGATCCATATGTGCAAGGATGTGTCATTCCTAGAGCACTAGAGAAGCAGGAGGAGATAAAGACCAATACTGTTAAGAGGATCTATTTTATAAGCTGTCTTGATAAGAAGATTTTTCTTTCTATGCAAGTTTGACTCTGAGAATATGTAAATATGAAATAAGATATTTCAGTTGTGGGCTTCTTTACTGATTTGTAGCTGTATGATATGGATAACCTCTAGAGAGCTGAAGCAAATAGTACTTGATAGGGTGCCTGTTGCTTAAAGAGTCAGTGTCACCTTTTCTCAGAGTTAGAAGAATGAATGCTTTCTTCTCAAGACACTACAGGTCTTCTTACATTTGGAAATGTCAATATTTCAATAATCTGTTGATATGGTGGACTAGCAGTATATGTGCTAGCAGTATATCCCACCGGTTCTTCACGGAGACACTTATCTCTTGACCATCTTCACGTTTAACTATAAATCTATCATACAAGCTAGCTAACTCACTTATCACAAAACTTTTTGTTATGTCTGCAGCCTGAAATGCCTGGGATGACCTTGGGATTCATTTTCTCCATTGTTTCATGCTAACAGAAGAAAAATGATCTCTTAGAGCTGTAGAACCTTAACCTCTGTTGAACCAAGAGCTCCAATTCCATTCTGAATGGGCAGATAGGAGCTAAAAGCCTAATGTGAAACATCTTCAAGTATGGTTGAAGCATTGTTCTCTACAGACCAAAACAAGGCTCCTGCATGCCAGACCAGTCCTACAGTACAGTGTAAATATAAACCTTACAGTTTAATACAGAGATCCTCTGGACAAAAGTATTATGAATATTTTTTTTATTATTATTTTTCAGTAGCAGTGGTGATTCCAATTAACAACAGCTGCAATCAAAGGGCTCAGAATAAATGCCTAGACTTTTTTAACTAAAGGCACCCAATGAAATTTCTACTGAATATATCCATATCTGTATACCTGAAACTGATGTTCTAAAACTGACGTATATAGAAAAACATTCAAATGATTTAATAAATGATCACTGGAAAAATGTATGAAAAGAATTGGCACTTGCTTGCGCTCTGTCAGTATCCTGTTTGTCCTGTGAAATGCTAGGGTAGATGACCCCTGCCTCTATCCCACCCAGAGCAACTATATGCCTATTGTAAGTGGACTCTCTAAACAAAGGCCTGATATGAAGTTTTAGGTATAATGAAAGTAGCCAGCCCTTTGAAGATCAGATTTACAATCAGCATAATTTAGGTTGGAAATGCTAGATGATCTGAATGTATGTACTGTAAGTAATGTATATGTTGCAATACAGCAAATTGAACCCAACCGTGGCCTCAGCTCACATGGAAGGTGTTTAGATGTTACTAAAATAATAGGTCAGTTCATTTGCAGCTTGAGCAAAAAAAGCCAGAATTATTCTCCCTCTCCTTCATACCCTTTGTCTATGCTTGCAGTGAGGACATACGGGCTTGGAAAAGTTTACAATACTTCTATATTCCAGTGAGTTACCCTTAATAAAATATTCTCCTATTTTTAATTTTTTTTTTATCACTGTGCTTATGCTTTTTTTTTCAGCATTTGATCAGACATACTGAAGAGCAGAGGAAAGCCTCTCAGCTAAGGCAAAAATGTCACAGCCAAGCTGGTTGTGTTAGAAGATGTCTTAAACTATGTATTGAAATTAACATGACCATAAAACAGCTCGTCCAAACTAAGAGATAGTTTAATCTTTTATACCATGGTAAATATAAGTGGAAAAATCTCTAGTAGCTCAGCTAACAAAGATAACCAAAACAAAATAAAACCTGTTCAGGAGCCACCTGCAACCACTGGGGCAATGCAATTTCTGCAACTGACTGAGCATAAAAAAGACTTCCAGCTACCATGATACATCTTTGGCTCCCTAACCCAAACAACCACGTACTTGTTTACATCAGGGTTAACTTACAGCAGTCTGTTTCAAGAACCCCAAGGCAGAAATTTAACATATTCTTCTGGAGCCATACTGATATGCTATAACTTCCTTGACTTCCTGTACATATCAATAGCCTGGAAAATAAAGTTCAGACATAAAATACACAAAGGTAAAACTGGAGTTCACCAAGTAAAACAATAAAACAAACAAACAAAGAAACAAAGCACTGTGTCAATGCAGGAGAAAATGAAAATGTCTGTGAAGTAGCAAATACCTTTCCCTTCTCCGGGTTATTGCAATTAGTAAAGATGTGAAAGCACAACTTCTTCAACACTGCAAAAATATTAGTTTTCACACTTCAACACTGTCCTCAGGAACTAACAAAGAACAAGTCTGACTCTGAAAAATTTGCTTTACCAAGCTGTTAGTGTTCTGTACTATCTATAAACTGTGCTTGCTTTAAGTAGCAGCATATGTTCTGATAACCACAAGCTATTGGAAATCTATATTTAAAAATGAATACTCGCGGAAACAACATAAAGCTTTCCATGGTTTGGGCAATTTAATTTTAAACTGCGTACTGACAGTGATCATGAATTTCTCTGTATATTGTTTGCAGTGTTTAATTTCATGCTAAAACTGTTTAGAACTTAAAATTTTACAAATTTAAAGGAAAACCTTTCTAAGCCAATGTTAACCTGACTGAAACTGGCACCACTGCACTCAGTACTAGTCAAAGTAATTGCTATCCTGATTTTCGGCATTCTGTTCAGGAAATGTTTTAATCTATGCAAAAAAAACAGCTAAAAATATATTTTGTTCATAGACTATGTTATAAAGTACCATTGAGAATATTTCTTACCTCCAGAAATTTCAAGAGAAAAGTGTTTATGGAATAAGTTAGTTTCAAAATATATCTAATTTCCTCACTGCATTTATTGTTAAAGCACTTTTTTGTTATCTTCATAGAAGCAACGTTATTGTGTATAGCATACGATATAGATATTTTATGCTAGATTCACACTGTCACAATACAGAACCACACAAACATACATTGCAAGTATATTTTTATGTCACATTTCTGTAAAAGTACTGGTAATAATCAAAACATGCCATGTTACATATTACCAACTATATTCTATATAAAGTCATCATAATGAAAGTATGGAAGATGTATTTAAAGTGCAGTTACAAGGTTTAAGATGAAAAACATTTTTTTTTCAAGTATCGAAATTTCAGATAGAATACCCAGCCAGTCCTGCTGGGTGGTTTCTCTCTCTCCCCTATGTGTTGAAGGAATCACCTATCTTCAAGAAGGTGAAGTCAGAGGGCAGTTGTTATTAACAGACAAAAGGAGGCAACTTGACATATCGGAAGAAATACAGGTACCATTTTTCTGCAATCATTTAAAGGAATCAGGGTGAATCACTGTTAGTGGTTAGCAGTAAAAGAAGGGGTACAGGATAGTACAAGCTTGAAATTCTTACTGAGCCATCTATGCTATAACCCTGTCTCCAGGACCACCTTCTCCTCTGCACAGCTAGTATATGTGCAACAGAGAAATCCTAGAGAAGACAAAATGAAATTAAAAAAAAAAAAAGACATTCAAACTTATTGATATGGTGAGTTTGCAGAATACTGTACATTAAACTACTAGCTGGGTGTGCCAGACATTTCTATAAACTTTTCTATTTCTAATGATATAGAATCAGGGAATTGTATAGATGCTCATAAGTGAACAGTACTGGAGATTGCTCTAGAATAAAATACAGTAGGACCTTATCTGACAGTTTCATTCTGCAGGCTCCATGGTTGGACGGGTCAAGATCCCTCTTGCATGTGAGACTGCATTATTTTCCCACTGCATAATATGCTGTTCCTGTCTTTGAAATACTTACAGCATGAAAACACTGCTTTTTCTTTCCCAGCATATACGCATTGAGAAAGTGCTTTGTTTGGGGATTAAAATTGCTTTCAGCTATAACTTTCATTGACATACATACTGTGTATATACATACTACCTGAGCAAACACGCAAGTGTTGCTCATCTGTCACTGAAATCTTTGAAATAACGGATCTATATAAGAAAATAGTTATTAGAATAACAAATGATCTTTAATTATTTAATTACTGGAATAAAACTTTTTAATAAGAAGTGTCTGATGCTGACAGCTTGCAGCATTACTTTCACACGTTCTTGTCTCAGAGGCTGTAAAATGTTAACTCTCCTATAGGCTTAGTGTATGCCTCACAGTGGATTAAAATGGCCAGAAATACCTAAGCTCTACCTCAGTTCTGAGCAAAGGTTAATCATGCAGCTGTAAACACAGCTTCACCAAGAACAGAACAGTGCCTTTATTGGCAACTTGATTCAATAACTGTTAGCCTGAAGATACATGAAAAATATTTTTAGTGACTATCCAGTTGTATCAATTTGGAAATATCATGTATATGAACTCTCTCTTTTCAGGCTTTTCTCTATAAACACTTTGGCCAGAATTCAGGATATTACTGAATTATTTTCATTGTTGGTTAAACTGCTGCATATTTTCTAATTCTCCAAAATATGGAAGTTTCTGGTGTTTAAATGACAAGGCTAATCTTGACAAGCCATCTGCATAATCAACTAATGAAGAAATTTCTGTTCTTGATAACAGGTGTGGGCAGATAACAGAAGAGCCCACCTCTGCATTTTCGTGATAGCTGGAAATGGAAAAACGAAGTGTGGTCCAAAGATATGATAAGAGAGGAAGAAGATCTGTTAGAAATGTGAAACTTCATCCATACAAGTACTGAAGACGCTTGCACACTCTGAAGATAATGGTTATGCTCCCATTCAATTTTGCATAGTTGCTTTCTGCTTTGCTTAGTGTCCTTGAAGCAAAGGTAATTGTTTTTTCCTCTCCTGTGATCATAATGTGGTATATGACTGCTCTCACCCCATAGAGGGATGCATCACACACTAATTGCATTGGCAAATCAGAATCAAATTGTGTTAATACATCCAAGGCTAGTAACAGGCTTCATCTATTTAAAAAGCTCTGTCGCTATTATCTGTCCAAATACAGAATTTTCCTTGACCTGGAATATCATGTGAATAATTCAAATATAACAGTAAGGTGATAAATGAAGTTTATATAGCATTTTAGTAATCTCAAAAAAAAAAAAAAAAAAAGGAAAAGAAAGGAAGGATGCACATTTTCAGGACCTGTTATGACCACTTTGAGGGAGACAATTGTTACTTCACTGCTGTATCTGGCAAGTTTGGCTTCATGACCAAGTATTCTAGTGATTATATTCTTTTTGAACATAGTGTCATCTGTCTTTTTTTACAGCTTTTTGTTTGTTTTAATCAATAATGATGCAATTAGCTTTTTTTCCACCCTTATTGTGTATGCAGCATTCTGCAGTCAGGGGCAGGATCATTTTATGTTCTCCTTGACCATCTGCATGTACTGGTAGCTCTTTCTTAATCTCTGATTTGATTGATATATGAAAGGACTTTATTTTATGTGTTTATTTATTTATTTTTAAAGTATTCTGGGTTCATTGTGGATGAAATAAAGAAAGATCTCATTTGTAAATCTATCTAGGTTCAGAAATGCATGCTGTAGAAACATGTCACTAACAATGAACAGGATGAGTACAGTATTGCTATAGTTTGGAACACAAAACCCCAGTTTGGGCTAAAGGTAAAATATAAATATACATTATTGTTAGAAGCGAGAGTAGAGAAACTTCACCTCAGAGTGGTGAGAGATTACAAAGATGCACATGAAAAAATCCACAACAACCTATTTCAAATTTATGTTTTAAGTTTGCTCGTAATGTTAGTCGTAGGGTGCTGGACACAGTTTATAACTTTCATTAACAACATAATTCTGAAAAGTATTCAAAGGAACGCCAGAGATTGTTCATATTCTGATCCTACCACCTTGAGTGAAAAACTGTGTTGCTCAGTACTACTCAAGTTCAAGCTTGAAGTATAAAGCAAACATGCTCCATTAAGGAAAATAATAATAATAATAATAATAATAATAATAATAATAATAATAATAATTTAAGTAGTATTTGTGTGCACTTCTAAATCTGTTTTATTTATTTGAGTCCCTGGTACTAGACTTGCATACACATCTTCCCTCAAACACAATATGAAAGCTTTTTTCCATCAGAAGACTGAAATTTTCTATGTAATTGCATCCAAGACATATTGAATTGTCATATATACTAAAATAAAATATAAAGAACCTGAATCTTTTGCCATCATGATTTTCTGCCTCAAGTAAACAATTACACTATAGTGAATTTAACATGCTATCATTTTGGTTTAGTAGAACTCCATGCACATTCTATCAGCTCATCTAAGTCCACACACAGTAGAGATGCAGAATTTTAATTTTGGCCTGTGTTTCTTTCAGGTAGTGAAACTATTGTAGACTAATTCTACCATGCCATGTGATCAAAGTTAAATACCATGAATATTGTCTAATTTTGTGATCTTACATTCATCTCATCAAAGCTATATAGGAAAAATGTGTTGCTAAAGAATAATGAACAAGTTATTTCCATGATTAGGATTGTTCTTGTTACCTTTAGCAGTGCCACCAAAAACTGAGAAAATTAATAGTAAAATAGACGACTGAAGTCATCTACCTGGACAGGGACAGACATCTTTTACAAACAAACAAACAAACAAACAAAAACAAAAACATTTCTCTGTTAAGGGCCTCTGAAAATTTCCAACCTCTTTGGTCATGTAACTCAATGCTTAAATATCTGTGACTTATTTCAGAACAAATGTACAACTGATAAATGAATATTTGAAAGATAACTCTCTTTAATGAAAGATAGATACCTGCACCTACTGTATTAGTTGATTTAATTATTAATGATGTACCACAAAGATCATATCTCAAGAATAGTCATGGAATGTCAATTAGAAATCAAAGTTGTTTTGAAAGCATGAGGGCCGGAAGGGAACAATAATTGTCTATGAAAGGGAAGGGAAAGGAAGGGAAGGGAAGGGAAGGGAAGGGAAGGGAAGGGAAGGGANAAAGGAAAGGAAAGGAAAGGAAAGGAAAGGAAAGGAAAGGAAAGGAAAGGAAAGGAAAGGAAAGGAAAGGAAAGGAAAGGAAAGGAAAGGAAAGGAAAGGAAAGGAAAGGAAAGGAAAGGCAAAAGGCAAGGCAAAAGGCAAGGCAAAAGGCAAGGCAAAAGGCAAGGCAAGGCAAGGAAAGGAAAGATTCCAAATAGTCCACAAAGTTTACTCCTCAAAGATCTGTACTTGATCTTGACAAAATTTGTGTACAAAAAATGCAAGTGCCCTCAGGTGTCAAAATCTGGGAAGGGAAGGGTTTGTCAGGGATGACCCAAATCAGAGAGAAAGTCAGGGTATTATTCAGTGTTTAAATACCTGAACTATCTCTGAATAAAAAGACAGCATGGGCTTTCAAGTACAGTATAGGCTAGCTTCTTGGGACTTAGGTATCTCAGTGAAGGCCTGTATTGTGGTATAGAGCTGCATTCTTAGCTGAAAAACAAATGTTACAAAGCTGTTTTATGTGGACTGTACTTCCAGATCATCTTAAAATACCTATGTGGCACTAAAGAAGTAATTAGCTCTGTAAGCCTTAGTTTCTTTGTAAAACTACAGATAGGATTTCAAGGCTACTGAAGAAGTTGCTACAGAGGGAGATAAAGCAAGGACCTGAAGGATGGTGAAATTCCTTGCAGTGATCACAAAAATCACCCACTGCAGTCCTAACCATAAATGTTAGGCAGACTATCTAATAACATGATCTATTGGGCAACCTGATCTAGTGTGTGGCATCCTGGCTTGTATCAGGAACAGTGTGGCCAGCAGGACTAGGGAGGTGATTGTCCCCCTGTACTCGGCTCTGGTGAGGCCGCACCTCGAGTACTGTGTTCAGTTTTGGGCCCCTCACTACAAGAAGGACATGGAGGTGCTCGAGAGAGTCCAGAGAAGGGCAACAAAGCTGGTGAGGGGTCTCGAGAACAAGCCTTACGAGGAGCGCCTGAGGGAGCTGGGGTTGTTCAGCCTGGAGAAGAGGAGGCTCAGGGGTGACCTTATCGCTCTCTACAGGTACCTTAAAGGAGGCTGTAGTGAGGTAGGGATTGGCCTCTTCTCCCACGTGCCTGGTGACAGGACGAGGGGGAATGGGCTCAAGTTGCGTCAGGGGAGGTTTAGGTTGAATGTTAGGAAAAACTTCTTTACCGAAAGGGTAGTTAGGCATTGGAATAGGCTGCCCAGGGAAGTGGTTGAGGCACCATCCCTGGAGGTCTTTAAAAGACGTTTAGATGTTGAGCTTAGAGATATGGTTTAGTGTGGGCCTTGTTAGAGTTAGGTCAGAGGTTGGACTAGGTGATCTTGGAGGTCTCTTCCAACCTGAACAATTCTGTGATTCTGTGATTCTGTGATTCTGTGATCCCTGCCCATGGCAGGGGAGTTGGAACTAGATGATCCTTAAGATCCCTTCCTACCCAAGCCATTCTATTATTCTATGATAACATGGACTATTGTGGTGCTAATACACAGCAGACACCTCACTTTCTGCAGTCTGAGAATCTCCGATCTAATTGAAGTTCCCATCTTCTCAGGAATAAATGAATTTAAGAAGTCAAAGCAAAGTATCCAGCACCATTATTGCACTTATTTTCATTTAGGGACGTCGTCACTGGGCCCTACAAGGAAGGTGCTATGTTTTCACGTTTGTAACACTATGTGGTTTCCCTGTAGCCCATTTCATGCAGCTTACTTGCCATGCAAACACAGAGAAACAGAAGCACTGCCTGCCACATTCACTGCAACTGCTAGCCAAGCTACTGCCAGTCAGCACCTGTCAGACATCCACACACTGAAATCCTGGCTAAGGTCTGCTAAAGGCGACCTCTCTGTGCTCCCGAATTCTTTGGTAAGGTTGCATCTCTCCTGGCCTGCAGGTGCTTTAGCCAAGTCTTTTCATGGGAAAACTGTTTTCATGGGTTATGCTAATCTGGCGTTCCCTCTTGTATTCCTGTCTGTATCCAGTCTCGCTGTGGTAAAAAGACAACTTTAATGTACATGAGTGTAAATTTTTTAAAAGATCAGGATGTTGTTTTCAGTATTGTCATACATTTCATACAAAATAACAAACAAACAAACAAACAAACAAAACAAGCAGACCTCCCCTTTATCTTTGCTGCACATAACTAGGAAAAAATCTGTATTGCTGTGTTCATCTCAAAAGCCATGCCTAAAGGATTATACGGCAACATATTTGTTCTCTTCACACTTTTTCCTTAAAGTTCTTGAATACCAGTATAGCTCAACAATGTCAGTTTAGAAACATAAAGCCTAAAATGAATTAGTATTTTTATCATGACCCAAGAACTTTATGTGAAAGAAACTATAGAGCATAATATTTATAGACCAAATCTCAGATGCAGTTCCCAGGTTGCCAACAACCATCATTTTTTTTTCTTATTCAGCCCAGCTGAAATTAAAGTATTGACAGAAACAATTTCTGCCAGGAAAGTGGAAAAGTTAATAAGGGATGATATTGAATCTGTTTTTCTGCATTTATTTTTGCTGTGTAATCCACATCTTATGTTCAGCAAAATGTTGCTGAAGCTAAATAAGAAAAAATAAACCAAAATGAAATGCCAGATTTTTTCTGCTATTTGCTTTTACTTTTGTATATGTAGAATAAAGCTGGAGGTAGAAGCTGAAGTTTTAAGCAGTATATTTGTTTGCAACTGTCTTGCACAGCCCGGGGGGAACACAAAGGCATTAAGATGTATTTGTATTGAAAAAAAAAAGAGTGATTTTTGCAAGGCTGAGAAAGAAATCCATCGCGGCGTACATACCATAGTCAAAGGATGGTTATGACATTACTGGAGCAAATTTCAAAAAAAAAAGAGCATTCAAGACATTTTCCACAGTGCCGTTCTTTGTCAGCTAAGGTGGTAGCACCATTGGGTCATATGAAGAAAAAAATGGGAAAACAATCAATCAACACCCCCCAAAAATAGCTCAGAATTTGGTTCTTACAAAAGAGAAAATGGAAACAGTTGCTACAGGAATCAGTAGAACAACCTAGATGGGCAATGTGACAGATATCTTTCCTTTTCTAGAATACACAGTCATTTTTACTACAAGGAATAGACAAATACAGCCAAAAAGTCCTTTTCCTTTACCTGCCATATTGCACACCATGAAGATGTATTTGTACCAGAGCACCTGAAAAACATGAAGTGTTATATTTTTAACCAATTGTTCAATGCTGAGCTTCCCATAAACTGGGAACAGCTAAAAGTGGGTTGGCTAGCTCAATACAAAATCAGACTTTCAGTAAATTGAAAATTTGAGCTTTTTTTTTTTTTTTTCAACAAAGAAAATATCTAATCTTTGAATATATGGGTCAAATTCAGCTAAGGTAAACAGTTGTATAGATAAATATGGTGCAAGTATACCACCTGCAGCATAAAAAAAGGAGGAGGGAAGAGGCTAGGAAGAAAAAAAAAAAAGTAAAAAGAAAAAAGAAAATTAAACGATACATCATTGTATTTTGTCTTATTACAAAGCTGAGATTATCTTTATTAGTGGCTGTCCTTGATTTGCATGCCTCACTTTCACAAGAGTTAACACAGTGTAGTTTCTGTAAGAAACATACTGGGCATCCTTTATTTGCTAGGAAAGTAATAGAAATAATTTTGACAGCTTTTTAATAGCCAAAGGAGTAGAATCGTACACAGCAGTGCATAGCTTAAAAGTTATCTCTTCACTTGTTGCTGTTAGTATTCCACTTGGAAATCTCCCACTGGACATAAGGTAATAAGGAGAAGAGCCATTTTTCAATATTATTTCTGTTTGATTTATAGTATTTTCAGTGAAAATACTGCAATCTGTATTTTAGCTAGCACAGCTTATTTCCGAGAATTGTATATCCAAGATCTTTTATAGAATTAACCAATATTGAAACTCCACAGTATAAACATTGCTGTAATTTTGTGGATGAAATTGCATGCCTCTACTAAATTGTTCCTGTAGTTTTGTATTTACACAGTATTTATTTCCCAGCTATTTGGGGCAGTGCGTAATGTTGTGTAAATTAACTTTGGTCTATTCTATCAGTGGACTAAAACCAATTTGCATTAGCTGAAGAAGTGACCCTCAATGAAGGCAAACGATAAAACTAAAAATAACAATGATTGTAATCAATTGTGGAATTAAAAATTAAAATACTAAATAAAGAAGCATAGTTTCAAAATTATGAATTGCAAGAAAGATAAAGTGGTGCTGACAAAGCTTTCAACTGAGATTAAAAGATGTAGGAAAGCCATTCAGAATATTAAGAGAAGTGCTAGCTGAAAGACAAATCTAAATCTTCCATCTCAAAATAGATTACAATATTTTATACTTGTTTTTTATCAAAAATCTGCAGAAAAAAAATAAAAATATCAACATTTATGAAATTAAAAGCTCTAGATAGCTTTGATCAAGATACAGATATAGATGCAAGAGATTTTTATATGACTTTTTTACAAACAACTTTTTTTCACATTCTTGAACTTAAAGGTTTCAATTTGCTGATCCAAAAATGTGTGTTCTATGATACACAATAATCTTTACCTGCCTGTGAAAAATCATTCAGTGCCTTAAGAGGTATACTTCAGCCTTGGAACAACTCCAGCAGAGGAGTTCCTTCAGAAAGGAATCCTGCAGGGTTTGGACTACAATTCCCTGCTGACTTAGCTTCTATAAAGTCATAGAGAGAGCTCTTATTTAGGGAAAACATTTCAATTCAGGAATTCTGAAATATTTTGTTTCTGATCATGATTCAGAATTATGCAAATACAAAATAAACTAACTATAGGCATAATAACTCATTTTGTTTTTCCAAAGAAAATAGCCACTGAATCCATCTAGTATAGATCATTACATTTTTTGGAAAATTTGATTTATTTTTCAGCTGGGGGGCCCAAAGCTGAATGCAGTACACATGAAAGCAGAGTAGAGGGGAAGAATTACCTTCCTCAACCTGCTAGCTACACTTCCTTTGATGCAGCCTGGGATATGACTGGCTTTCTGGGTTGCAAGTGCATATTGTCAGCTCATACTGTTTTTCATCCACCAATACCAAGTCCTTCTCTGCAGGGCTGCTCTCTATCCACTCATTACCCATCCTGTGTTCATGTCTGGGATTGCCCTTACCCTGGTGCACAACCTTGCACTTGGCCTTCTTGAACTTCATAAGGTTTGCAGGGGACCCACCTCTCAAGCCTGTCAAGGTCCCTCTGGATGTCATCCCTTCCCTCCAGCATGTCAACCGCACCACGCAGTTTAGTGTCATCCACAAACTTGCTGAGGGTGCACTCCATCCCCCTGTCCATGTCAATGATCAGGATGTTAAATAATATCAGTCCCAATACTGACCCCTGAGGAACTCCACTTGTCACTGGTCTCCACCTGGACATCGAGCTGTTGACTGCAACAATTTGAATGCAAACATCCAGCTAATTCCTTACCCACAATCTATCCATCTGTCAAATTCATGTCTCTCCATTTTAGAGACAAGGATGTTGTGCAGAACAGTATCAAATGCTTTGCACAAATCCAGGCAGATGATGTAATTACTCTTCTCTTATCCACCAATGTTGTAACACCATTATAGAAGGCCATCAAATTTGTCAGGCACAATTTGTCTTTAGTGAAACCATACTAGCTGTCACCAATCACTTCTCTGTTCTGCATGTGCCTCAGTATAGTTTCCAGGGGGATCTATTCCATGATCTTGTCGGGCACTGAGATGAGTCTGCTTGGCCTGTAGTTCTCCAGGTCTTCCTTTTTTTCCCTTTTTAAAAATGGGGGTTATGTTTCCCCTTTTACAGTCACTGGGAACTTCACCAGACTGCCACGACTTCTCAGATATGATGGGTAGTGGCTTAGCAACTTTATCTGCCTGTTCCCTCAGGACCCTCACATGCATCTTCTCAGGTTCTATGGACTTATGCACATTCGGGTTCCTTAGGTGGTCTTGAACCTGATCCTCTCCTACAGTGGGTGGTTCTTCATTCTCCCAGTCCCTGCCTTTGGATTCTGTGAATTGGGTGGCTAGAGCACTTGCTGGTGAAGACTGAGGCAAAAAAGTCATAGAGTACCTTAGTCTTCTCCATGTCCTGGATAACCAGGTCTCCTGCTTCCTTCTGGAGAGGGCCCACATTTTCCCTAGTCTTTTTTCTATCTCTGATATACTTGTAGAAACCCTTTTTGTTGCCCTTGATGTTTCTGGCGAGATTCAATTCTATCTGGGCTTTAGCTTTCCTACCCTCAACCCTGGTTGCTCTCACAATGTCTCTGTATTCCTCCCAGGTTATATGTCCTTGCTTCCACCCTCTGTAGGCTTCCTTTTTGTGCTTGAGTTTGGCTCCTTGTTCATCCATGCAGGCCTCGTGGTGGTTTTGCCCGTCTTTGTCTTTGTTTCAGATGCATTGCTCTTGAGCTTGGAGGAGATGATCTTTGAATATTAACTGGTTTTCTTGTGCCCCTCTTTCCTCCAGGCCATTGTCCCATGGTACTCTACCAACCAGATCCTTGAAGAGGCAAAGTCTGCTCTCCTAAAGTCCAGAGTAGTGAGTTTGCTGTGTGCCCTCCTCGCTTGCCCTAAGGATCTTGAACTCCACCATTTCATGGTCAATGCAGCCAAGTCTGCCTTTGACCTTCACATTCCCAACAAGCCCCTTCTTGTTGGTGAGAACAAGGTCCAGCATAACACCTCTCCTTGTTAGCTGCTCTGTCACTTGGAGAAGGAAGTTATCATCAACACATTCCAGGAACCTCTTGGATTGCTTATGCCCTGCTGTGCTGTCCCTCCAACAGATATCGGGGTGGTTGAAGTCCCCCACGAGGACCAGGGCTTGTGAACGTGAGGCTGCTCCTATCTGTCTGTAGAGGCCCTCAGCGGTTCAGTCTTCCTGGTCAGGTGGCCTGTAGGAGACCTCCTCTATAATGTCACTTAGTCCTGTTCTCCCTTTAATTCTAACCCAGAACTTGGTCTCCTGTGTGATCTTCAGTTCTGGCTAAGTCACTGGGACCCTTTTTGTCTGGATAAAAGATAGGAGAGTTGGGTTGCTGTCTCCTAGCCTCCCAACTCACAAGACACTGCAAAGCCATGGAAGAAGGTTTGTGGAGGTTGAAAAGACAAATAAGGGAGTGATGAGAGGGTAGAAAAGGTGGTTCTAGCGAAGGAATTGAATGGGGACATGGGGGACAAGGGAGGAAGGATTAAGTTTGATATATTCCTAAGTCAGGCAAACTATAACTGTATGCTACAGTCAGGATATAAGCTAATGAATGCTAATCCTGATTTTGTCTTCTTTTTAAGTACATTTTACTTTAGCTGAACTTTCAAAATAACAGTATTATGTGGATACATCTAAAGGAAATTTAGTTTGCACTCTCTCTTTCCTATGGTCCTCTATTTGATGTTAATTCTAATTTGATTGTAGCTTAATAGCTTTTTATAGTGCCCAGCATGGAAGGTTACACATGATTACAGTTTCTTATTCTTTTTAGTCTAATAATTTATTGTACGGTGTTGAAGAAACATCCACAAATAGTAAAAAGGAAAGAAAGAAAGAAGGGAGGGAGGGAGGGA
>VXAA01000425.1:191100-203994 GCA_013399115.1 Anseranas semipalmata
GAAAAAGAAAAAGAAAAAGAAAAAGAAAAAGAAAAAGAAAAAGAAAAAGAAAAAGAAAAAGAAAAAGAAAAAGAGGAAAAGGAAAAAGAAAAAAAAAAAGGAAAAAGAAAAAGCAGACACAAATTGTACATCATTACAGAAGTAACTTGGAAAGTCTGCAAACAAAATTCCGGTTCTCTAATTGGAAATATTTCTCTGTAACAGGAAATATTTTACACTAATAAACACTTGTGTGTTCCTTAAAAAGAAGTTTCAAGACTACAGCTGGTGTTCCTGAATTTGATTCTAATTTCACTTTTTTCAACAAGAAGAATCTAAGCAGTACAATTGATTATCAGGTTGGATATGGTGGTAAGAAGTGGAATTGCAGAGCTTCAAGTGGATGCTACAGAAAAGAAGAAGGAAAAGAAGACAGAAGATGAAGAACCCCAAATAATGAAATTGTTAGCTATGGTTCTTATTTTAAATGAATTTATTTATCAGAAAGGAAGATGAGGAAGCCAAAAAAAGAATCATAAAACTAAAATGCTTAGAAATGAACACATATCCCATATCCTAATTAATGAGCATTGACTGATGAAAGGACAAAAGTCAAACCTATGAGATGAGGAACTGTCTTAGCAGAACTTTAGTGCTCAGAACTGCCAACACAGAGTGTGGGTCCACAGAAAAGTTGAAGGTACTTGCCTGTCCATGCAGCCACAAAGGTCTTCTGGGGCTGGCGGCTCCCTGGGGCTGGGAGCGGCAGGGTCTCCCCTGGGTGCCTCACAGCCAGGGCCTGTCCTATACTATAATAGGTATTTCTGACAGTAATTGGTAAAGACGAAGGAGACAAGGTCCTATGTAGATGAAGTCAGTGCCCAAATGTTTGCGTACTTTGAAGATACCAGGATCAGACCTTGACCACTGAGGTTTTTTTCTTTGAGAAAGGCATTTGACTATAAACTCTATTAGCATTAAACAGCCCTAAAGGTTGATTGCATGGCTGAGATTAAGTGACTGCTATACTTCTGCTGATATAAAATAATTTCCTTCGGTAATTGCATTTAAGTGTATTTACACCTGGCTGCATTCGGAATGTTTTTAATTGTCTTTGGTGTGTTTTACTTTAAGATTGGAAAGCAAATGTGCTGAACTGTGAGGTTGTTTTATGCATTGAAATTTGATAGTAACTTATTCTTTCATTCTTTGCCTCAAGTGCAATACACTTAATTGGTTCCTAACCACTGAATTGCAATCACGGTTTATGGCTTAGCTAGCAGTCTTTAAAGGTTTGATCTAGTTTCATTTGCAACATTCAGAGCACACCATCGCATCAGCAACTACTGTGAGGAGGCAAGGAGTGTGTCCTTTCACTTCTACCATTTGTTAGTGCTACAGTAAGATGTAACAGCCTCCTTTCACCTAAGGGTTCACTCAACCACTGCTGATAGATGATCTGTCATAGACCTCTGCCTTCACTTGCTGCATAGCCTTCAATACTATTTTTTTTTGAAGAATGAGGCTTTTTTGAGTCCAAAATCTTTAAAGCTTGGTGTGTGGGGACAGTGAGAGAAGCATTAATGTCCTAGTGTTCCAGAGTGGAGCACTGAATCCCTGTACTTATGTCTTTTATTACCTAGAGCTTTTGTTTAATAATCTTCTTGACATTGCCTCATTTTGCTTTATATGATAATAAAAGAAAAATGTTTCTTTGGGGTGAATTTTCCATTCATGGAATAGATGACAACTGACATGAACAGTTACATCTATAAACTACCTGAATATATTTATAGTTTGATAAGTACTGCCAATTACAGAGCCATTTCATTTTCATTACCAATATTCAGATGTGTTCTTCTCTTTGATGTACTGATTTATTCTATTCTAGGGCCCACTAAAACAAACATTTTCATCTTTAAAATAGCAGTAAGACTGCAGCAGGTCTTTAAAGTAGCCTAACGAGCAGTATTTTGCCTGTTGAAAATTTTACCTCTGTTTACAAAAGCACTCAAGAGCGTATTAAATCTCATCAGAATCTGTTTTTGGTTCTGTTTGATAATCAACCTGTACATTTTGAATTACAGTCAACAGGACTTCTGTTTATGTGGAAGTTTTCCCAAATCGGGGCCTCAGTGGTTCCATTTTTGGTCCATATACTATTGACATGAGATGCAAATAATAGATCTTGCAGTGACCAACTGTCTGTTAACTCCTCTTGAAGAAACTTCAGCTAAGGTCCTGAAGACTAAGCTTATAGTCATCAGATTTAATTGTTCTTACACAAGTACAGATAAGTTTCTTTATTTTATCCTAAGAGTTACAGTTTCTGTAAGACTGTTTTCTTATACTTCTTCAAAATGTGTCTGTCATTAGCTGCAACACATAGACCTTCCAGCTAATCATCAGAACAGTATCTTGCACGAAAACAGGAACTGAGCCTCTGAGATCACCCAGGCAAACTAGCACAGAAAGGATTGAGAAGACTCTGACCAGAGTAACCGTGAGCTCCACATGTGGGGCTGTGACTTACTTCTAGACTGCCACTTTGTTAAATTAACACACTGAATTTATATTTATCTCCCACTTCAGAATGGTATTTCTTAGTATATGAAGAATAACAATCTTTCTTTTACAATACTACAAGGAAGGGTGGTGAGGGATGGGGGAGGAGGGCATCTCTAGTATTAGAATTTAATTTTGGTGATTCTGTGCCAGGATTCTGTCAGCTTCATTGATATCCCTCAATATTATTTTAATATGTCTACCGAAAGCCTCTTATTGTAATGCTGTGTATGTAGCCTGGGAGTTACACTCCTGAAAGCCTCCAAGTGCTTAAACCTCATGCACCAATACACCTCTAAGTCCCATAACAAAAGCTATACACATAATACCTTAAACTGTTAATTGAGTTATAATACACCTTGATTCTGACTGCTCTCTCTGATTAGATTATTCTACTTTAGCTCCACCCACAGTATTAAACCTATTATAATACTCAAAATCTTGATTTCCATTCCAGTTAGATAAAACTATTTGAAAAACTTATGTTAGAAATTATCTGGATAGAAATGCTGACAAATTTTGTCTCTGAATATTTTACCTGTGATGGAAATAAATGAAGCAGAGGTACTTCAATAAAACAAAACAAACCATCACCTTAAATGAATATAGCTGACATCTGTAGTTGCTATTACCCAACAAGTTTTTTGTCAAATGAAGTCTAGAATATGTGGTATTATTTTTTTTAATAGTTAAGAAAGCAGATTTTCATAGAGAGAAATACAGAATCCATTAGCAAAAACATCACAGTATAAAGCTGCCATTTTAAAAAATATAGTCTCCTCCCTAAATCTCTTATATGTATTAAAAATCTATAGTTTCTGCCAATTAAGGTTTATGGGGGGAGATGGGTATCACTTTAGGTGAGTACTCTGTACATTTGACTTTAGAAAACAACATTAATAAACTAGAAAACACTTATCTTCTCCATCCACATGCTGTAGAATTACTCAACATTTCCTTAGGTTAGGTAGTAAGGTAAGAGATTTAACACTTTGCATAATGGCAATACCAGTAACTTCATCATTCTATACAAGATGTTTAGATAGAAACATACCACTGCCTCATTTAATCCTATCAATCTTACTTTTTCCCTTTTATAACTAATAATCTTTGTGCCAAAACAGTGTTCAGGGAATAAGCTGTCAGCAGAAATTATCTGAATAGTGTTTTTTATACCATGTATGCTCATTTTAAATTTTAGAGACTTAGTTGAAATATTTATACCAAACAAGAAACTAAGTATTCTGTTACAGGAACAGTTTGTATCACTGAGCATTGTCATAATTAGTCAGCTTTTGTTTTCAAAGGGGATGAGTTTTCCATCTGACACTTTTTATTACAACATTAAGTTGTTCTTCCTGGTAACTTTTATAGCTGCTTTTCAGCTACACAATTAATTTGAATTGTAGCTGGCATGAAGGCAGCACATCCTGCCAGCAGTTTTCTGATGGGGATATCCTCTGTGTGGTATGGAGGAATCCCAACCACATACTGGGTCAAAAGAGGTTTCTCTCCCAGGTCTCAGAAGTATGAACACACTCAATGTAGAGAAAGATAATTGGTGGGAAAAGATGGAAAGTTTACAGTGTAACTAATAGGTAAACTAGTTTTAATCTCTCTCAAGCTAGAGCAGCAGAGAAATGACCGTACTTAGCACAGGAGTCTTGCTAGAGAATCAAGGATGGCATCCTGGCAGCTGCCTTTCTCAGGAGCTAAATACTGAAGTATCCTCCAAGCAACCTAGCACTGGTACAAAAACATACATCCCCTGTTATGTTGAAGAGAGAAAGAATGTGTATTCTATATGTCTACAGAAAGAAGCTTTGTGGTTCGTCTGTTCCATAGAAAAATAACATAGGTGATGGGTTGACCTTGACTGGCTGCCAGACGCCCACCCTGCCTCTCTCTCACTCCTCCTCCTCAGCAGGACAAGGGGAGGAAATAAGATGGAAAAGCTCGTGGGTCAAGATAAAGACAAGGAGAGCACTTAACAGTTGCTGTCATAGGCAAAACAGACTCAACTTGGGGAAAACTAATTTATTGCCAATTAAAGTAGGTTTGGGTAGTGAGAAACAAAGACAAAGCTAAAACACTAAAACATCTTCCTTCCATTCCCCCATCTCTCCAGGGGCTGCAGACCTGGTGTTCACCCATGCAGATGACCTCATTAAAGAGGTTAAGACTGGAGGCAGTCTGGGCTGCAGTGACCATGACCTAGCTGAGTTCATGATCCGGGGGATATGGGCCTGGCAAAGAGCAAAGTCAGGTCCCTCAACTTTAGAAGAGCAAACTTCCAGCTGTTCAAAGAATTAATGATGAGATCCCATGGGACACTGTCCTTATCCCCCACTGAGGATTTGATCAGAGCTGGCAACTCTGTAAGGACCTCCTGATGCAACTGAACAGCTACAAGTCTATGGGGCCTGATGACATGCATCCCAGGGATCTGGCTGATGTAGTAGCCAGGCCACTCTCCACCATATTTGAAAAGTCATGGCAGTGAGGTGAAGTCTCTGGTGACTGGAAAAGGGGAAACATCACACCCATTTTTAAAAAGGGTAGAAAGGTAGACCTGGAGAACTACAGACTGGTGAGCCTCACCTCTGTGCCTGGCAAGATCATGGAACAGATCCTCCTGGAGGCAATGTTAAGGCACATGCAAGACAAGGAGGTGATCCAAGACAGCCAGCATGACTTCACCAAGGGCAAATCATGCCTGACCAATCTGGTGGCCTTCTATGATGGAGTGGCTGCATCAGTCAATGAGGGAAGACTGACCGATGTCATCTACTTGGACTTCTGTAAGGCTTTTGACACGGTCCTACATGACATCCTGATCTCTAAATTGGAAAGATACGGATTTGAAGTGTGGACCATTTGGTGGATAAGGAATTGGTTCGATGGCTGCAATTTACAAAGTTTAAACTGAGCTGGTAACTGAATCCGTACTGCTTACAATTTTTATCAATACATGTTAATGGTGCCTCGTGATTTCTTTTTGCAATTGCCATTATTGGTATATATGTCGTAGATTTACCCAAACATGATCCTTCCCATCCTCTGAGATGAAAGGAAAAGTTAAAGAAAATAATTTCTGGTATAGCAATTAAAAAGAAAGAATTTATGAAATAAATTACATTATTATTACTTTTGTAAAGTATCAGGAGGTGGCAAATGTGGGCCAATACAATTTTGAGTTTACACATCACTTCCACTGAAATCAAATCAACACTGGGAAAAATGAAATTTTTGTATAATGTATCTATGACACTTCTGAAGATGTCTTTTAGTTGGGTGACAACTCTTCCCGTATACCAAATTTTGTGGGATTAGCCATATCCTACAATGAGAAACCCTTGTAGGATACTAAAGCCCAGTATGAAGAGAGACAGATTTGCAAAAAGAAATCCCATAGTATAGTTTCTTCATGTAGGCTTGGTCGGGGCTAATTATTCAGCAGACAATCTGATTGGAAAAGTCTCTTTTCCTCTCTGAAACTGCAGATTCACTGTAAAATAAAAATGTGAAAGCTAAAATTAATACAGTTGGATGTCCATTTAGCAGGAGACATTATGCATGACAAACCAAGCATCCACCCTGATTTTGAAGTTCTAGAAAAGATTCTTTGTTCACTTTTCTTTCTCCTTCTGGTCTTGAGATGTAGGTGAGAAGAAAATAAAGGATGACAATATATTATCTAGTTGTTTTTACTGTACTATAAGGGTTACAGTTATCTGAAGCAGTGTTTGCTTTTCATTTAACGTCCATAAGTACCTGTTTTTTAATAGGACATTCATTTAAAAAAAAAAAAAAAAGGAGAAAAAAGGGAGTGTGATTACTTGGACTTCTCCAACTTAACCAATCAAAATTTTGTTTCTAATCTCAACAGATCTATCTTTCAAAGCCAGAAATAACCCCCTTAGTGATTCCCTTTCTTGTTCCTGAACTGACATATATAGATTCCAGCATCTGTCAAAAAGCTGATCTGGAGATAGACAATAAACAGATGAACTGAAGTGCTAAAACCAATGAATACTATAAGAATGCTGTTGCAGACTGCTGTTTCAGAGAATAACAGAAATCTTCAAAATGTTTCATATGCCACAAAGTTCTAGGAAAAAAATGACAGTGAAAAACATATTTCTTTCCTGACCACTTCAAGTTCTGAGGAGAGCTAAATCCAAACCTATAAAGTCAAAAAGAATTTGATCGTGTTGGAAGAAGACCAAACCCCACAAATATATAGCAGTCCAGCAGATATAATGTGGGCAATTATCTGAGATGATATTTCTGAAGAAACTGGAACAAAAATATTGAAAAGAACCAGTCCTATGAGTACATTCTCAGAATATGTAATTTTTGGATACAGATTAGCAAAGCATTTGACATTGTACTTACCTTTTTTGACATACCTTAACTGGATATTCCCTATAGTTCTGCAGAAGACACCTTGTGAACCATATCCTCTTCTCTCAGCAGAAAACAAAATGAGACAAAAACTTGATGCAATTATATTTAGTGACTTTTAAGGCCAAATATGTAGTAAATTCAGAAGAAACATAGTATCAGATTCAATATCTGAGTTTAGCACATGCTTCTGTTCAAAGGCATCTAAGCATAAGACATCAGGCATCAGGTAACTGTGTTAACATGAACTAAAGATTTGGGATGTGGAGAAAACTTAGATACCATACAAAAAAATTATACAAAGATGGTATTGGAAGGAGTTGAAATGAAAAAGTATTTCTAGAACAGTTCAGGTTTCTTTAATGGAGGGATTGATACATGAAGGGTGTCTGTATATCATACAGTGTCAATATCTATACGCATTACAGAAGAACCTTCAGATAGTGATATTACTTGCCTTTTACATGCCTTTGAGCAATTAGACTTTTTATTTTATAATATAAACACAAAACTGCTGCAATATATACATAAACAAACAGCTCCTATAAAACATTTATCTATAAACATACATGCTGTCATTAGAAATAGAAATGCTATATCAAACACATTTGTTCTGCAGGCATATCCTAAGAAACAGTGTTAGTCCGGTTTTCCAAGAAGTACTGGTACAGCACGGCTCTGCATACCAACCCTTTTCAACTGATGTATTCTGTGAACAGTCAAACATGCTGTACAATTTCTTTGATACATAACCACACATACATGTATCCAACCGATGCTTCCAAATTATTTTATAACTTCATTTCTATGATTCTGTATCATGTGTGAAAGTGAATGTCAAAGCAAACATTGAATAAATTCTAGTTATGTGACTTTTTTTTTTTCTTGTTTGGTACATCTCACTGAACACAGGAACTACACTTAAAAGGAAGCTATCTCATTTATACCACCTACAAGCAGGGCTTAGGATGTTGCCCTTAATCAGGCTAGATTCTTTAAAAGATTGGCATGCAGCAATATATAACTCTCAAAAAATGTGAATGCCTAATTAAAAAAAAAAAGGAAAAAGATGAAAGTTCTACAGTATTTGTACATCAAAGACTTTATCATCCTTTGAAAAGAAACTACACTTCTCATAAACTTTTTTTCCTGCAGGTCTATCTTTCCTATTTTTATTATAAATATACATCTGAATCTATTTTAATAAAGTTGTGCTTCACAATCAGTGCATTACTCAGTATTTTTATTGAATTAACTATCAAAACAAATAAATGCTAAAAAATAAAAAATGTGTGTGTGGTGGGGAGGTGGCTTCATTAGAACTTCAAAAGGACGTAGATTGTGTTTATAGCTGGAAATATTTCATAGTGGTGGGATAGATATTTAATTCTAGTAAGGTCAGTAACATTTTAAACAAGCAAAATAAGTGGGATTTTGTTGGGGTAGGGGTCGGGGGTTGTTGGGTTTTCTTTTTTTGGTAGTTTTTTTGTTTATTTGGTTGTTTTTTTCCTTTGCTTATTTGTTTCCCTTTGGTTGTTTTTTCTTTGCTTTGCTTTTTATTTTTTTTGCCTTTTTTTTTTTTAGCGGTGAAGGTTTTTGTTGTTGCTGTTGTTGACTTTTTTGTTTGTTAGTTTCCCATACAACAGGCAGCAGATCTGTGGAACTTCTTCCTAAGAGAATGCAGTGTATGGAAGATTTATGGAACAGTATATGGGTTCTGGAGGGGATTGCACAAATATTTGGAAAATGTGAGACATACAGAGTTCCTGGAACCTTTTCCTTAAGTTTGGTGTCATGTACACCACACCAAATCTGAAATATCCCAGGGACAATCTAAGTCAAAGATTACATACACACCGCTATTAGCAATTCACCTGTTTTGTCCTAGAATTCCTAGAAAGCCTGTTGTGTTTGCCAGGTGAATGTCTCCCTGTCTTAGTAGCTGCGTAGTGTTAATTCTACTTATTTGTAACACTTTTTTTATTTCAATTTCAGATTCTCTCACCTTTTATGCAGTGTCATTTTACATGGGCTATCCACAGACTTTACAGATTCTAGAAGTTTTCTTCTTCCTCATTTCTCAGGAAGTTGCTACTGCTTCTGATTCCTTAACTTAGCTTTTCATCAAACTATTTTTTGGCCTAACTATTTTAACCTATCAGATTTCACAGTCCTTTTCTTTGTTCAGATACAACCTCAGCTTTTTGAAAGATGCTTCTTACTACTACTAACCTTTCCCTTTGCTGTTTAGCCATGCTGACCTCCTTTTACTCTTCCTCAAGCATTTCATAATAGGTGGTATGAACTGGCACTGTGTTACCAGTATGGTCTTCTTCAGTAGTTTCTGCAGTGCCTGCAAGTATGTATTTCTCTGAAGCAGCTGTCCCCTTTAGCTTCTTTTTAACAAGGTTCCTCATTTTCACCTAGTTCTCCTTATTAAAGTTTAGCAGTGAATTCTTTGGCTCTTGATACTCATATAGGGACGCTGAATGAAAGTACCTTATGGTTGCTGTTACATATGGTGCTTCCACAGAGAGATTTTGAACCAGATCCTGCACATTACTGAGCCAAATAAAAGGTTGGTTTTCTTCCTGTGGGCTTACAAGCCAGCTATTCTATTAAAAATTACTGGTATCACCTAAAAATATCATCTGTATTTCATGTTGTGATTTGGCATTTGTCCACAGAGTAATTGAGGTCACCTATTTATTTCTTAGTCTCTCTGACCTCTCAGCATGCAACACTTGTTGTTTGGGTGGCAATATAGACAGACTACTATACCCTTCTTGTTTAGGCCTGGGATTTCAGTTTGTGAAGATTCCAGTACTTGAAGTGGTAAGTTTATTAATTTAGCTTAATACTAAGAACTCTTAAATGTATACTATTTCACCAACAGTATGATTTATGCTCTATTTCCTATATATTGTGTAGCCTGATTTTATACTGTTCCATTATTAGCATTTTCCTTTTGTCAGGTTTCTGATTTCAGCATTGCCTTCATTTAGGGCAAAACATACCACTTTTCCTGACTTAGTTCTTAAGCTTCTAGCATTTGTATAAAATTGTGGTACACTTCCTGTCTCAAATCTTATTTAAATGGCACTTATTTTCCACCTACCTATTTGATTATTTCTATTCTCTGCCCTATCTTTCATCTTAAGGTACAGAATTATTATGACTTCCCCTTGGGGACATCCTCCCCGGCTGTGTGCTATCTGACTGTGCAATCCTTTGCATAGAAGTTTATTTACAATTGCTTATACAGACTGTTTCTTTGCTGGGAATTCCCCAACTTCTGATGAGTCTCACACCTTCCTCTTTATACTACCTTTCTGCCATGAATTAAAAACCTACCTCTGCCTTTCTACTTGGTCTTAATTTAAAGAACAGTATCATTAAAGCCTAGGAAGCTTAAAGAGTGATAATTCACACTGAAATAGATGACAGGTCTGTCCAGCTGACCAACAGGTCAGTTTCGTAGATATCTAGGTTCCACTGATTGTATTGATTCTCTAGACTCTATTGACTCTACTGACTACAAACAGTGCTTAGATATATGTTAACAGGTGGACACTTACATGTCGGTATCAAAATTTAGATGTTTTAATCTTGAACTAAATGTAGTCTTCAGCTTGTCCCAGCTCCATCTTCTATGGAATATTTTGTTCATGATCAGTAGCTCTCTAAACAAGGAACAATCTATTTCTTTTCCCAACTTCCACTGTGTCCCTGAGATTTCTTCTGAAGGGAACATAACACAGACTTAGAGCAAGCAAACAAATTGATAGTGTGCCATGATTATAAAATCATAGAGATTCTGGAGAGTTTATCCTTATAAAAGATGAGAAAGAGGGTTTGCAAATATATTTTCATTATTGTTAAGTGTTTTGCAAATTTTAGCTAGGAAAGACACAAAGAAGCATTGAGAATGTAACAGAAGTGCAGCACAGGAGGTACACTAAGGGAGCTTATTAGTTGATCAAGACCAGGAGCAGGATACATTTTTTTTTTTCTCCAAAATTTAGTGATGTGAATTGTCCTCTAACAAACAAATGCCAAATAATTTTATCCAGATATGAAATCACTTCCTTACTGATGTCAAGAGCACTGCAGATTCTTTTTATATATAAGACTTAGTCTTTATATCAACACATTATGCTAAAGGATTCTGATAGTATAACTGTAGATGGTTTCCATAGATACATGGAAGAAGACTGGCATATTATGGTAAATATTGAATTACAGTGAGAATGCTCTGAGGTGTAAATTTTCAGACGACAACATTGATTTTAGAGATTTGCAGGGAGGAAGGACAAAGAGAAGGTTTTTATAATACTTGGAAATATATAGCAACAAAATAATAAACTCATGGATGAAATAATATGTTGAGCAGGATATGAAAATAAAATGCTTCCACTTGCAGCACATTTTTGCACCTCTGAATTGAAAGAGACCCAAGTCCTCACTGTCCCACTAAACTGATGTGCCTCTGTTTCCCATTACTGAAACAGGAAAAACAAAATTACTTGCTTTGGTTCAGCACAGAGATCTGCACTGAAAAGCATAACCTAGTGGCCAGCATATTTCTGGATGACATTTGCTTTCCTACCTAAAACTGTTCCAATAGAAGGAAGAAGAAAATTATATATATGACAGTATCTTTTCTGTATAGTTTAGCTTTTGCATTTTTCTAACCCTTTTCTTTTGAATGACTATTGTAATATTGCTATTGCTAACCAATTTTCCAAATTTTTCCTAATTTATTTTGTATTTGATTCTGAACCAGATTTCAAATAAAACTGCATTAGAAATACTATAAAGATTTATTAATACCATAAAAGGGCTTTGGTGAGTGCCCCCCATGTCTAAGATCTCAAAGTGATTGCATGGAAAGAACAATTATGGACAAATACCAATATACATGCGCACACAAACATACTTAAACATACGCTTATGCACAACTTAAACTTTTGAACAGAAAGAAAAGAATCATGACATAAATTTCATCACATAATGTAATCAGACTACCTGATTTTTTATACATAGAAGACAATTAAAATGAATTATTTAGAAATGTGATGTACTATACACATCATACATACAACTCTCTTTCTTCTAGTATGTTCCTCCAACGAAAATATATATTTAGTATAAAATGCTATGTAATAAGTGTCTATCACCAATACTAACACCTTTTGTCACACTGAAAGCACTGAACTGTTCAGAATTTGCATTAGTGCAGTGCTTGTGTCTACAGAGGGCAAAAGGCCTGAAAAATATTAAATGGAACATCACTCACTTACTGTATACCCTTTCATAAAATCCTATTTCTACCTGAAAAGATAACAGATAAACAAATACTGAAGAAACTCTATGCCATTACCACTTCTAAGTACTACTTGATTGTTCACTGAAAGTTATAATAAGAGGTTACAGCAGATAATATGCTGTATCCCCATGAATTGTATAGAATCAACTGCTACTTGTCAATAGAAAGGAAATTCTTCAAAGTCCATTTCATTTCTGGATTTAATTAAAACCATTCTTAATTGCTTATTAAAAGGTTGCATTAAAAAGACTGGCTGTATTTTGTGGGCAATCAGCAAGAGCCAGAATCCAACTCCTATTGCTTTGAGTGAAAGCAGGAGGTAAGAAAATGCTTAATCCCCAGAGGTGATCCTGCAAAGTATACAGCATCCTGGCACAATTACAGATGATCAGATTGTGTAATAGTTTCATAGAAATAGAAGCAAATCTCCAACTTTTTTTTCTTAATCTAGATAATGTTGCTATTGTCTCTCCTGTCTCCGCCTTTAAAAAACTATATTTCAAACAAAACCAGGAGAAAAAAAGACAAATCTGCATATTTCTTTTCTTTTTTTCTTCTCTTTCCTTTTTTTTTTTTTTTTTTTTTTTTTTATCCTTCCTTTTGGGCCTTTCCCT
>VXAA01000425.1:204009-216499 GCA_013399115.1 Anseranas semipalmata
TTTTTTTTTTCAGACCTGCTCTATGGGCTCTTCCATTTGCTGATCTTTCTTGCTACCTTTGAGGCTCAATTTTTTTCTATAGAATCAGTCTTCAAAGTGATTCTAATGTATACACTCACTGTGAAGAGTAAGCCTGTTAGGAGGAAAAAAAATGCTGGTGAGCTTTAAGCCACAACACTTGGTGGTTCTAAACCAGCAGGGAAAGGAGTTTGCTGTAGGTCTGTTAACAAATGCTACATTATGCTTTTATAAACAATCCACTTCTTTCCGTATCATTCAGTCTTCTAATCATACATATAATTGTTCATGTGTGTTCCTGTTATTTTAGGCAATGTATGTACTTTAGAATACACTTTATGTTGGAAGAGTTATTATAATAAGCAAGTCACTAATGTGCGTACACTTCAACGTGGAAGTAGCTCATGAAGTTTAACTATTGGTTTGAATTAGTGATTTCTTGCTTAGATTAACCAACTTCTCCGTAATCACTTGTAAAACTAATACATTATAATTAGAAGATGAGATAAGTAATGGAGATTGGTCTCATCAAATAATTATGCTTCTCAGTTTGAAAGATATTAAAGTAATATGTTTCCCACCTAATGGGTGACAAAAGAGATAATTTATAATAATATATTCTCATTTGCAGTTGTTTCATTATGTAAAGAAGAATTATTTGCACATTCGCTCATGTGTCTGAAAGGAACAAATTCTTTTCTGTTTAATCAGAGTTTATCCAAATAATCTATAACTGCAGCATGCAACAGGAATCCTTCCAATAAGAAGCATCTTATTCCAAAACTCCATTTTCTAGTAGAAAATGTAGTAGGTTGTAGTTTTCTATATCCTGTCCATGTGGAATGCCATCCACAGAAAGACTGATTTTCCTTCTTGTTGATTTACTATCCTGTATTGTCTTCTTGATTCACTGTTTCATCTTGATTGTCAGACCACATCACCACTTGAAAAAATTACTAACAGGACAAATGTTTTTACCATGACTGGCACAATGTAGCTCTAATTCTTATTGGCGCTCTTTGACACTCCTGGAAAACAAATGCATCAATCTGTATTTTCCTAGTTGTAGTCACACATTAGTATTGAACTTGTCTATCAAGCAAACTATTAACAGTGTTGCACAGTTTTAAGTGGTTGTTGGATTTATACATGTAGTACCTATTACAAAATTAAAATAGATACTCCTATGCTTACATAGCATCCTATAGAAAGTTCACTTATTTACTAAAATTTGGGATCCATTAAAAAAAAATCTCACAAAGAACCTACAGATTTTGTTCAAGATTTCAAAATTAAACCTGATATTTAGAAGCATAGCTCCTAACAAAATACAGACTGCAGAACTTCTCATCAATTTTAAAAAGGGAACTTATATGCAAAAACTGACAACAATGGACAAGCCACAATTTCCTTGATAAAATAGTTAATGGATAGAAAATATAGATATAAAATAGTGAAATGAGAAAAAATCCTAAAATTTAAAAACCAGTTATTATACTTCAAGCAGGATTGAATTACACATTTTCATTTATTTAAACCATTCATTTTATGTTTTTATATTTTTAGGGTCTTGCTCATTTTCCTGTTTTTCCCAATATCTCCTACGTTCCTGTCACATTTTCAAATGGAGGGGAGTAAACAAGATAAGATGAGAAATTAAAGGAGAAACAGAAGAGAAAGGTCTGTTTAATTTCTTAATGTTGTTGTATAAAGAAAAAAAAAAAACTAAAACAACAAAACAAAACAAAAACCTTTCCCCACAAAAGTCTGAGCAAAATGGAACATTTCTAAGAGTCTTTATTTCTTTTCCACAGCACTGCCACAATAACACATTGTTGCAACAATCAGTTGTTCTTTTCCTTTTCAAATTTGTTTAAATATCTTGCAGTCAGTTCGAATTCATAACTATGTTCCAGAACACAGAGATAAAAAACCTTTTTGACCCTTTCATGAAAAATACTCACAATTCAAGCTCAATCTAAATAAAAGACTGAATTCAGTTTACTTCTAAGAAAGGTGTGACCAAATAAGCATGTCTCAAATAGTGCATAGTACAATCATATTAATCAAGCATTAATTAGTTTTATTAAAAAATACTACTATAAAATTAATATAATCATATTACTAGATATACAATATAATTAGATAGGTAAACTGAGTTATGGTACTATATTCTTTAAATTTTTACACATCCATAAGGAGCGATTACATTTATGATTAAAATCTGAAAGTAGTTAATTAGAAAATAAGTGAATTATCTTCAAAGAATCATGTGCCAAACTTCTGATAATACCAATTCATTATGTTGTGTTTTTAATTAGCATAACTATTGATAGTCTGGATTTTCTGTTTTTCTCATGAATACAACAATTCAGGGTCATAGTTTAAAGTATAAGTATTGTGCTAGATATGTAAAAACAGAGGCTTTGTTCAGTTTGGGATGGAATCAGATCTGCTCTTTTACATGAGATAGAAGAGAAATACTGAAAAAAAATGGGGTCTGTCTACTGTTACAAGTTTTATACCATTATACCATGTAAGGTCAAACACTAAAAAAAAAGCAAAAAAAAAAAAACAAGGCACAAACAAGACACATCAAGGTTAACAAACCAATGATGTCCTATATTAGCAATAGGACACTGAGTAATGTTAGTAGTGGTTCTTTATTTAGTGGACTAGTAAAGCTAGCAAAAGCAAGCCTGAGAACAGCCTGTTTTGAATGGTTCTTTGCAAAAGTCTTCATCAGTCTTAAATAAAAAGGTCAGTTTAAATCAGACAGTTAATGTAATTAATATCAGAGACAAAGGATAAGATCTCAACTTTGATAGAAAAAGAAAGGTCAGGGATTTTTTATGAAAGCTTCCAATTTACCAAAAAACTCTCTAAATTGCTCTTTCTTTATTCAAGTTTTATCTTACTTCATTGTAGTATTTATTGAGATTGTCATCTGAACATTTTGTGAAAGCAGTCAATATAAAAACATCAAAGTTATCTGCTGGACTCGACAAATTCTGTTCTAGATACATGCAGATCTGGCTGAAGCAATCTTAGATTTGCTAACAGTTACCTCTAGTAGCACATCACATTGAGAGACAGGACAAAAATAAATTGGGGTCTTCGTGAAAAAAGTAAAAGGAGAATGGTAAACTAGTCATATTGCTCAGAGAAATACTGAAGCAAATCAGACCGTTTGCATGCAAGAAAACAACAATCACCGTGGACTGAAAAGAACAAGTTACATATATTTTTACTTTTCACTATGATGTGATAACACGCACTATGAGCAGAATAGAAGCAACAGCTGAAATATCTGGGATGTAATAAAACTTTGACATTTCTTTGCATTCTGTTTTCCTAAGCAAGCTAGGAAAGCAAGCTAGACTCTAGATTAATTTGCTATGAAGTGGGCATAGAGGTGATTGATGAGAGTGAAATTACTTGGTGTTCACTGTCCAAACAAAAAGATACACAGAGCACGGTGTCACTAGTGTCTGTCAGTATTGCTTCTAGAAATGACCTAAGTGAAATAAACAGAAACTAGATTTAGGAAGTCAAAACTGAACTCAGTAGTATTCCCAGGCTAAATTTGATTTTGCCAATTCAGATCATACACACTCAGTGATCATACACAAATTTACAAGGATGCAAGTAGGGAGCAGTTCTTCATAAAAAGATCTGTGGTTATAACTGATCACTAGATGGATATGAGTCAACAATATCAAGCTGTTATTAAATATGCATGTATATATATATACACATGAATGCATAAACAGGAAATAAAGAAGGAAATTAGCCAATAGTTTGGTTGGCATACAGTTATCATTTTTATACACCACAGCTCAAGAAATTAGCAATCTATTGAGTGCAGAGGAAAAAGAAAACTAGATGACTAGAAATTATGATCTACAAGGACGGACTGAGAAAATATTTCAGTGCTTAATCTAAAGAGGAGAAGACAGGTGTTAGGGATACAATAGCTATTCCCAGGTGCATAAAAAACATCACAAGGAATAATCCATAGTGAAAGTGGATAAATAAAAATAAAATGGGTTTGACCTTCAAAAAGAAGGATTTAGGTTAGACATTAGGAGAAGCTTTCTAGTTTTCTAGTCATAAAAATAGTAAAACATTGGAATAGACTGTCTGAGGAGTCACTATCATTTAAGATATTGCAAGAGAACATTTGTTAAAATGATTTAAGTATAATTCATCCTTCTTTGAAGTAGGCAGAATGATATAGATGACTTGAGGTCTCTTACAGAGGTTTGATTCTATAACAGTGGAAAACATGAGTAAAATTCATAATGATAGTATAGGGAATAATATCAACCTCTCTGCCAGAGCCATTCCTTTCTGCTTTCTATCAAAGCTTCTCTCCGTAACAATATTCTTTTCCCATTATTTCATTTAAATCTACCAAGGTCATAAACATGGTACTATGGTAGGCATTTAAAGAGGAAGCAACAGAACTATTAAAAATAAGCAGATAACCCAGTAAGCATCAGGCTGGATGATTGTATTACATTTTTGATAACTGTAGTATGAGTTAAAAGCAAATCTAAACATCAGGTTTATATATTCAGGACAAACACAAGCTTGGCCTAGCCTTTATAGAGGATAAGCAAAAGATAACCTGTATAATTCAGAATAGGAAAATCTTCCTCTCAGGGACCTCTACCCAGCTGCCAAGTCAGGTGCTTGTGAACTACATCACTACACATGAAAACTTAAAACTGCAGCTAGTGCTTCAATCACATCAAAATTAGAAAAGATAATTAGCTGAAACGCAGCTCTGAGAGTATAAACTACATCTTTTGAACTAGAGAAGTCTTCATCTGAGTGGCACAGCATGCAAACAATCTGGAAAACGTCCTTGCATTTCATGGGCAGAGATACAGGGAGATTAGAAAAAAAATAACCTTTATCTGCAGAGTAATTTCTCAGTCCTGCTTTACTAAATTGAGAGAAGACACAACTAAAATTATTAGTCAGCACCTTTTCCCTTTCTTTTTTGATTGCCACTGTGCCACAACTCCAATCTTCACGTAAGGGTAGTAATTTCTCTCAGTGAAAGAAAGAATATAAGTTTTGATCAAAAACATACCTTGGATATATTTACAGGATTTGTAAAAACAATGCATGACTCTAAACCTATCCCTGAAAAAGACCAAACACCCTCTCTATCATGAGAGCACCCTGCAGTGAACTTCTAGCAACAAGATGCAGAGGTTTGGTCACTCAGTGTTCAAAGCAAGGCTCTTAGCAAGTGTTCTACTTGATTGCAAATGCAATGGTGATAAACCCGAAAAATAACAACAACAACAACAACAAAACCTGCTAGCTCAAGAGAATCTGGAAAAAATGAAATATTGCCTAGTTAGGCTGAAGGCTTCTTTCATCTGAAATTTTAATGTAACCATTTTAGAAGAAAACCTACAGCTTTACCCTTCCTTAGAATGTGTAAACTGCAGCAAAACAAGGCTAGGAAAAGTCTAACCTACAAGCACATTTTTCTTGTATACCCATGGACAGCTTTGCTTGGTGTAATAAGCTAGCCCATGCCACAAAGTATAGAAAAAATACCTTTCTTCCCTTTGCAACATCTCTTATGGAAATGCTACAATCTCAACTGTACGGTCTTTCTGTGATTAATGAATAATATGTAACTGAATACTTCGAAGTAATTGATCACAGAAATTATGTTCTATCTAGAACATGATCTACTGAGATGATATTACATGTAAAGAATAATATTCTTTTCTGTTTATCATATTATAAAGATAACCGTCTACTCAGAACTAGAAAAGGAGTTGCTCTTGGTACCAAGCTGAAAAGAAATTGAATCAATCAGGCTGAACTAGAGAGACTAAAGCATAACTTCGTTTTAAATCTTAATTTCTACAGTGTTCTATTGCACGTAGATACCAAAATAAGCATTATTTCAATCTTGAAATTGGAAAAAAATTGGATCTGATTCCTTTTTAAAATAAAGTCACTACTTGCACAGTGTAATATAGAGGCCTGTACATAAACAAGAATCTAACATCTATCAAAAGTCAACTTGTAGAAACAAAATGCAGCTGCACTTTCTAGGTGATGATGAATAAAATATCAAACTTTTTTTCTTCCATAAATATACACTAAATTGCCAAAAGTTTGGTTTTGAGCTAGAAACATTTTTGGAAAATAAGAAAAAAACAACATGAGTACAGTGAGGCTAATATTTTTGATCCTAACAAGTTAAAATAATAAGTTAATAGGAAATAAGAAAAAGTTAAAAATTGCTTCCTACAGAGCTTAAGAGTTGTACTTGAGGACAGAGTTTGGCCTTCTTTAATCACTGGAAAACAAAATGAACAAACAAACAAGCAAAAAAAACATTTGCAGACAGAAATTTTTAAAAAGATTAAATATGTAGCATGCAGATTTCGCTCACATCTGTTTATTCATTTTCATCTTAAGCTCTAAACCCCATTACATGTTCAAGATAAAATTCACCCATCTGTTTTAATATAAATGATTCAGTTCTTTGTAACAATTGTATGCAAACTGAAAAACATAAATTGCTTAGCATATTGGGAATTAAAGCACTACATTATATGCAGTTAAGATTATTCTGAGCTTCTACTTCTGCTAGTGACTCTTCTAGAAATGTGCATTTTTCATCAAGTAAAATCTAAAAAATCAATTAAACAGAGCTGCCAAAATCACTGTCTATGCTATATGCTAGTCTAATGTAATATGTAGCCAAAGCCGTAAAATTGAATTAGTTTCAGACAGAAACAGAACATCACATGTCTACATAGGAATACAGGTAACAGTTTATAGTTTTATATGATTTATAAGCAGAACTACTAAAAAGCAATTTCATCCTTTTTGTCTTCTTGTTCATCTGTTCACAAATTAATCCCACTTCAATCCCTTAATCACCGTCCTTTGGTGTTGTCATGCTAAAAACTGATCATGTCAAGCTGAGGATCTGACAATTACTGACTCTGAAAGAGCTTTGATTTAAAATAATTTAGTATCAAATACCAGGCATCTTGCCTGAATCATAGAAGAAATAGATAGAAACTGATTGTTTGATTATGCATATTTTAGCCTTTTTTTTTTTTTTAACTTTCTAAAGCAGATCTCCAATTGTTGCCACTGCTCATGCCCAATATATGGAGTAACATTGTTTCATGCTGATGACATTGATACTTCAATTGCAGGGATCCCACAGGACTCTGACAATGTGAATTGCTAGTTGTAAATTAAACCCCCCAACAACAAAAATCAGACCTGGATGACAGCCTTTCTAAAATTTGCCTGACAAACCTTCTTGATTACTCTGTGTCCTTTTAATGTATATACCACATACTTCAGAGCCTTCTGAGAGGAGTGATTGTTTTCTAATGCTAATGCTGGAAGTTGATAAACAAAGTGATCCTCTTAAGAAGTGACGACCTAGTGGTCAAAAGATTATGTTTATAAGAACCAAGGTACAAGACACCTGCAGATGACAATTCAGGTTGGAATAATGTTTTAATCAAAAGAGATGAAAATGTTCCTTGGGTTTTAGATACAGCTCTTTCTTGTACATAGTTTCTGAAATTTATAATCTTGGCCCTGGCATTCAAAAAGATTAAGTATTTCAAAATGTTTTGGAATGAGTATTGTCCTTTGAAATTCTCAGTTGCTAATGAACATTTTATAGAAGAAACACTCAACAGGAGAAGTTTATCCGTTTGTAAACTTTATCTTCCTACTTGGTGGAGAACATCTTGTCCTTCTTTGTAACGTAACTTGAGAGACTAGTGGTACTCAAGTACTCCCTCCCCAAACATTATTTTGCTGGTGCTAAGACTGAAACACGTCTACGAAATATGCAGCTTTCAGCTCACATATTCTTACTGCCTGTCTGTCTCTCTCTCTACTTTATACTTTACTTTATACTTTATATATATATATATATATATATATGTAAAAGCACATATGCAAGAATCTGCTGAGATACTTACATCCTAATATGATCAAAGCCCCTAGCTTTATTGTTTAGGAAGTTATGAAGTCATCTGATCATCAGTAAGGATTTTACAATTATGAACATGTAACAGTTAACAGTAGCCGTTTTTGCTGAAACCTTTTAAGAGGAGAGATAACCCTGGGCTTTTTCTTTCTAAACTTACATGGAGAAAATCAACATTGGGAGAAAATGAAGACAGAAATAGATTAATTTCTGAGTATTTTATGTTTTGTGCCTTATGAACATACTTAGCATGTCTTAAATTTAAGCAGCATGTACAAAAAATGGGAACAGTTATCGCCATGTTAGATAAAAGTCTATGCTCATCCAATTCAGTGCTCTATCTCAAACAAAAGAAATCTGTTGATATCCTGACTCTAACACTGATTTGTTGTAAAAGTAAAACAAAACAGAAAAAACATTTCATATCCTAAAGCATAGTTAATGTCTCTTCCCCAAATGCAATTAATTACCCTGAATAGCCAAACAGCAAAAAATCAAAAGGTTTGTTCACATTTTTTATTTCAACAGCTTTTTGTAGATATGAGTTCTATAGTCTAATTGCACAATTATGTGGGCAAGTGTACTTTCTATCTGTTTAGTATTTGAGCCTTTTTAATTACATTCAACTTCCTTTTCTTTTTTTGTCTCAGATATTCAGAAAAGAAAGCATTACATTTACCCTCATTGCTTAAGTGTTTGGAATTTCCAGTACATTCTGATTGTAGCAAAACACATGCTCTGAAAAGCACAGATAGTTCAAACTCAAGAAAAAAACAGAAGCACTAACAGACAAAGCAGGCTTACTTCCCAAAAAGTGTGAAGGTTTGCTTTTTTTTGTTTTGGTTTGGTTTGGTTTTTTGTTTGTTTTTAAATGGTCCTCCAGTTTTTCTCAATTGAAATTGTTGCCAATTATTAACCATCTAACTATTGGTTAAGTTTTTTTTTTTTTTTTTCTTATTTTCTCTGTGTTGCAGTGTGACTTCTGGGGGAAGTTCGGGCATGTAATATGTAACTTCATAAATTAATGAAAATTCAGAAGTGTTGTTCAGTAACTGAGCAATTAATTTTCGATCCTTTCAATAGTTCCATAAAATACTTCTTCTTTTGCACTTTGCATAATTTCTATGTTTATCACAGATAAGATTTCTATCCTATATTAAGTTCCAATATGGCAATTTTGAATACATATATTTAGAACTTTAAGATGATTCTTGGACTGCAACTTTAGTGGTATCATATTAGAAGATTAATTATAATGTTATCTGCTATTAAATTAGTTGGTGAGTAATTTGGAAAATAGAAGGGAATGATACTGAGAAATATCATTACATATGGCTTTTAGAGATTAAATAATTTACTCTCAAATTTTAAGGAGCTGCTTTAAAAAAGCCTATGTCAATAGTGCTTTTTTAACTCAGATTTGACTTGAGGTGTTTGTACTTAGTCAATCACACAGAGCCATATAATCTGACATAAATAAAGAAAAACAAGGAAAAAAATAAAAATCCGTACTGGTAGGAGTGGTTGAGGCTAACAATGAACGAGGACTGAAGTTTAATAAATGTGGAGGACAAGAGAGGGAAACTTAATAGCACTCTACTTTGTATATTCAATCTAAAAATAATGCTGTCAAAACAAATCTCCACTTTCTCATATCAAGGAGTACTACTGAAATGTATTACAGCAATGAGAATAGCAATTCTCATACAGTGAAACATACAAACATTGTTAATTATGTATAAAAAGAAAATCTACTAATGTGTTTAGGTATGATATAAAGCTGAAGTTCCAGTCTGACAGTATGGAACAAATGCAAATAGCTCACCAGCAAGAGACTGCATTCTGGCTGAGACCTGGACACCTTGGGTTAGAATAATGAAAAGCAAACAGTTCAGAAACTAATTCTTGTCAGAGCAATTTGAATTCACTAAGCAAAGGATGCCATCCAGTCCATACTGAAAGAAAAAGGAAGCAGATACAGGACACATGTTTTGATGATAACTTCAAAATAGTACACGGAATATAAGAGAGATAAGGTGGGAGATGGATGTCAGACAGATGAAGCAGAACTCAAAATTCAAATCTATGGGCAGCAACAGAGCTGTTCATGCTTGGCCAACCATCACTAGCTGAGCTACAGTCAACTATCTGGAGAAAAAAGGAATTAGAAAGATTATCATCTGAAAGAGTTTGCAAGCCTCACTAAGTTTGTACAAGGCAAAAAAGCTGACAATAGCAATACTGCAGAAAAAAAAATATTGGACTAAAACCCTTTTAGTTAACATAACATAACTCTACATTAAAACACAAACACTGATGAAAGACTTTTCTCAGGCTACTTATCTGGAATTTTTCTGAACACAGAACCCGGCTCTACAGATGTCCAGGAATCTTGTACCGAGTCCTCTTCTTTCAGCTTTATGCAGTTAAAGTTACATGTCTGTATCTATCAGTACAAAACACAGTTAGGGAAACAGCTCGGTCATACAAATTGAAGTTATTTACCCTTAGATCAAGTAACTTTATACAGGAAAAGGGTACAGAAATATGTATTTTTCAGCAGAAATACTTCTACTAAAATTTTGATTACATGTGAACATTGACGATTCTTGCAAAAATGTCTAACTAAATTGTCAATGAAAGTATAAAAAGGCAATAAAAATGGTGCTTTGAAACTGTAAATCCTACACTGCTTACCATTCAGCTCTTATTATCTGAATAACACGTTGTCTTTGTTGACTTGTCTAGGCTACAGAATAATTTTTAGTGATACAAAAGTTCTCATTGAGATCATCAAGTGGTAGGCCATTTAGCAGCTATGCACCTCATTTTCATTATATCCTAATATCAAATACATTGACACAAAATAGCCATTTTTGACTGAACTTAATGCTGATCTGTTTGACAGAGCTTTTAATTAATTGGAGTTTAATTTGATGAGTATTGTGCTGCACTGTGGGATACTTGTAAGTAGGCAGTTACGTAAGTGTGATTTGTTTTTTATATTGCATTTTTATTGAAATAGCCCTGTTATTCACTCCGAGTAATGAATCGGTACAGACAGCAGAATACATGAGCTATGGCTGAACACAGATTTGAAGCAGCAGAAACTGCTGTTAATTGGTGCTGCCACAGAAAGTGGGAATCTTTTTCTCTTTAATTTACATCTGCAATGGTAGCATTTGTTAGTTACTTTTATTCTGTGTCTATAATATCTATTTTTCATTTCTTTCTAAAAAAACTCTGTTGACTCTGAAAGCTACATTTAAATTCTTAAGCACTAACTTAATAGTTATAACAGCTATACTCATTCCTCCAGTTCACAAACATTAGCATAGGTTTACATTCATGTCTTTTTCAAGAAAGCTGTTTTAGTTTTCTTTAAATTTAGATGTCTATATAACTCGCATTTATATCAATGAGACATAAACCTAAGTTTCAGTGCTTTTCTGAATGGAAATGATTTCCTAAATTGATACCTTTAATTTCCAAGAAATCACTGCTCTGATTATTGATTTTAGAGGGAAAAGAAAGAAGCATCTTTCTCTTTTACTTGAAAAAAAAAAAATACCTTTAGAATCAAACTTTGTCATTGTATTATGTTGAGTATTTACTGAATTACAGGTTTTTTCAGTGGTGTCCAGTGACAAAACAAAAGGCAATGGACACAAACTGAAACACAGGAGGTTCAGTCTGGACATCAGGAAACACTTTTTTACTGTGCAGGTGATGGAGCAATGGAATAGGTTGCCCAGAGAGGATGTGGAGTTTCTCTCTTTGAAGATGTTCAAAAGCCATCAGTACATGGTCTTGGTGGTCTTGCTTGAGCAGGGGGATTGGACTACATGACCTCCAGATGCTTCCAACTTCAACCTGTGAGTCTATGAAATGTTCCATCTTGGAGAATAAAACATTCATCAGCACTTCTACTGGCTAATTAAACTCATTTAGAAGTGTTATTCTAGCTCTGGGAGAGGTAAAGAAAATGTGAATTAAAATCTACAAATATAAAAAATGCATTGTAAATATGTATGCGTTTTTACAAACATAAGTACAGATGTACAAGCCTATAAGATTTTCTTCTCCTTGTATGCTCTCTATGTGACAAAAGAATAGCCACATACATCATGTATAGACCACAGGAAATGAAAATATGCAGAATCAAAGTTAATCATACCCATCTGCAGCAGGAGATTAGGAAACCATTAAACATTGAGCTCACGCTTTCTTAGAGGGGCACTTTTCCAGCTGTATTCACAGGATTAGTCAACAAAATACAATTTCCATTAATTTCATAATTTGTGAGAGTTGAACTTACTCTAAAAGTGGAGAAGATAAATGCCAAAAGTAGTCATTTTGAGATCTAAAGTCAACCAGACACATGACAAAGGAAATGGATACTGTAAATATGACTGACATGCAAATTCACACACACATGCAAAAAAAAAAAAAAAAAAAGTG
>VXAA01000425.1:216522-233156 GCA_013399115.1 Anseranas semipalmata
AAAAAAAATCCAGAACTTTGAATTATATTCAGTATTAGCTAAATTGGATAAACTGTCCTTAGTTCTTTAGGTGTGTGTAAATACTTATGCCTGTATTTGTATATGCAAATATCAATAATATATTTATATTCTTTATTTTATCCTGAGTTCTCTTAAGTGGAGGATATTATTCCTATTATGTTCCTATTCCTAGAGACTTAGAGTCTAAGTGACTATGGCCAATCATTAAATATGACAAGAGAAGATATCTTGGTAATTGTAGACTTCCTGCATGAATTAGCAATGGCATACCACCAACTAAATCACTGAAAGTAATGAAAAATTGTATCCTGAAAATACAGAAGTTGTATGTTTTAAATTGGAAGGAAATAATGGTGAAGATATCTCAGCAAGATATCTGCAGGATATTGAAGTCTGTAAAATTAAGATGTTTAATGAGCAAGATAGGAATCAATAAATCATAATATTGACAAAGGAATTACTAGATGTAAGACAAATCAAAAAAACTATGCACAATAGGCAGATTGTATCTCCCAGTAATGCCTTAATCTTTCAAATATATGCATACTTTCCAATACAATAACTCCTTGCTTTCCTCTTTTTGGTTTCTCAGTGTTGCCCCACTTACTTCTCATTTCATTTTTCTACTAAATATTTTTCCCTTTTCCTTCTTTTACTTCATTCTTCATACTACTTATAAAAGATTATCTTTTTGTTTGTTTGTTTTAAACCTCCTCAGTAATGATATTCAAGTAGGTAAAATGCTCTCTAAAACACTTTGACCTCTCAGACAAATTCATTCTTTTTGGGGTGTAATGATTCCCTGAAGAAATTGTCGGCACCTTTAGCAATAAATAGAGCCCAAACGTAATACATTTTCTTGAGCTCTCTGTGTCTGTCCCAATCATTACCTGCTTTTCCAAAGAATCTTGTTGCTATCAAAATCTGAACTTAAAAAAAAAAAAAAAAAAGCTTTAGTAAGCCTCAGATTATGTAACTATTCCCAGGATCTTCCTACATAAAAAGACAGACAATCTTCCACTGAAATAATAAGTGAAAAAGCAACGTAGTGTTTCTCTACAAAGTTTGGCAGCATAAAAATTATTTGTCGCCAAACGTCATGAAAACTATCTGTACAAATAAAAACAAAGTCTGCTAGCTTCCAAGCTACCTAAGCTTCTGATAGCATTCAATTAACAAGATGTTCACAAGGTTTCCACAAGAGTCTCATAAACCTGCCATAATTAAAATTTTAACAAAACAGCAAAATTAAACAAAATCTCAGAAGCTCTTCTAGTTCTACCTGTAACCAAGTAACATACAAACAGGAGTAAATTCACCTGCATTATACCACAAGCTAGAATACGCATAAAGCAACTTAATATGTCTAATTGCAATTCACTACTGAAATTATATCTACTCACACCTTGATTCATTACTTCTTTGTGTCTTTATAGGTTTAAATGGCCTATTAAATAACACTAAAATTATTATCTTTATTATTATATATACTAAAATTGCAGAGCACTGGAAGATAGGACCCATGCAGCTTCTAATGGAAGTATAACAAACATCAGCTTTTTATTCCTTTTTGTTCATCATGCCATTTTTAGTTTCTGCCTAAAAGATAGAGTAATATTTCTATATCTTATCCATTTTTCCCTGCCTTCCATTCCTCAGTTATGATTTCCTAGAATTCAGTTGTTTCTTCAATTCATTTTACCATTATTCTTCATTTTCTTTAAACCCTCCTTTTGTTTCTATCCTGTTTTATTTTATTCTTGCTTTTCTTTCATGTAGATTTTTTCCATATCCCTCTACTAGCTCTCCTCTTCTCAAAAGCCTTTTTTATTATGTCTGAGTGAAGGTTTATTTTTATTATTCTTGACAAGTTTAAATAGTTGTCAGTAAGTACAGGCATCTTTATATCTTGCCATTTGACCTATTGCTGTAGGCATATCTCAAGACTAGTGGAAATTGTGCCATTGTCATGTATGTTTGCTTCTATAAAGAGAGGAAAGAATGAGTATAACTTGTTCTGCTTGCTACTTGTAACACACTCTGTATGAAAATTAAAGAATATTTAGCAAATTTTCTGCACAAAAAGACTCAATGAGAAATATAATTTTTGTACAATTCAGTCTAGTACAATAAACAGTTATTTTGATAACCATCCAAAGTTTAGATGCTAGATTCAGCCACACTAATCAAACCTTTGAATCATTTGAGGACATGAAAGACCAACAGTTTACAAAACGAAGAAAACATTCAGTTGAAGGATGGTAAATATGTGAGAACTTTAGCCTAATTTTAGGTTAGACTCTCAATCTGTTCATCAGTATTTTCTGATCATAGCAAATACTACACTGAAAAAGCATTAAATTATTGATTACGTTTTAAATAACTAGTTAAAATAATAGTTTTAAATAACTAAAGCAATTATACAATAAGGTAAGACTTTTTCATTTATAATGAGATACAGACTTATCAGTCTAGCCAAGAGAGGGGTCTGTCTGATATGACTCCAATATCAATGTATAAGTAATTGAAAAAGCTATACACCTAAGGCTATTTTAACACTAGCAAGTCATGCAGTTCAGTGGGAGCAGATCTGTGGAGAGAAGTAGTCAGTGCAAGGACCTGACATTCACACTACACTCATTATGGCTGATTTATTTCAGGATAGCTTTCATGCTGTTCCATAGAGTGAACACCACTCAGCAGCTGGAAGACATTAAACATGTCAAAGGCTGACAGGAGTGCAGCTGCCTCCTCCAGCAGCTCCAGCCCAGGACCTCCTGCCTGGCTCTGGAGCCAGGCCTGTGCCCAGGGACTCCGGCCTGTGCCCAGGGACCCTAGGGTCTCTGCCCAGGCCAAGGGACATGGCTACCACTTTCCCCTCTGCAGGTTCAACCAGTAGCAAAGCATGTGTCCCAGAGGGGAAACAGACACACAGACATGCATAGGGCACTGATGTGGCTGGTCACACAGGCTGCCATAAAGCACTGCCATTAACAGCACCTACACACAGGCCTCACATAAAATGTAAGTGCAGGCAGCCAAGTTGCCTCCTACTTGTTGGCTAGTGCAGGTACATAAGATATCTCCAGGCCACCAGCACACACACACTCGCGGACCCCCCACATGTGACACAGCCCCCCTGCCCGCCCAGCTCCCCTGCCCAGTCCCCGGTCCCTCCCACCCACCTGCAGGTCCCCCTGTCTGCTTGGCCCAGCTTGGTGCCTGCTTGGTGCTAGCAGGTGCACATGCACTTACACACGCGTCCCACATATACCCCACAATCCCAGGTCCCCCCATATACCAGCACGGGTTCTTGCCCACCTGATACCCCTACCCAGATGCAGGGCCTCCTACTCACCAGCTTGTCCATCTTGGAGATAGCTAGCAAATGCACACATGCCCTATCTTAATAAGAAGATAAGACAGACAGACTGTGCAGGGCTCAGCCAGACAAGTCTACTGACAGGCCCCGTTTTACATGACAAGTATAACCTTGTCTGTCTACACCTCTTTGTTCATTCCTGCTCCCTCTTCCTTTGCAGGTCCCCCCATGGGCTCACATAGGTCTACTGATTTCCTCACCCAGCCTGGTGAGGCCGGGATCACCTCTGGTTTACAATGTTATCAGCTGCAAATCCCAGCTCTTCCTGGAAGTGGCACCTGTAGTTTCTTGATAGCCCATCAATTATTGTGACTGCCAAGGTTTGTTTCTCATCATTGTCTCCCTGTTGGTTTTGTTAGGCATGTGTCTCTGTATGTTTGTTGGGTTTTGTTTTCCCCCTTCCTTATAAACCTAATTTAGAAGAATCTTGATCAGATAAATGGAATAAATATTCTCCCTCTCCCATATACTCTTATCACTTATTGTGGCTGACCAGGTTTGATTCTCCTCACTGCCTCCCTTATCATTTGGTGGTCAGGTTTGTGTCCCTGTATGTTTTTGATTATGGCTTCCTCCTTTTCTTATAATCCTGTTTTTCATTGAAAAGGCCCTCGAGCAGGTACCCTTAAAGGAGCAGATACCCTCCTTCCACATATCCTTACAAAACATACTCTGGAAACTCATGTTCTGGTTTAATTTGAAAAGTATCCAGAAGATATAGTCTACTGCTGATACACAAAGCGAACTAAAGACGCATAAGTGAAGGCAGTCAAGAGGTTATTTTCCAGAGACATGTCTAGACTGGACAGTCCTGAGTAAACGTGTTTGATCTCCCAGCTGACCCTGCCTTGAGCAGGAGGTGCCTTCCAACCTAAATTTTCCTGGGATCCTCTTATCTGATCTGTACGGAAACACTAGTCTTATCAGGAGACGTTTATTGATATGTTTAATTGGCAGCCTAATGTGATTATTTTAAGGCACTACTGTGCTTTGCTCCAGCTTGTGTACATTAAGGGTGAAGCTACTGAATCTAGCTGAGTGGACATTCCAAAACAAAAGAACTAAGGCAAGTGCCTCTGGTACACAGAACCAGCTTCCAAAGATAGCACAAACCTTGTCACAGCTTACAAACTTTAGCCACAGAACAGCTAGTTACCAGTCTGATAGGCAGAAGCTTTGACCAGCAGACAGGCAAGAGCATTACTGTGATCAAAAAAAAATGTATTAAATATGTCCTCATTAATTAGTTAATTTACTAGTGGATAAAACAGTGACAAATAATAATCAACTCTGCAAAGAAAGGGTATGTATGGATTAGTGCAGAGTATTAAAATCTAGAAACAGCCAATCAGGACACAATATATATATATATATTAATGAAAAAGAGCTATCAAATATTTCTGGTCAGACAATAGTAAGGCTTTGTCTGTGTTGACTTTTACAGAAAAGACTTAATAGTTAGCCAAGCTGTGTCTTGGTTCTCTCACACAGCAGAGTTAGATTTGTTTTGTCACAGGAGTAAAATGAAACAAATTAGGGAGGTGATACCTCCTGTATCTTTGCTTGCATAGTTCAATACTAGATAATTCATTCTAAGCATGTGATAATCCAGGAAAAAAGAAAAATATAACTGTTTTTCTTCTCTGTCCTATAAAAACTGGAAGATATATTTTTTTATATATTTTCTTGAATTTCTCCAACATAGTAATGAATAGAACAACTCAGATTTCTCCTTCTGCTAGGTAAGACCTGAACCACGTTTGCCAGATAAAATTATGTATATATTTCTTTGTACTTAGGTGAATATTTATTTTTGCATGACTATATTTAGTTTTGTCTCAAGAACTTTCAGGGTATTACTGGAAGCTATATTCTTTGTACTACTTTTTTATGTGCTTTTTTAACGTGCTCAGAAAATCTTGCAAGATCAGCCCAGTCAAGTAAATGGTATCTTGAGTAATTATTCAAAGTCTAGGTGCTAGCACAGACATATTGAGTCAAATATTGGAGTCATATTGAGTAGTACCTATTACTTTTTAAGCTTCTTCTCAACTGTCTCAAAAAGGTTGAATTGCTTGTCTCAGTTGATATGGGTCGGGCCTGGCTGACAATTATATTAGCATATTAGTTATCCCTAAAGGAAAAAGAAGTAGCCTAATTATAAGAATAAAGGAGCATAAAGAATCTTTCAATCACTGTGAAAGTTCTGATGGGGAGAACCTTTGAGAGGGACAGAATTTGACCTATAGCAGTAGCCAGCAGAAACCCAGCTCAGACCCTGGACTGTTATCCGTAACCAAGATACTTATTTGTGCATGTTGAAACAGCTGAACTCTGAGAAAGATCTGACAGGAGAAATGGCACACACAATACCGGGCTCACTCATTCCTGTTCTATGTCTATTTGCTTCTTTCCTTTTCAGAAACTCCTGAAGGTCACTGGACTGTTGGTTTATAAAAATCTTTGCCTAGCCAAAATCTCCTCTCTCCTTTGAGCACAGCAATAAGTCAAAACAATGATTTAAGCAATTCCAAGAGATAGCAAACTCATTTGAACTTATTTCTGGTTTCTCCATAGGTAAGAGAAGTAAACCTGCAAAACTGTCAGAAGGAGGCACAACGGGGTAAAAAAGCTTGGCTGCTGACAAAAAGGAAAATTTAGCATAACATAGAGAAATTAGAAGAATTTTCTCCATGCATTACAGGAGTTTTTCAGTTGTTAAAAAAAAAAGAAAGAAAGAAAGAAAGAAAGAAAGAAAGAAAGAAACTATACAGTCAGCTATACAGAGATATCAATCAGTTGATTCATTTTATATTAATAAAACATTTCAGGATAAAACCTAAAATTTTAGAGTCAAAAACACAACTGTCATTTAAGTATTAGATACAGTAAAGCCAGTGAAATACAAGAAACTCCAGGAGGCTAGCAGATCAATGATGTGCATAGTAATTATGCTGAAGTGTTTTTCAAAACACTCAAAGCAGCTTTGTATTCACGCTAAGCAGAGAAAGTGAACCAGGTAAACAAATCAGCCAATTCACAGTTTCCTTGATCAGACAAAGCTCTTTGAAGATTGAAAAGTGACTACTGCACTATTTTCTTAATAATCATTTGTTAAAAAGCTACATTGGCCTGCTTCTCTCTATGTCCTCTAGAATAAATAACATGATCAGATGTGTTTGATGAATTTACAGAGTTTTGATGTTATACAGACATGTTCCACCATCCCATTAGAATGTCAGAAATGAATCAGAAGGGAAGACTAGAGCTTACTATACCTACTGGCATGGAAGAAAAAATAAACAACTCCACACAATGGGTTTTGTGGCCAGTATTCCCTAAAAAGTGAAGAAAGATCAGGTTTATATATGAAAACAGAAGGTTCTATTAGACTGCATTATCTACTCATTTTTCCTTTGATTTCTGCTTTTCCCTATGATGATTCATCCAGGTTAACTTCAAACTAATTTTCAAGCCTAACCCCTCTCACTTTTTTCTCCTTAGTAGTCTTTTTCCTTGGTCTTCCTTTACTGATGATTTCAAATGAAGCCTCCAAAATTCCTCCAATTCCTCCTTTCTCTAAATTCCCCCTTAAAAAAAGAAATTAAACCAAAATGAAGATCTCTATTAATTACAGACCACTACTAAGTAATAACTGTATCATAACTGGAGATGTATCTGCTCTATAACATGTTAACATAGAGCTGAGCAGGTGATTGTGTGCAATTAAGAGTATTTTGCTTTAATTTGGTTACACGGCTGAGACCCTTATGGGTAAGTAGAACTAGCAGAAGTTCAGATTTTTTTCTACATTCACTTTTAAATTCAAAGATAATTTCCATTATGTATCTGAATTTTCTACATCTCTCTCCCCAGAAAATGAAACAAAACAATAATAATATAACCTCAGATATTGGGATAAAAAATCAAGATGTGCCCCACTTCCCCAGGAAGGACATCTCTGTGTCCTTCCTCACAAGACTCCTCCTACTGAATGAAAGTTTCCTATTAAGCACTAATAGGTTTAATGATTATGGTGACAATCAAGATAATGGAATTCTTGAAGGACTGAGCTAACCAGGTTTCACTGATTCAAGTTCTTCATTTTTTGTCCTGTGGGAAAATCACAAAATGGGGCTACTCCAGAATGTGTCTGCCAAAGCAAAGCTCCTCATCTACCCATTAGATGGAGCTTGAATTGTGATTCACTAAGCATTTATTGCATTGGACATTTCCTTAAATAAAGTTTCATAGGAAAATATTAAGTAGCCGGTCTATTTGAAAAAGTTGTTTGAAAAAGTGCAAATGTGAGAAAAGCACACTACAGAGAGCATAGAGTTGAGAAAAATGAGTCAGTGTTTCTGAAGAGTTTTGAAGAATTTGTTAGAAAGAACAAGATTAACTGAGTTTGCTGTCTAAGCAAGTTATTGTTGCCCACATAAACACATGGGAACAAAGTGCCTTTAGGTAACTGAGATTTGCATGCAGCATAGTTGTAATTTCAAAACATTTGTTCTTTAATTTTTCAGTTCAGATTACCTGAAGCTGGTCTGTGTTAGGAAGCTGGCTGACTATTTTGAATCATCTTGGTTATCTTTTGAATCATCCTGAAAGAAAAAAAACAGCAAAAGTCTGGGAAGTACAGATGATAAGTGGAGTATTTTAGCATGGAAATACCATGATTGGGTATATCTCCATAACTGTATATACAAAGACACAAGCCAGATGACTGAGTGAAAACTGATAAAGGTGAAACAATTGCCGTTATTATGACCTTTTCTCTGAATTCAACATATAAAGACATATCAAGATAGTTTCATATCCACATCACTCTGGATGACCTGCAAATCACAAACAAATGTGATATCATCTGAATACCTCAGTTTAGTACAAGAAAATGTCTGTAATTACTCATGTATTCAGAAACAGAATTCTATCTTTCAGACAATACTTCTCACATCTTAACAATCAAGACAATGAAAAACATTCCTTAGTGGCGATGATACTTGAGATTTGGTTTAGTCATCATGCCATTTTTAAACTTTCCTTCGAAAAGATATTCTGTTAGGTAGGGACATGGTGAGGAATAATAGTTATTAAGGACAGGTTAGAAGTTTATATTATTGAGTTCATCTATGAGACACAAAGTCATACAACCCAAGGGCTCATTCCTTCCATTGTTCACTGAATTACTTGTGCAACACACATCTTTAAACACCAATATCCTTGAAGGGTCTAAATTCTGTATAGAAATCTTGGTGGTGTACTTTACACTATAGCTTTTTTTGGCGAGTTTGGTTTTTTTGTTTTATTTTGGCATAATTTACTGAAAATGCATTTATTTTTTCGTCAGTCTTTCTTTCTCACAAAGACTATCAAAATGCAGACCCTGGCAGTATAACTTTATATTGAATTAAATCCAAAATAAACTTTAAATATCTTGTACAATGTTTTTAAACAATCCATCATACTCCAAATAAAATAACTATTTATACAATGTTACAGAAAATCAGCCATTTCAAATGGCTTTAGCCAGTTGTGTAAAGAGATAGGCAGGAAATAAACAAATGCAGTTCAGTAATCTTTCTACTATAGAATCTTAACGATCTAATTTTGCCATAAGGCATTCTGACAGCATTTTGACAAGCACCATTACTAATAATATTTTTCTCATAAGAGTCAATAGGTACTCATTAGAGAAATGTAAATGTCAAGTAATTGTTTCTGTTTAGCCTGTTTTTTCTTTCATTTACAATAGTGTCCTTATCACTATTAAATAAAAAATTATCTTCTATTGTAAACAGAAAAGAGGCTTATTTAAATCTTACTGACAATTTGTGGTTAAAATGTGTCCTAAGCATTTCCTCTTTAACGTTTCTTTTAAAAGGATGTCCATATATGAATCAAATTTCTAATATTCTATCAATATCCTTATATACTTACATCTTTAGCAAGTCAATATAATTATATTAATATTGTTTTAGTTAAATATACTACTAATTCTACAGCTCTTTTGGGAACATTTCCTCTAAATCCCCAAATTATTTTTATTAACATTAAATTTTTGTGTAGTCTTTTGCCAGAGAGGCAAAGAAAAAAAAAAAAGAAAGAAAGGAAGAAAGAAGAGACAAAAGAAATAGAATAAAATAACACAGAAAAAGTCTACTTGTGAGAAGCAAAAGTTCTTTTTCTTGGTGCATGGTTTGTACTTCTTAGGAGTAGGCACCCACTTAAATTGGAATGACTGTCTCTAGACTGCTCATAGGTCAAGGATCCAAGACACAGAGGACAAAACCACAGAAAATAAATCTCTTTTGTTCCCTTGCTCACCTACCTGCCACCCACCCACATGAGCAAAAAATGAAAATGGAACATTTGTTTACACTGAAGTGTTACTGATATTTTCAAAGGTCTCATAAACCAAAATCTGAACCCCTTTAGGCTACAGACAGTTTTTATTGGTGTGCAAAAAAAAAAAAAAAAAAAAAAAAAAAAAAAACTGGAAAATAAATATCTTTGAAAATTGGCATTTCCAAATAACGATCCCTCAAAACAACTAACAGAAAAATAAATTTATTTATTTATTTTGCATTAACTTTTACATGTATAGAGGAAGAAATATAACTTTCATAATTCAGCAAATTACTTTTTTGATCTCCAAAAAGTTTTCTACAAATGGTGCCCACCAGAAAGACAAAACTGGCGGGAAAAATCTCATCTTCACTGGGATGTTTTGTGTAATATACTGATCTAGTGAAGATTAGGCTCTCGGTTTATTCAGGAAATCACAAAGCCAGATAACTTTTCCATCTATGAGATTCAGTTTGTGTCTTGATGTACATGTACAAATGTTCCTGAACAAGTAGGAGACACGTTTTGAAAATCTTATATTCCCAAATTGCTTCCTGAATTAAAATATTACACCTAATATAAAAAATAAAGTCTCAATTTCATATTGATCAATAATGTAGTATAACATTCCACTCAATTGACCAATACATGGTATCCATAATTTTTTAATATCATAGTGTAACATTAACCTCTATTGTAGGAAAATCCATATTCTCAAAAATCAGTGTAGTATATAATGCAATAAGTATTTCAGATTGGCTTATATTTCACTGTATTTTATTATTCTAAGTTTAGGAGTTAAAATATTTACATTATGAATGCACATAGTAAATCTCTGGAGGTTAATAGTAATTTGTATAAAATAAACTGGATTTGCATAAAAGAAAATATGAATGGAAGTCTTTCAAAACACTGCACACACAGTTCGTTAGTAAGTATATTACATGTTCCTGTATGCATCTTAATCAGAAAATAAATAAATAAATCATATCACAGCTGTAAAGCAGAAACCTGTTTCTTATCTTATTCACTACTGATTCATGTTCTTAGCTTTCAGTCTTGCCACTACACTTTGTTTAGCCAGTGCAGAAACTCAAATTGTATTTCAGAGAACATTGTACTTTCCAGTAATAGCTCAATACAAGGCTTGGTTGATTTTATCTTCAATGCTACATAGCTATATAAACCTTGGTGAAATTAATAAGACAGTCTAGCAAATGAAAGCAATAGCATTTTCCACCTACTTTGCACTCACCGTGTACATATTTAAGTGATTATAAAGGTACTGGACTGTAAAGAATCTGGTTGTCACTCTTTAAAATCAATATTTTTATCAATATAAATTAATCTGTAATCATCACTTCTGAGGCTATGGAAGTCATCTCATCTACCAGAGATGTGTGAATACTTAATGTGCAATAGGAAGTAGTGAAGCATCTATAATTAAGCAAAAGGTCAATGCTGTATGAATTCTAAATTCTCTTCAGTCTTTGGGATCAGAATTAAATCACAGAAAATAAAGTGAAAGTTTCACATCCAAGATGTCATAACTGATGAATTTATGATAGGTATTGAAGCGACTACCAGTGAGTTCAGAAAGAGTAGTTTCAATATTTTATGAAGACCACTGCTTATGTAGGACTTAATGTGTGTAGGGCCTAAATGCAAATGGCTTCACTGATTTCACCAGTATAACACTTCACTGGTGTCAAGAGGAAATTTAAGAACAGAGATTTTCAGTCGGTCAATAATGAGGTTTCATGACTTTGTGTTTCAGTCGACGGTTATTAGCACATAGATGGCTATGCTTGCAATATGTGCATGTAGCTAGTACTGATTAATTTATGACTCTTGAGATTTAAAGTGCAAACATCATAGTTGTCTTTTTACCTTGAAGTCAACTGCAGAGGGGGAGGGGTATTTTCCTTAAAACTGGAAAAAAACGCTGTATTTCATACTGCTGAGGGAAGTAAAATAAAGCTTTGTATTTGGACTTCAGACAAATGATAAAGGGGCATCTCTTGAATATCATTAACATACAACAAATCATTTAATTTTGCAGATCAGAAAACCTCATGAACTTTTTGATGAGAGGATAAAACCCATCCATGTGATAAGACTGCCTAGGAGAAGTTCATTACATGGACCCACCAAGAAAAATTCCTTCCTCTGAACAACTTCCCTTTCCATTCCATTGAATCCTAACATCTTCTGCATTTAGGCCTGAAATGTATACTCTTTCTCATATAGTCATAGAGACTGGCTAACTGTGACTTTCATGTAAAATATATATAGTACAAAATATTTTGATCTCTGGCTTTTAGTCATGTACCTTTGAAAATAAACTGATTTTGTTATTTAAGTTCTATCCATCGTTGGTGGTTATAAAGTCCTCTCTCCGTCTATAAGCACCTGACAGTCTCAATAAAATGATTCACAGACTCATTGTATAAAGTAGGCAAGCAGTGGAAATGATCAATCATTTGTGATCATCAATCACAAATCTCTAAGGACTGTTTCTGCATTTTATCCAATGACTGCTTAACTTCAAATTAATAATCAGTCCCTGAAGTAACTCTCAAAACCCCCAACTGCGTGTTGTTCACTGCAGTACTGTCATCTTCTCTCTGACTCAGTGATCTTCCTTTTCCACAATAAAAAAAAGTTGCAACAAGAAGAATCAGATATCTGAGAAGCCTAAGACACTATCTTGTGCAGTTGGGCATGCAGGTTTAACCCTCCAATATAAAGGAAGTGTTTAGTCCAGATCTTATACTTCCTACCAAAGCCTAACCACTGAGCTACCATACTAACAAGACACCAATATTGTCGTTAAGTCCTGAGTTTTAAGGGAACAAAAAGAACCCTCCTCATTCCTTGAAAGGATCTAAATTGATGCATGTACCCAAACAGTAGAGCTTTCTAACTAGTGAACAGGTACAAATGTTTCCTGGCAGCCTCAGGGAAAAAATCATTTTCAAACATACTCCTTTGCAATGTTTATAGTGAGGTGGTGAACTTCTAGTCCCAGTTCAGAGAGACTAGGTAGCATACTCTGGACTCCTAACTCTGCTTAAAAATTACCAGTCTTATTATAAGTAGCCTGCCTACAACCATCACAGAAGAGGGCATACTATTCAATCCCAGGGCAATATCTGTGATATTGTCATTGTTGGTCTGTAAACTTAATTCAGCAAAGACTAGAATGTGATGTTCTAGTTGAGACATTCCTTTAATATATACCGTCACTATAAATCTACATAAAACGGGAAAAATTACCTTTGAAGAATCTTTATTAAAGACTCTTAAAAATATAAATGTCTTTTCCACTTTTTTTCCCACAAAATCAAAGAATAGCATTTAAACTTTATCATCTTTAATTTTATATATCTATAGATATGCAGCTAGATTAGTACGGTCCTGAACTTCATAAATACCTCACTATGCCTTCCGCACCTATGCAAAATCTGTAACTTGCATCAAATTTGAATCCAAGAGATTGAGCTCTGAGAATATTTCACCTTTACAAAAACAACCTCTGTTGCCAGTATCAAGACGTGAAAAATATTTACAGCTCAATTTCTATGCAGAAATATCCTCTAGTTGTGTGATTCATGGGAAAATCAATCCAGAGGTTAAACATATGTAAACAAGCTAGTCTATCAATTTTCCCAAACTACCAGTGCAACCTTATCAATAACTTACCTGCCAACACTGTTTCCAGAAACTTTTTTATAGTGTGCCAATAGATGTAAAACAAGACAGCAAGATTTTTTTCTCCTAATTGAGGAGAAAAACTCTATGAAGTGAAGAATGAAAAGGTTACCCACTTCCAAAACCTTCATTATGTGTACAGACCCAAAGGTCTCTGATGATGAATAGCTCATTATTTGATCTCATTACCCTGGCATGTACATCCCCTGAGTGACTGGAAAAGTTGCTTCCCACAAGCTTTCCAGAATACCTGTTGGAGATTAGCATACCCTCCAATACAATACATGTACATAGTCAAGGATCTATAAGAACATAGTATGAAAAATAATTGAGTCAAAAACCCACAGAATTAATTCCTTGAAATGACAGCAAAAAGCAACAGAGATCCTTTCTTACTTAGTCAATGTCACACATACTGCCTGGGCTCTGCTTGATGTACACATCTGTGAAATTATGCATGTCCACTAGTTAAGAAGTTGTTAGTGCTATAAAAGTTACCTGCCAAGTAAATAGATTCAGGACATGATAGGCAACAAGATGGAAGTGCAAATTTAACATGTTTAAAGGTGTAAAGCAAGCTCAAATCTGTATAGTATGTCCCAGAACACGGCCCAATTGTAAACTTTCACATTTTGATTTCATAAGGTCAGTATATATTTAGGAATACATTTCAGCAGTCAGACTGCTCAAAGCAAATACATTCATCCTTCAGTTCTCTTCTGAGATATTATGAGGGTATTTCCTCATCTTTTTTTATTATTTTCTTTTTTCTTTTTCCTTTTTTTTTCTAAATATCAAAGGGCTTATTCTCATTTCTGTTCTCTTCTGCACACAAAATTTATTCCTTAGATTCTTGTGTAACCAGTTAACCCTTGCAATGTTTCTCAAACCAAATACACAGGGCTTACAAGGCTCTTGGCCCTATGCATTGTCACTCCAGAATATGTGTAGAGAAACAATCCTTCCTAAACTCACTCTTATGTACATCAAAGAGATCCTTATACTTAGCCAAGCCATATAGAGAAATAATAATAATAATAAAAAAAAAAAGAGTATCTATTCTTTCACATGAACATTGACACTCAAAATCATTGACATTAAATGAATAATCGGTAAGTGACATCAAACATCAGGAAATAGTTTAAATATCTGAAAGGAACATATTTCTTTAAATGTTATTAGACTAAAACACAGAAAGAGGATGCAGTTATTTCAAGACTGCACACGCACGCATAAACACATTGTGTAAGTAGTGCACAATGAAGAAATAAGCAAGATTCAGCAAAAAGACAGTTGCAGGCAATGCATTTTCATATGGCAGCAAACAGCAAACATTTGCTGTTTAGCCCCACTTGAATTGTAGTAAAAGGCCCTAACGATAATTACCAATGTTTTCTATTTCTAGCAAAATGGCACTGATTTTCTGTGTGCATAGAAAATCGGCTTGCCACAAATGTTGAATTATACTTTCAGTTACATAATGGTCTATTTTCTATGTAAAAATTTGGTAATTATCACTAAACATCTATTCATTAGATGAAAAATGCTTTTTCATAATAAGTTAAAAATGAAAAAATATATATGTCATTAGCTTCACTTAGTCACCAAGCTGTTTATTAATAAAAGACCTTACAATAGCAAAATAAAACAATCCCTGACACAGTGCCACTCCATCCCACTTCTGAGTCACAGTCAGTGTCACAACCGCAGAAGGAGGCACCCTGGCTATACTGAAACAGCTTTCTACTCCTCTCTCTGACTCCACCACTCGTTCGTAGCTCTACCTCTCTTGTCTTTTCTTATCCCGATCACCCTGACCATGCTTTGGAGAGTGGAACACTATCAAATTTGACATTGCTGCAGGCCCCTTAACAGAGCAGAACATCAGCAAGAAAATGATTGTGTATGGTCTGTGAATTGAATATATTCCTGCAGGCTCAGTTCTGAAGTGGAATTATCATGTTTAACTTGCTTTCTCCAGCAACTAAAACGTAAGAGCCATTTTGAGTAGCTGGAGGACTAGCTGAGAGCTCCACTTGTAAAGCACCAGAGTGCATGTGCATACTCAAAAATGTGTCAGGATTACTAACAATATAAACAGAAGTTTTAATAAAGGAATTGCAGTCCACAGGAAAGAGGCCAGTGCTTTCTTTCATGGGAGAAAAGTCACAAATATTGTGAACTTGTGTAGAATTTCACTTAAACCTCTGACAGAAATAAGGTTCTTTTTCTATAAGGCTCAGCTAAATATAAGGCTCCCATTTAAACATATATGCTTCCTAAATTTCTTGTCTTGGATTTTTTCAGCATAGAAAGTGGTCTAGAGTATCTAGAGAGCTGATCTAAAAGATCAGCTGTCTCCAAGTCTCCTTTACCAGTATGTCCATCACAAAAGAATAATCAAGAACAACTATATCTGCCCCAGCTTTGCTTACTACCCGTTCTCTGCCCCTTTTTATTTCAAGCAGCACAACAGAATTATTAATTTCTTTAGCAAGTATTTTTGACAGTGTCTGCAAAAGAAATCATAAATTTATTTTGGGAACATCTGAAGACAAGGATGCTTATATTAGCCCCATCATGAATGGCATCCGAGAGTGGACATGCTAAAACCCAAGCAGACATATGTGATGTACCAAGTGTTGCAGGCAAAACAGTCTTTACTTGGGGAACTTTGCTTTGTTTAATTACTGCCAATTACCACCAAACCTTTGATCATCCATTTGGATATTGAGGGAAAACAAACAAACAAACAAACAAACAAAAAAACACAAAACCAAACAATTAAATAAATGCTTCCCAGGTTCAACTTTAGGTGAGCACCTCTCCTCCCCCCTTCCTAACCTCAGCACCCCTTTGCTTTAGCTGTGGGCTGTGCTCAGTCCCTCTAGCTCCTTCAGGGAGGGCAGGGGTGTAATGGCTTCTGTGAGCCACTCCTCACCTCTCACTCATTTTCCTGTGTTGCAGCATGTGCTGCCTCCAGCCATGGTCCCTCTAGGGTGACCCTGCCCCAGGGCCACAGTCCCTCTGAGCTGCACCTCCTCCATCATGGAGTCCCTCCTCCCAGAGCATGTCTCCAGCCATGTCCGCTTCCGCCACAACACTGCCAGTCATGCCCAGTGCACGCAGGTGCCTGGAGATCTGTACTGGAATCACAGAATCACAG
>VXAA01000427.1:0-13439 GCA_013399115.1 Anseranas semipalmata
TCTCTGCTCGGAGCAGAAGGAAGTGCCTCCCCCTTCCCCCAAAGTGTCTCTGCAAAACAGATATGATGCTCAGGGGCTTGATAAATAGAGTTTGTGTGAGCAATGGTGAAGACCCAGGAAAAGACAACCATGCAGACTTGGTCCAACCAACCACCTGTGTTAGAACCAGTGCCACAAAAAAAGTGTGAAGGGTGTTAGTATTTGGACATTCCTTGCTGAGAGGCACTGAAGCACCCATTTGTCATCCGGACAATCTCTCTAGAGGGGTTTGCTGCCTGCTGGGGTCCCTCATTCATCCTATCACAAGGAGGCTACCAAGCCTTGTAAAGCCAGAGGACTACCACTCATTCCTACTCTTTCATGTAGGCTTGAAAGGGGCTGCAAGGAGGAGACTGAAATATCAGCAGGGAATTTATTTCCCTCAGAAAGGTGTTGAAGGGCTCAGGAGTGCAAATGGTGTTTTCCTCTATCCTCCCACTTGGAGAATGGGACCCAAGAAGGAGACAAACGGATCAGGTGAATGATCCATTGGCTGGTGCCATGCTTAAGGTTTTGGGTTCTGTGATCTCAGACACACCTTTGAGAGACCGGGCACGTAGACACAGGATGGGGTACACCTGACTTGGTAGGGCAAGAGTGTTCTGGGCAGCAAGCTGTCTGGACTTATTAGCAGAGCTTTAAACTAGATTCAGCAGGGGAAAGGGATATACCTCTAAGTAACAGGAAAGAGCCCGAGAACACTGACACTTTAGGATGCAACAGGGAAATACCTGTGAATTGTTCCAAATGAATTAGGGAGGGCTCCTCTAAAAAGATGGTGCAGCAGATAGCGCAGACGAAGTGCCTCCGCACCAATGTGTGCAGCAAGGGAAATAAGCAGGAGGAGTTGGAAGCCACAGTGCAGTCAGAAAACTATGACCTCATTGCTTTCACAGAAATGTGGTGAGACAAATCACTCAAGTGGAACACTAGAATCGAGGCCTACAAGCTTTTCAGAAGAGATAGGCAGGGAAGGAGGGGCAGGGTTGTTACCCACTATGTTAAGAAATGGATAGATTGCGAAGAGCTGCCACTGAGAAACAGCCATGGAGAGGTTGAGAGCTTGTGGGTAAGAGTTAAGGACCGGAGCAATAAAGGACACCTTGTGGCTGGGGTCTGCTACAGGCAGCCTGATCAAGGGGAGCCTGTTGACTAGGCTGTTGACTTCCTGCTTCAACTACAAGAGGCATCACACTTGCAGGCACTCATCTTGATGGGGGGTTTCAACCACCTGGATGTCTGCTGGGAAAGCTACACAGCAGGCCATAAGCAATCCAGGAGACTCCTGGAGTTCATCATGGATAACTTCCCAGTTCATGTACTAGACAAAGCAACCAGAGGAGAAGTGTTACTGGATCTGGTGCTCACCAGACAGATGAACTCATCAAAGAGGTTAAAAATGGAGGCAGTCTGGGCTGCAGTGACAACACACTGGTTGAGCTCTTGATCTCAAGGGATATGGGCCTGGCAAAGAGCAAAGACAGGACTCCCTGTTTAGTGAATTAGTGGATGAGATCCCCTGGGGCGCTGTCCTTAGGGACAGAGGAACTGATCAGAGCTGGCAACTCTTTCATGACACTTTTCATAGAGCACAAGAGCCCTCCACCCGCATGTACATGAACTCAAGTAGGGAAGGCAGGAAACTGACATGGCAGAGTGAGGACCTGCTGGTCAAACTGAGGTGTAAGAAGCAAAAGCACAGGCAGTGGAAGCAGGGACATATGGCCTGGGAAGAGTACAGGCATGCCATTCAGATGTGTAGGGATGGGATCGGGATAGCCACGGCAGGAAAGGAACTGAACTTGGCAAAGGATGCAAAGAATAACAAAGAGGGATTCTATGTCCAGGAGGATGCTGGTGATGAGTGGTGTCCCTCAGGGGTCTTTCCTGGGACCAGTACTGTTTAATATCTTTATCAATTACCTCCAGAGGAGGGCTATGAAGATGATCAGAGGGCTGCAGCACCTCTCTTATGAAGAAAGACTGGAAGAGCTGGGGATGTTCAGCCTGAAGGAGGAAGCTCCAAGGAAACCTCATTGCAGCCTTTCAGTACTTAAAGGTGACTTGTAAAAAAGATGGAGAGCGACTTTTTACATGGGCAGATAATGATAGGACAAGGCGGAATTGTTTTAAACCATGTTAGCAGAGGTCCAGGACTATTATATATCATGTACAAGATTTCTGACCTGGAACCGGCTCACAAATTAGTTGCCTGGAACACAGAAGAGTTCAGCTCTGTCTGTTGAAAAACATCATCAGCCTCTCTTGAGAACCTAATGCCAAATGGTTTGAATGCATTGCTGCTTACGTTAAGTGTCTAAAATGCAATTTAGTTTTTCTGTTTAGCTATTGTGGTTTAACCCACCAGGCAGCGAAGCACTACACAGGTGTTCGCTCCCTCCCCAGTGGGATGGGGGAGAAAATCAGAAAAAAAAAAAAAAGGTAAAACTAGTAGGTTGACATAAGACAGTTTAATAAGACAGAAAAGGAAGGGAAAATAATAATAAATAATAAATAATAATACTAATAATATATACAAAATAAGTAATGCACAATGCAATTGCTCACCACCTACTGACTGATGCCCAGCCAGTCCATGAGCAGTGGCCAGCCCCCTGGCCAATTCCACTGAGTTTTTGTTGTTTTGCATGATGTCATATGTTATGTAATATCAATGGATCATAGCCTCATAGAATGGCTTGGGTTGGAAGGGACCTTAAAGATCATCTGGTTCCAATCCCCCTGCAATGGGCAGGGAAGCCACCCACTAGACCTGGTTACCCAGGGCCCCATCCAACTTGATCTTGAACACCTCCAGGGCATCCACAACTTCTCTGGGCAACCTGTTCCAGTGCCTCACCACCCTCACAGTAAAGAATTTCCTCCTAACATCTAATCTAAAGCTTCCCTCTTTTAGTTTAAAATTGTTCCCCTGTGTCCTATTACTGTCTGCCCATGTAAGAAGGCAGTACTCCAAGTGAGGCCTCACAAGGGCAGAGTAGAGGGGGAGAATCACCTCCCTCGACCTGCTGGCCATACCTCTGTTGATGCAGCCCAAGATACAGCTGGCCTTCTTGGCTGCAAGCGTACATTGCTGGCTCATGTCCTCCTCTGCAAGGCTGATCTCAATGAGTTCTTCTCCCAGTCTTTATTCATGTCTGGGATTGCCCTGACCCAGGTGTAGCTCCTTACACTTGGACTTGTTGAACCTCATCAGGTTTATGTGAGCCCACTTCTCAAGCTTGTCCAGATCCCTTTGGATGGCATCCCTTCCTTCTGTTGTATGAACTGCACCCTTTCCAGCTTCTTGTGCACCCCCAGCCTCCTCACTGGCAGGGCGGTATGAAAAGCTGAAAAGTCCTTGACTCGGTGTAAGCATTGCTCAGCAACAACTAAAACATCAATATGTTATCAACATATTTCTCCTAAATCCAAAACAAGGCAACATACCAGACACTATGAAGAAAATTATGTCAGCCAAAACCAAGACAAAAGGCGGTAAAATAGCTTCTGTTTGGGATTTTTTTCATTTGAAGACATATATATCTAAAATGCAAGGTTTCTGTCTGCTCTGACCATTGAGAAAAAGCAGATGAGTTGCTTCACAGTAGCTGTCTAACATTTAAATGGCTAAAGGTTGTTGAGTTATGTTAATGGTAAGCAAAATGTTCAATGTAATGCAGAAGGGGCAGACAGAAATCTAGAAGTGCTGTGTTTTAGAATTCTGCCTTTTAAGCAGACACAACCACAATGTGCAAGACATCAAATGGATCTCCTTCAGTAAATTAATAAAGTATATCATTCCTTATTAATACTCTTTGTGACACAGTATATAACAATAAAAATGGGGGTGGGGTCTGATTATCAGTCTAAGTCATCCAAATTCAAAGTAATTTCTCCTCAATCCTACAGGCAGACTAAAAGGGCTTACATTTATTATGTTTACAGAAAATAATAAATGAAAATGCATAAAAAATTATAGCATACAAATGCAGAATAATTCCATTTTGAAACTTTTGATTTCTGAAAGTCACGAACAGATAAGATTCATGGAGATTTCATTGAAGTTTTGAATTTTTAAACTCCTCTTTTATGTGATGTATGTTTTCTGCCTACTCTTAAGCAACTTTCAAATAAACCTTTCACAGCCTTAACTGCTTTCCCCCATGATTACTCAGTGGGGTAAATATATATTAAGTATTTGTGCTTCCCTTCTTGTTTTCAAGGTCAAGTACCTTTTTGGTGGAAAAAAAACTCTTAAATTATATTTCATTCCAGTTTGCTGTCATATCTTCACAAAGGGGTCAAAGTTATTGAAGTTGTTATTGAAGAGCGTTAGAATGGCATCACATCCAAAGAAAGTTGCATCCTCTAGTGATGATTGCTAACTTTTATGTTGCAGAACTTCCGTAAAAATTCTTGGGAATAAGTTCATACTAGCAACAATGTGGAGAAAAGATATTACCTTATTTGTTAAAGTAACCATTAATAATCCATCCCTTCTCCAGAATGAATACCCATCAAACTTCTTAAACTGAACTAAACAAAGCTTTGTATGTGGATTTCCTTTCCCCCACCTACCTTGTGCAAGAAAGATACGAATCAATTTCTTTTATTTTCTTGGAAAAACACTAACTGAGAAGTAACATCATTTCTGCAACATCAACAGCACTAATCACCATTCCATTATACGGGAGTACGTTTTGCTACATTATTATATTGTTTCAAAAATTATATATATATATATATATATTTATAGAGAGGACGTACAGAAACATCCTCATTTCTCAAAGTAAACACACTATAGATTAAATTAATTCTCATGCTTAAATATGTCAGTAGATCAATGACAGCAGGATAAATCCTCTTCACAGAGGCTTTTTTCACTGAGAGCAAAAGGCTACCTCTGGACTAGGAACTGGGCTCCAAAGACCTTATGAATATTATGAAAACTTGCTAGATCATATTTTTAGTGCTCCATTAAGTACAAATGAAAAAAAAAAATGGATATGAAGGTAGTGAGAGTGAAGCAAATTTTTGTGAACTTTTCACAAATTTCTCCAAATATGTTAAAAAGAGATTCCAAACTCTCTCAGCATGCATTCAGTTTTTAAATGGCTGCAAGAAAGGCTGGAGGTTACATTTCAATTGCTTTGATCATCACCTTTATAAACATTTCATTTTTATTTTCCTAGAAGAAGGAGAAAATTAATAGAGCAAAGATTTATGTCATTGAGTGTCATAGCTGATTACCTCCAGAAATGAGAAGAATGCAATTTTTATGACTTTATTTAAAACTAAGCTATTTTTCATAAGCAAATATAGCCAGACCAGACAGCTTTAATTTTTAAGAATGTATAGTACACTCTGGTATAAATTTGTAAATTATGATATGTTTTTAAAATCAGTGTTTTCCTAAATAAAACATTCAGCACAATTCTTGTAAGTATAATATTTCTGTTGCAATTTGCAATGATATTAAGACAATAGTTTTTTTCTTGGCAAGATGCAGGCACTATGAACCATTTGAAAGTTCCATTCACTGATAATCTACTTCTAGGGAACACTTATGGTTACTCTGTGAAACTAAAATACATTTTTTCATGAAATTTCAAGAAACTGACCTATTGTTCCAGTGAGAGAAATGAAGTTGCATGGAAAATTAAATGCGTGAAGAAAGTGTAAAAGAGCTAATGAAATTCAAGGATCATTGATGTTAAAAAGATATGTAATAGTTGTGAGTCCAGCATGCATTTTTATCTTCATTTTGTAGGACAGATAGAAATAGTCATATCTGTGTTATACACATTACCTGTGCATGACATGCAATGTTTCCAAAAGACGTATGGATTCCCTGCTAGATGCCTACCTCTATGTGCAGTCCAACAAGATCTCAAAAAAATTGATCTAGATGACTGATGAATTATTTCTTCTTGAATCCACCTCTGAACAAGCACATTCTTTGGAATACTTGAACAGAGTAGTATGTGAGAAAGCAGGCCCATCCCCAGATGTGTTAACGGGAGATCAAGAAAGTAAAAGTATGCCTATGCAGTTGGCGCTAGTCAGCGGGAGAAAGCTCTGCCCTGAAAGCTGTGTGCATTGTGCTTAGTTCAGGTTCATAATCTTAGACATCATATGTCCTGAAACCATGATGCCCAAGAACAGGGCACAGCAAATTTATCATTGGTAATTTGGAAACTATATCTGTATTATCATCAAAATATTCAGAGTGAAACGCTGAGTGTTGCAGATATATTTTGGGAGTAAGTACAGAGAAACTGGGGGGGGGAGGCTGTTATTTGTTAAATAGAAAGTTAGTTTGTTAAATAGAGAATCTCATATTACAAAAAAAAATCAAAAACAAAAAAACAAACAAACAAAACAGCTAAGGCTGATTCCCCTGTAACTTCCACATGCTTCCATTTTCTAGTTTCTCTTTTCTCTGAAACCTCATTTAGAGATTCTTTACTTGCTGCAGTCATTATGTTTCCCAGCAGGAAACAAGGAAATTCCAGTGTCATCTACCACTGAGCAAAAAAGAATGCCAAAGCAGAAAACAGTTAATGGAATCCCAAGGTTTAATCTGACACAAATCTGCACTGCAAATTGGTAAAACTGTACTGCAAGTTATTGACAAAGTCCCCATAACTTTGAGATGCAATGGAGCTTTGAAGCAGAGCACACATGAGTTTTAATCTTAATCTTAATCTTAATTATTCTGACTGGCTTTCAGCTAGCTGCCTGTGGACTCTGGTTGCTGCGCATGTTTGCTCTCAGCAAGGAATATGGGAGGTATTTCCCCCTATTGCCAGGCTCTAGAAGCCACTTTGGAGAAAGCAATGTCAAAGTCTGAAATCTTGGAAGCTAGAAGCAGGTTGCACACTGCTGTAGTATAATTTTCTACTTTTCAGTGCGTTTGGTTCATGCTGTCTGAAAAGTTCCAATGGTTGGCATCAACCCTTGAAGACAGAAACCTGATTCGGACAGAGTTTTGAAGCAGATCTGTGCACTCCTTTCCTTTGAAATGAGCACACCTGAAAAACATGAGAGGATTTTCAGTCTCTGCAACAAGTTTATATTTGACCACAAAATGGGAAAAAAAGAAAAAAAAAAACAAAAACAAACAAACAATTGGATGAAGAGGTGTAAAAGACAAGTGCTTATAACAAGCTTCCCACTTGTCCGTATATCCTGGCAGAATGGCCACCCTTGAATTTGGATCTCAACCATCAACTTTTAGCAGTTTATTAGGTTACAGTCAGCTTCATAATCCCATCTGGAGTCCCTAGGAAGCCTTTTTTCTGCTGCCTCTGAGGCCTGACTGTGTACACTACATGAGTCCTGGTCTTTCTTCTCTAGTTTAGGATTCCTCCGTACTAACTTTTTCCCTCTCCCTTTCTCTCTCTGCTGTCTTGCTTTAGGAAAGTTTCTGCCATGTGTATGTTTTTTGTCTCTAAAGAAGAGAAAATATCTACCCTCTTCCAACAAAATTTTGGAGGTAGCAAGTGCCACCAACTAAACCAGCAAACCTCCTTCCTGTTGTCCAGCATGCTTTATGCAGCAACATGCAACAAAATAATAAGCAAGCAAAGCAGGCACTATCCCTTGTAGCCTGCTTTTTCTCACCTAGCATCAGATTGTTCCTTCAGAATACTTTTTTTGCTTTCAATCAGTGCAGAGTAGCTAAAACATGTTATTTAAAATATTTAAATAAGTAATTGAAAAAGGTAGGGTTTTTTTTGGACAAGTTGAAATAAGAACCTCCTATTAATAATTAGGATGCAGAAATAGTGAAATCTTGACTTTTTCAGAAGAACTTGCAGGACATGAAAATTCAGCTAATCAAAACAGCCACGCCATGGAGAAATAAAATGTACTTCAATATTAAATTGCATATATTTTATGTGAGATGACTTGTAGCCCATTATACAGGCCCTCATTTCACAAATTCCAGTAGATTGAAATAATTTAAATATTCCTATTTCTCACTCACACACCAGCTATTCATAAAATGCAATCTATTCAGGCAGAAGGATAGGCATTGGGTTAGAATAATGGTTGCTTATTTTTAGACTTCATACTGCATTCTTGCAAGTACCTGAGAGCTGCAGTTACCTTAATTGGATGTGATTTTTCTGGTTACTGATATTCTGAGCAGGTTGGTAGTTTCAGCATTTTCTGTCTGCCATACTATTGACATGTTATAAAAAGGATGGCACTGATATGAGGGTTAGGAGTTGAGGGGATGCAAAAGTTGACAGTGAGCAAAAATGTTGGAAATTAGCTACTAATACTAGGAAAACACAGATGGCAGGGGAAAGTTTATCTTCCTAAGGATTTTTACATCTTGAGAGCAGGATCAGTTGAAAAATGCTCCTGTTGAGGAGTCTTCTTTTCACTGTTTTATATTCTCAGATTATTATGAGCACAGAATTCCTATCAACCCAAACCCAACTACTAAGGAATACAAATTCCTTATTACAAGTTGATAATGTGAAAACACTTAACCTGGACATGAAAACTCTGGGAAAAAAAAAAAAAAAAAGAGTCTATTAATTCTCTCACTGGAAAGCCACAGTTTTACTGGTTACTAGTAGTTACTGAGAATTGTTTAACAGGTATGGAGATATGTGTGAAGGATTCTGCTACCACAGACTCTGTGGCTGTAGTGGCTACATTTCAGTGGTACAATTTTTTGCATACATACATGGCAGGGGAGTTTAAACTAGATGATCTTTAAGGTCCCTTCCAACCCAAACCATTCTATGATTATATGATTTTATGATTCTGTGATTCTTTGATTATGTGATTCTATGTTATATTTTATACACATGGATGAAATCATGAAGGATGCTTGTTTGTTTTTCCTGTGAAAAAGCACTGATATTTTTATTCAGTTCTATACTAATACAGTTGATGCCTTCCTGTAAAATTAATCAACAACAGACAGAACAGAAATCAATATAGCTGTGAAACATAACCCTGCAGCACCAAAAAAAAAAAAAAAAGGAATGAAAAAAGACAGTCTATGCAATGTATTTCTAAATTATTTTTGAGGATTGTGCTAGCACTGCAAAGAAGAATTGTTCTTTATTCCTCTGTTCATAGCTAAGGCTATAAATTTTATATGGCATGTTTGATGGTAGGTGATATATCTCTTTAACATTATTATTAATGTCTTAAGAGTGGATTCTGATCACAGATAATCTGGTGAACATCTGGCATAACTCCACAGAGGATCTTCTGAGTCATTCTAATTTATATTGGTGTCACTTAGTGTCACACTGATGAAAACTTGGTTCTGTAGTCCTCTTCTCCACAAGTTGCTTATGTTTGCATCTTTGAGGCTAACAAAAATTTTTATGCTGATAAGTAAGTTTTCCCTAGTTCTGAAGTTCTCAGCAAATCTCTGATTTTGTAGAGACATAAAGGAAAGCTTTATTTATGTAAGAAAAATGTAACTCTGAAGAAACTGCAAACAAAATGCAAAAATAAAAATGATATTGCAGGGTATTTTCTGATATAATTGCATAGTTTAACCAGTTAATTATAGTAGACCATAGTCCTGTTGGTAGCCTCTTTGTTTTAACCAAATGCAATAAAGCAAAGCCTTCTTCTGTTGCAGAGAATCTGCTCAGGTAGATTCTGCTTGTTTCTCTAGAAGATTGAGGGTAAAGATCTGTGTGACCAAGCAATAAAGTCCTGGAACAGAAGAAGGCTTAGAAGAGATGAGCACAGGCAATGTGCTTATGAAAGGCAAGCACATTCAAGAACAACACAGGAAGTGATAAAAGCTATTTTAGAGAAAACTGAACTTTGCTCAACACCAAGGGAACCAGAGGGTGGCCTTTATTTTGAATAAATGGCTGTATCAGTTGAGTGAATATACTGGTTATGTAAACAGTTTTCCATGAGTTAATCAAAAGACTGTGAATGTTTTCCTGAACTAGTCAGAACATCATGGGGAAGTGAATACATAGATCAGCCCAGTACAGCATAGAAACTGAACAACCAACAAAATGAACTTTAAAAAAAGCAATGGGCTTGAGCTGCCTTCACTCCACATATTCTTTCCTGGTGTCTGGGGACACGCAGCATAAGTGTATTGAGACCATTAATGTGAATCATTTGTATTGTGATCCAAATGTATATTGCAATTGTTATATTCTGCTAAGTATACTTGTACTGTGATTTCATTACATTGATTCACCACTCTATGAAGTCAAAATCCTGTGTAGTGTCAAATATCTACAAATAATTAAACTTGGTGTTAAACATTAAACCCTCCTCATGTGGAATATCTAAAAAGAACTTTGTCAAAGAATATTGGATTCCAATAATCTGTTGACAGAAAAATGAGAGTTTCTGATCATTTTTATGTTCTTTCTTATAACCATCCAATTTGACTAGAAAAGTTTCTTGAACATTAGGTTGACTGTATTCTTCCCTGTTCATCTACTGACCACTTAAGACAGTTTCTTTAAAACTACATGAACAAGCGATCGGGCAAGTAAAGCAGAGGAGACTAAGGATTTTTGTTGTTGTTGTTGTTAATGTCAACCATGCAATCCTGATATTTGCAAAATAGATAAAAAGATCTCTGCGAACTTGCATTTCTGTCAGAATGTAAATACTTTTCCATGGAAAGATAACATTTCTTGACACTTTCAATGTGTTTTCTCTTTCTAAGATCTGCATCGTTATTTAAGCACTATTTAATCACCTTAACATTGCAGGGTTCTCTCATCTGAAGGAAACCACATTGCTAAGTCTTGCAATTTTGCAGCAAGTTATACAATATTTGATGTGCATAGTTATATATAAAAATATAATTGCTGTAATTTAAATTGCTAGCTATACTTAAAAGTCTTTCTGTGATTTTAGCTGCTGAAGGAAGCTAATTCAGCATCTTTTTTTTTTTTTTTTTCCCAATTTTGGGACTAAGTTTTGCATTGTTTCCCAAAATGGCCATAAATGGATGTCTCATAAAGAAGAAGAGTAAAACAGGTATTTTTCCCATATACCAAACAGGTATACTTTCAAGAAATTTACCTGGGAGCTTTCCAGAAACCTGGCTCACTAGATGTCATGGGACTGTTAAATTTTCTTTACTCAGTCACCCCATTTTCCTTCCTGTCATGCAGTAAGTAGGAGCTGCTTTAGATTCCAGATGGTGTCATCTTTCAGAGTTGCAAGATTTTCCTCTGAATTTCTTGAACGTTTCCCTATATGCTTCCAGAGGATCCTATGCATGTCTTCTATCTTGCTGTCCAGTAAATGGTGTTTGTTTTATTCTAACCTGATAAATTTTTCATCAAAGTCTACCTTCAGTAATGAGTCGGGGAGTACGTTAAATAGGTTGCCAAAGAATCCTCCCTCTCATAAAACACTGCTGACACAACCCCATAGTTCACGCTGCATTACCTTTCCAATGTTAAAAAATAGCACAGACCAATAACACTAGCCCCACTCAAAACTGTATTTTGTGAAATAACTAATCTGTTTCCATAAGCTCAAAGAATAGCTACTCAGAGCCTGTACAGAACACAGGAATGAAGGCCATCAGTTGTCCCAATTTCTTTTTCTGTGTGTTCCTTATATATGCCACAAAACAATGCTAAGATACTACACTCACCTCTCCTCTTTGCCCTCTCGGTGAACCAACTCATGTTCTCCATATTCTAGCTTTCTTAATATCCAGCTTTCTGCCCAAGCTTTTCTTGTATTCTTTTTTTGTTGTCTCATAAAACCCTACACAGCAGCCAGATTTTCATAAAACTAGCTGTATGCTTCCCATTGTGAATTAAATAATCAAAGCCGCTTTCATGCCTGGCAGGTCATGTTGATTATCATAAGACAAAAACAAAACAAAAAAACATCGATTCTTTTTCAAAAGTCATACTCTTCATGAAATTTGTTAATGAAAAGAGCTTTAAACACTAACCTGCAACAGAACTGTTCATATAGCTGTGATGTCACATGTTGTGTACAAAGGAGATGAAACAAAACAGTGTTTGCAGTTTTTATTTACATACATTAATCTGTTTTTCTCTATTCTTTTTTCAGTAAGTACTTGATTTAAATTTAAGCAGTTTGTAACCTGCTAGTGTGATGGAATATTTTTGATACACTAACGTGCATAATGTATTATTTGACAGTGTGTTTACTATAATTTGTGGGGAAAAGTTATTTTTTCATACAGCCACTTAGAAGAAAGTCTACCATTTCTGAAATAAAAGCTAACAATAAATAATGTCAATTGGGCACATCCCTAAAATTTAAAATAACCAGTTCCTGTAACTTCAAGAAGATCAGTGTACATCAGCTATACTATAATTTAGCATAAACAGCCTTGTTTGAATGCTAAATGTTCCTTGCAGGTTTCCACTTGAAAGTTAAAATTTTACGTTTTCTATTTAGCAAGATATAAAACAGACAGAGAAAAATAATTAAATAAAAATAATAAAAAAAAGAAATTTATAGAAATATACATTCCAGTGATCACATCTTTGATTGGCTGCGTGGGGTTTGTGTGAAAGACAAACCCCTTTTAAGAAGCTTAATTCAAGACATTTTCATTGTTCTGTTTCTTTTTATCACACTTTATTAAGAGAATCACTGTCTCAAACCATCACATTTCTTAATATAAGAAATAATCAGCAAGGAGTTACATGAATCTCAGGCAAAGTAAAACTGGCATAGCTTTCCTATCTGAAATTATATACATATTTTTACATAAGAAATTACAGAAATATTATAAAATTGTTATAAAACATTTTATAATAATTTCTTGCATATATTTTGACATCTCTGCTGTGGGGATTTGTGATGCAGGGTAAGATTTATCTCTTTAAAAGCATATGTATATTATGAAATGAACGATGCCTGAGAGATGTTTAAACTTCTCCTGATAGTCAATGAAGAAATATAGGTAGTTTCAGCACTGACATCTTTTCATCTTAAGTTCTGTGTCCTCGGATGAATTATTTCCTAAAAGTAACATTTTTTTTCTCCATTGACTATAAAGCAAACCCCAGATAATTAGCTCAGCTATAAATGTCTATACTACAGACTTCTAAAGTTGAATGAGATGAATCCCCACCCCAATGCACTGTAGATTAGCCATTAGATACCATGAAGTGCTATCCCCCTACAAGACTGGAAAATATTGCAGTCTCTTCTAGAAAGTAATTTTGAACCATAAACCTATAGTCAGGAAAGAGCTTCTAGCAATCTGTAAACTACAAATGAAAAAGCTTTTCAGTTTCTTGACCACCATGTATTTCTAATAGTATTGCATATAAGATAATTTGAGTATCCTTTGATGGCTTACTATTTCAAATCAAAGGAAAAAAAGGAAGAGAAAGGAGAAAGGAGAAGAGGGAGGGGAGGGGAGG
>VXAA01000427.1:13751-38249 GCA_013399115.1 Anseranas semipalmata
TATTACAAGGTCTAAAATTTTTGGTTTGGATCAAATGGGATTATTGACATTCATTTCTTAGTTCATCTCACATTTTTCAGTATTCATATTTTAGTCTGAACTCATACAATTCTGGTATTATTCAATTTAGCAGAAGAATTAAAATATGTTATTGACGTATTTCTGTATGAGAGAGGTATTAAGAAAGTATCCCAGCTCATGATATTACTGCTACTGACTGCTGTACACAGCTGTTTCACCAGTGAGTGAGTCCCAGGTCATGTCATTCACTACCAGGAGATTGTGTGAAGTGCAGAAGGGGTGTGTGTCCTCCTTGTCCTGGCTGACATGGGGATTTGGGCTGATGCAAAGGACTACAGTCTCAGCATTTGATCCTGTATTTCTGCATTGACCTGGCCACAGCTGTGAACAGCAGAGCACACCAAGTGTAACTGGAGAGAAGAAGCCTGGAACATGCCAGCTCAACTATAAGGAAGTCCATAAGTAAGTTTTATGTCATCTTTAGGCATGAATCTTCTACTTTATGTAGAAGCATCCCTCAGATGCTGATAGAGAGTTATACCTTAATGCTTACTTGCTACTACTTTCTTTCGCATTTACAGAGGGCCCCTTAAATATATATGTCTTTAATTTTCTTTTATTTCCTTTAACGTGTGTTTATTTCTTCCACTATTTTCTTAGGCTTTCTGGCTGATCTAAACATTATTATTATTATTACTTCCAGATGCTCAACATATTTCTTTTTCTTCCAGTAAGGTTAGCTTTGTAGCAAACTTACTTGTTCAGTGGTATGATGGTTAGAAGGGTCCTCTTATGCGCAGAAACCTGCCTTTCTAAAATGAAACTGGCAAAGCTATACTGCAACTAAAAATACCTCATCTAGCAAAGGACCACAACCTTACCAGAGGAAAACATCTCTCATACGCAAATGTATTTGATGGAAGGGTGTAGGATGCAATTGGATTATGCTGAAACTTTGGAGCTGTAGTAACCCTATTATTCACGCCTCGTGTAGTGGTAATGTCAGATTTTATCATGTAATCCAGACTGAACCTGGTCAGTTCTTGCATAAAATGCCTCCAAAGGCGAACTGGTGCTGTTGATTTACCTAGACGTTCTTCACTCTGAGCCATTACCAAATTTACACACTGGCTGCAATGGTAGATGCAAGGGTAGAAGCAGTAGATTAAATAGATAAGTGAAAAAACTGCTCTCAGAAGTGATGAACCAGTGTTTGATGATTATTAAAAAAATAAAGTTCTCATGGCAAAATTTTAAGCTGCATAGTAACTTGTGTTTATTTCAGCATTGGGATGGAAACTTTCAGTGTATGGAACAAATAGCAAGAGCACAAGTAATAAAAGAATAATTAATAAGTGTAGAACATAGTTTGCTTCAAAGAGATTGTATAATAAACTCAATTCCAGAAGGGTCTTAATTTACAATATAGCTGTTTTAAATGAGCATATTAAATAATTCTACCAATGCTTTCTTAATACATCAAGGACTAATAGTAAACAAATCTTTATGGTTTTGTTTTACTATGGGTCTACAAGCTGTTAAATATGTTACAAAAACATTTTGTCCCCTAGAATGCGGTATTCTAAGGAAAGCATCTTTTCAAAATGTGTTAATGGATTGCTGTCAGTACTAGTAATGTTATGGGTAACATTTAGGGGACACCCTCTCATATACTCTATGTACTTTCTTTGCAATTGCATATTCACTCACAAGTGTATTTTGTTAACTTAAGTTTAGGAATTCTGTTCCAAGAGTAAAATACGTCAGTGACAGGGTCAGAGGTTACAAACTAATACAACATCATTTCCTTCAAGATAAGGATCTGAGTGTATCCCACCACAAAGGTGAGCTACTTCATATTTACGTGGGAGTATTGCTTTGTGAAAGACAGAGAGTGCAGGGGGCAATCTAACATTAAACATAGGTTTCTTCTTACCTATCCTAGCTTAGCTATCCAAGCTCCTTGTACACTCAGGGAAGAGAGGCCTCTATGGAAGGCAGTTCATGCCAGCCTAAGAAAACTGGTCAAGATGAAAGGAATAATTAGCTCTCTGGAGGATGCCTGCCTATCTGCACTTACAAAAGAGCATGGCTAGTCCTAAGTGCTTAGCCGTGGACAGTTAACTCTTAGATATCCAATGCCAGATAACAAAATTTCTTCCTACCTCAGAAGTAGCAAAATATTTTTCTCTCTTTTTAGCCCCTTATTCTTCTTATTTTCATCCTCTAACTCTTTCAAGAACATTTTTAATCAGCTGTTCAAAGTCTGACTGTTCCAGCTGATGTACATTGCAGCTCCTTCACTCCAGTTTAACTTCATTTTCCTTTTCATTTTCCTGTCTTTTTTTTTTTTTGGAGATTCTTCATTTGCACAAACACAGTCTAGGGAAATAACAAAGAGTAATACCAATATTTTTTTTTTTCTCTCTCTCTCTGTTTTTTCTTTCCTTGCACTGTTGTTTTCAAACACAGAGGGTTTGACTGAATCCAGTGTTCAGGGCATGTTCATCTCTGTCTTTTTCAGGGTTTTCCTGAAGCATAGCAACAATCTGAGCTTAGTTTGCAACTGTTTTAGCAAGGGTAGATGCAGTAAATTAAATAGATTTTTATAAACAGCAATTAAAAAAAATAAATCTGTAACTTCCCTTTTTAAATAGTGAGTCTTCTCAGTATTTAAATACTGGTAGCAATATGACTGCATAACATAGTCATATATTTTCAAACTGTCTTTCATATAAACTGCTGCTTTGTTTCCCTTACTGTTAAATTCTCCTGTGCCCCATGTACAAAAATCTGCACAATGCAGGTTCTAGCTCAGAAGATGTTCTTTTAAACATGCTGTTGAACATGTAGCAAATCCTCCAGTTAGATTTCAGTCTCTAAGTCACAATACTAATATATGTATGCACCCATGTCTTAATGAGACCTAAAATGGCGATTTCATTAGGTGAACTAGTTGTTCTAGTTCATGACTCGATAGTATTTTATTAATCCTTAATGGAAGAAGTAGTTAAATTAGATAAACAACTCTGTTTCTTTAAACTGTGTTTTGGACAAAAAATATGAACATTTCAGAATTTTATTTTTTTAACTACTTTCTACATAGCATAGGAGAGAACATGTTCCTTTTGCCCTATAGTTTCAATTATAACTGATTTATTTCTCAGTGTGTTCTCAGAAAACATCCACAGCATTCATCATATTTATCAACATATTTAGCATAAGAATGTAAGAAATACAAATGTCACACTTCCTGTTTCTTTATTTTCTTTATTTCAAGGTTTATTTCTTTATTTCAAGGTTAGTTNATATTTATATTATATTTATATTTATATTATATTTATATATAATATAAATTATATATATTTAAAATATTAAAACATATAAATTATATATATTTATATGTATAATATAAATATTATGTATAATATAAATATATATGTATAATATATGTTTATATGTATAATATATGCAATATGAATGCATATATAAATGCAATATAAATGCATATGTTGACACTGGATTTTGAGTTCTTATTAGTTAAATTTCTGGTCCATAACTTTTAAGAGTGAACTTTATATAAGACAAAGAACTGAAGACAATCTTAAAATAAAATAAAGCAACATAAATGTTTGACAAAATGAAAGTCTCATCTAACCATGAAATATCCAAAAAATGCTATTTGTATGTAGAAATTATAATATAGTTCCAGGAAAAGTGAATTAACTTAAGTTAATTAAGTCATAGTATGAAGACATTTTCCCCATTTCCCATGCATTGTCTCATTTGTTTGATTGCCTCTACTTTACTGTTTTCCAAGATATATCTAGCACACTATTTATTTTGGATTTGTGTCTATATATTTGCCCTGAAGACATTTTTTTCTTTCTTTTTTTTTTCTTATCCTGCTTTTAGATTCTTTGCTGTTACGAGTTCTATACAGGTTGCGATCTGCCTGCCTTTGATGATGAACTCAGAAATTCATTTCAAATAAAGCATTAAAAGCATAAGCTGAAGGATCAATAGATCAATGCACATAAGTGTCACCAGTGATGGTGACTTACAGTTAGTGTCAGCAAGTTATTTATTGCAAACTGTTTCCAGATCACTTATGCTTTGTTCAATTATCTACATCACCAGTGCTTGTCCTACACTTATGTTCATGATTTTCTGATTGCAAGAACCCAACAAAATGCCTTACTTTTCTGAAAGCAGTAAAATAAGTTATTTCTTTTTTTTTTTTTTTCCTTGCAGATTGAGGTAGTTTATTCTCCTGATTTTGGCATTATCCATGATTTGTAATTTATCTCTCCATTGAATTATTTCAGTTTTCCTAGGATTTGAGATTATTTCTTTCATTGTCATGTACTAGTACCTCTGCTTCTTGCTAGTACATCTGCTTTCCTCTGTGACCAACAAAGAAATTCTTGTAAGAAGTGCAATGTTATTTTCAAGAATAAACTTACAGCAATTATTTTTTTGTACCAGTTCATATCTCTTGCACTGTGATCTTTTGCAAGTGCTTTGAGCTGACAAGATAGAGAACTTACAGAGCTGAATTATTGCAGGGCATAAGTACAATCATACTAAAATTACAGTTGAGTGATTATGTCCTAAGAGTTACCTTCTACTGTTTTTCCCGCATTAATAGAAGGATAAGCAATTCAGATTAGTTTTGGAATATGAAAATATCTTACAATGCTTTAATACAACAATTTTACAAAATATTTTACAAATGTGCAATTATACCCACAATTATGTGAAATAAAATCTGTAATCAAAAGGGAAGCATCCACTCAAGGAACAGAAAACAGGAACTGCAAATCTGTAGTTTATAAGGTGATTTTGAATCCTCTGGGGACAGAATCACAGAATTGTTGAGGTGAAGGGAACTCTGGAGGTCTTCTAGTCCAAAAACCAAAAGGGACAAAGGGCTTTACCTTATCTTATTTACAATTTACAAATTTTTATATTAATTACAATTAATATTAGATTCTACTCTTCACAACTCCAGACACTGACTTCAGTAATGTTCTTCACAGGCCTCCTTGAAAGTTTTAGGTCACAGAACTAGTCACAGTAAACAAAACAGAAAGATAGGCCCTGGATTAGATTCTGGGATCCTCTGCTAAAGTATTCAGTTGTGCAGGAAAGGTCTGGATATCTATAGATGGGACCCAAAACTATCTCAGGTAGGGAAGGCAGCTAAACTAGCCATTCTATTACAGTTAGCCTATGGTGAGCTATGGCACAGGAAACTCAGAGGACAAGAGCAATCTGCAATTCCAGACCAACCCTGGGGTTATTGACAATACTCAGGCTTTCAAGGATCATCAATTCTGAATCCTATCCCTAGCTTACCTACAGCATATTCTTTTAAAAAACAAACAGCCCACACACAAAAGGAAACATCCACTGTTACAGCATAATGCATCCTTTATGTGAAAACCTGGGTAAAATAAAAAATAAAAATAAAAAATAAAAAAGAAAGAAAAAATGAGACTTGGGTTTTGATAACTTTCTTTGCCTGAAATACCTGAGGAGATTGTACTAACAGGCAGCCAACACGCTGTTCCAGATCAACAATTCACCACGTTTTTCTGAGGAGACTCTGTGCTGGTCAATGAGTAATTTGAGATTCTGAGTAGATGTTTGAATGATCTTCTAGTTTATTACAGAATGGTATGGGAAGTCCTGAGGATTAGTCTGCTGTTATTCTGTCTTTTGATTGCCATTATGAACTAGCTATGGACAACATACAAACTCTTTTAAGCATTAAATAGAATCTGTCCATTTCTTATCCATGAAAGGTGACTTGGTCCTGCTCCTTCTAGCTGCTCAACACAAAGAAATCACTGCAGCAGCTGGGATGGGTAATAACTTCTTCAGCCAAATGGTTTGGGTATGCCCATGGGAGCTGACAGCTGTCAGGAAGGAGCTGCTGCTACTGTTGTCAGTATGAGAATGTCTATTTAATAAAACTCCTTAAGGAATATTGACAGAGGAATATCTGTGATTTAGTTACTGCAAATTTATTTTCTTTGTAGACTTGGAGAACTTTTTGGCAGTGCCGGAGACATAATTTCAGGTACCTGGGTAATTTCAGTGAAAAATACAGAGGTGCCTACTGCCTTAGCCAGCAGCTGAGGACAATGCATTTACATCATAGATTTGGTACCTAGAATCTGTAAAAGTCCCCCTTCATGCATTTAAATTTTTGGCACAACTATTCCTGTAACTGCTACATAGAACATACCGAAACAAAGCTATAGTTACCACTGGGTGTCCCTGCGAGTGACAGTGCTCTATTCATAAGATGCTAGTTAAATTGCACTTACTCTCACACACAAATTCATGTCTCCTTACACTAGCTGAAATAGTTCTAACCACAGGAGAGATAATTTTGTATTCTGCATGTGTTCTTGGACATATTCTCCTGATTACATTAATCCTGGGATGCCCTAATTGTTTCAAGAAGCCTCTTCTGAAGATAACAAATCTGCAAAAGTCACTGAACTCTAAAATATATATATTTTTTTTGTTTCCAAATCAATGACAATGCCAAAACAAACAAATCCCACTCTTTGCTGTTCATCCAAGTTGTGCTTTAGGTGAAAGAATATTTTTGTAGTGTATTCCAAGTGTGGGGGGACAGTTAATGGCAAAATTGAATTATATCTGTACATGAACATTTATAAACCACTAGGGATTTCAGTGAAACAGCTGTATTTTTGTCTGGTCCCCTGACACATTTTTCCTTGTTTTCTAGAGAAATTGAAAGGGTTTTGCTTTCACTGCCTTTTCTTGACAGAGATGCCACAAGGTATCTATACATCTCAAAGGCTAACACAAAATCAATCTGTGTGATTATGTAATTTAGCTGCATTTGCAGTGCTAATTTATCTACTAGCATCTGTAAATTACTTTATTATAAAAAATTCAAAGGCTTAGCTGAAAGTCAAATTAGACCTGGTAGCAACACAAAAACATTGTCAACAAGGGAAATCTCCAAAAGCACCAACAGACAACAAAACATCAAGTGATGTATAGAAAGACATAAAATGTGATATAAATTCATTAAATGTTGACTATTGTTGTTTTATTTGAGATCTGCATAAAAGTACATTTTAGGAGAGGGGGGTCTGTCAGGTTGCCCTACAGGGAAACAATTTACCATTTTCTTTTAATCCATATTATTTGAGTACTTTTGTGTTTACCAATAAATTACTGATGTCTAATTAAAGTGGGAGGGATAGCAGATCATAGGAACTTTGATAAATGAAGACAAAAATTGTCCTGCATTAGGTGAGGTTGATAGCTGAAAGTCTTTCCTCCAGTTGTTAAATGGCAGGCACTGAATTCAATGTTAAACATTTATGCATCACAAAAAAGCAACCTATGAATTGAAGGTTAAACATTTATGCAAAAGAGCAGCATTTAAAAAAATAAACATTAAAAAAAAAAAGAAGAAGAAGAAGAAGAAGAAGAAGAAGAAGAAATGTTGAAGGAAGCGAATGACCTTTAAACATCAAAGGCAAATTTCCTATCCATTAAGAGGTCAGTATGTTAATGTATCACAAAACTGCACTGACATGACTTCTGATATCACATTTGATACTGAAGGAAGCCCATATTCTCACCTGTTATCCTGCTAAGGGGTAAAGACTTCTAAAACCTCTCTCTTTTGTCTTTGCAAGTACTACTTGTTTTTTCTTTTCTTTTCTTTTTTTTTTTTTTTTTTTTTTTCAAATAAGACAATGTCTTATTCTTTCCNGAAGAATTTGACATAAGACTTGACATTCTTATTAAGCTGAAAGTCTGGTGAAGGCAAATCTACTTGATATTTGAATGCCAAACAGGCAGTAAAGGTAATGACTTGACACAAAGATACACAGAAGTAGCCTAATGCTCCCTCACTTTCTATTTCCCCCGTGTTCTCCATCCCAAACATCATAATCAAGATATCTGCTAACAGAGTTCCAGTTCAGAAAGTTCCTTTTGCAGACTGTAAGTTAATCATTATTAAGGCAGTTGTAGGACTAATATTTGCTAGTCCTTCTCACACTGCTGAAATGTTTTGACTGAAAATCCTAAATGGGTCTGATATACTTCTTTCAAGATTATGTTATTTCTGGGTGACATCACAGTGACTTTTCTTTTTAGTAATCACATAAGATGTTTGTTTACAGGAGTTTTGTGGAAAAATAAAAAAAATCCTACAGTATGGAGTGTTTCATCAATAGGAAGAAAAAAAAAACAGCTATTTATAAACCCACTGCTATCTTGAGTAATTTAACTAAACATATTTGTGTTTTGCTTTTTAAGACTCCTAATTAGACATACATGTTGATAACCAAAAAGAAATATTTAATTATAGTCACAAGAGCCATGTCCTTGAAGATACTTTTTCACTTTTAGCTATAAATGCACAACTGAAATATGACTGATCTGCCTGCATCTTTAAGAAAGCCTATATTGCTTAACAAAGTGAATCTATTTCCAAAACCTAGTTGCAGCAACTAACTGCCTGCATAGCCTATATAGCCAACATAGACTGATTTGCAACTGGGGCTACTTTATCATGGTTTCTCTCTGGATCATAAGCTATAATTAATAAGCAATTAAATCCTTTCTGAACTTAAGTAAAGATAATCAAGATTTTGAAGATTTTTTCCAACCTTGGACACACACAAGAAACAAAAGATATATTAACCAATCAGTCACCCAAATTTTGGCAACTAAGAGAACAGCTAATCTGTGGACTACTTCAGTCACTGATTATAGACGATTAAATTCTGTCTGTCAGTTGGCCTGTCCCTCCTGTGTATGCACCAGTGTTGTATGTTAACACCTCCTTGCTCAGTTCCCTCCTCCACCACCAGTAGAACGAGGGAAGGGGAAGTGAAGAATAAAAGCAAGAAAACTTGTGCATCAAGATAAAAATTGTTTAATAAGTGGAAGAGAAGAGGAAGAAAAGAGAAAGAAAACAAAACAGATGATGCAAAGGCAATCAATCATCACCTATCACAGGTAGACCAATGCCCAGTTCCCAAGCAAAAGATGGCTAACCTCTCTAACCCCATTCCTGTCCCTTTTTATTGTTAAGCGTGATCTTTTGTGGCATGGGACATCTCTTTGGTTGGTTCAGCCATCTGCCTCCCAACTTCTTGTGCATCCCAGTCTATTCACTGTGGGGGCAGAGAGAGAAACAGGGAAGACTTTGATGCTCTGCAAACATTGTTCAGCAATAGCTGAAACATTAGTGAAACATCAGCACTGTTTTGTTCACAAATCTGAAAAAAAAAAAAAAAAAAAACACCATGTGAGCTGCTATGAAGACTAACACCATACCAACCAGATCCAGTACAAGCACGTGATAGGGTCTGTGCATCTCACTCTAGGCACTGTTGGTGCTAGTCTGCATACTAAGCTTCATAAATGTACAAGGTTGTTTCATAGATCATTAATTTTTACTGATGTAATGTACAAATTTATAATAAATAAATAAATAAATAAATGAAAACAGATTCCTTTGTGTGAAGAGTGTGCCCATCAAATAGGAAAAAAATATATCATGGGAAGAAGTACTAGAAGGAATAGCTAGAAATAGACTTGTAACAACAGTATGTGCTCTAATATGTCTAAATATCTAATATCATCTTACTCATTGTAAACAGTAGATTCACCTTAGTAAACCCAAGCCAGTTTGATGCAAAAAAATTCCAGATGTGCATCCCTGCCCTACAACATATCCTGAAAGAATGAATATTCTCCCTTGTTACTGAAAAGAGGATCCATTAGATGGAAGTGGATGCTGTAAGTACTAAGAGAGGAGAAGAAAAAGCTGAGGGAAAAGCGGTAGAAAGAAATATCAAGCAGAGTATAAAGACAGAGAGGCATATGTACCATGATGGGAGGTATAATATTGAGGGAAGAGTGACTATAGAAAACTAGTTATTATGGGCGTCCAGGAAAAGAAATAAAATGAGAAAAAAGAAATATTGTATTGTCACTGGGGGTATATAGAGACAGTGAGGGAAGAAAAAACAAAAATCATACAAGATAGGGTAAGCAGAATACAAGAAATAGAACAGCAATGGGAAAACTGGAGAATAAAAAAAGAAAAGAAAACAAGGAGAAAACTTCTAGATTGGTGTATTCTTTTTTTTTATTATTTTTATTTTTATTTTTTTATTATTTCCCTGAGAAACTTCACATCCACATGGAAGAGCATGATGGAATATTTGTTACTTAGGGGATTTAGAAGTGAACCATAAATATAAACCACAGCAGAAAAACTGTATGCCGACATCCTAAATAAGCTGTGCAACGAGGGAATTCAGCCTATCTGTATTTTTTGAACAGACTTTTTCTGCAAATCTCAAAGGATAGCTTATATAAATCATCAATTTGTCTTTTTATGGACTGTCCTCTGTGCTCTTCTTTGGAAGTACTGACTCTAGCAGATATAAGTTCCCATGCCATTTTCCTCTCCATCACACAAAACATTCAGCAGGACAAGAATCTTTCGACATCTACTCTTAGGAGTAGAGATCTGTTAACACATCCTTTGCTGCTGTACCATCTACAGTAGGAAAAGCAAAGAGTTATAAACCTCTGCAAAAACTGGATATAAAGAGACTTCTCCACTCCCCAGAAGCAGTTCTATGCTCTTTGGCTTTTGGTCTAGTGCCTCATCTTGTCAATTCTCCCCTGTTTTTTTCTCCTTCTTCTCCTTTCTTATTTCCTTAGAACAAACAAGATTTCCTTACTTCACACCCTGCTTCTTTGTTTCTTTTTTGGATTTTGTTATTGTTGTTGATTTGTTTTTTGTTTGGTCTCCACTGTGCCTATCCTTCATGGTGCAAATGTGAAAAAAAGAAAAGAAGATGAAAAACGTAATATGGAACAAATGCTATGTAACAATACTCCCATTTAGATCAGTTATGGAAAGTGAATCTGGAACCAGAGGATGTGAGCATAACTACTTAAGCTAACAGCCCACTATTAGCATTAGTATTGTCATAAATCTCTACTAGGTCCAGACAACTGGAGGCAGCAAGACCCTGCTGTGTTGGCATGAATTCAAGTGATGTTTTCTGAGACTCCTTTTATTGCTGTCCTTTCACATAGGAGCCTTCAGCTTCGTGAGATAGGTACAATTTATTTTAGCTGCACCAACATACAAGTCCATACCAATTACATTTATATTACTAAAGGAAACAAACCAGGGACCACTCTGTAGCTCTGAGAACAAATGGCATGCCACAGCTGACATCTAGATGACTAAATCTTTTAACCTTCAAAACAGGGTGCCTCCAGACTGTCTTTCAGAATTGACTCTGTCAGTGCTGCCCCCTGAACTGCGTCCAGGAAATGTCTGTGCAAATGCTGCCTGCCCCAGGAGACAACCATGACCAAACCCATGCTAACAAGGTAATAGTAGCAATGACTGTGTGGCAGTGCCTAATGCCATGCCCCTGTGCAGATTAATTTACTAGTACAGACATTGCCAATGAAGCTTTTAAGTGCTACTGTAATGCAAACAATAAAACGAAACTGGCAGTTCTCCCAGTGTTGTGTTAATCTCTTTGTGTGTATTTGAACATACTTTTAAAATCCAATGAATGCTGAAAAAAACAAAACAAAACAAAACAAAACAGAACAACAACAACAACAAAAAACAATAAAGTGTATGCATTTTCCCCATTCTGGAGAATGATAACCCTAACAGACTGAAATTTTCCATTGCTTTAATTTGTCGCAGATGTAAAACACTCAGAAAAGTTTCTTAGATGAAAGTACTGTTTTGGACACCGTTTATGAGGCAGATATGGGTCTCCATAAATAAGTCAGAGCAACAGAAATTGGAACCTTGCATAAATTGCATATGAAAAATGCACACTTCAATATTTCTAAATTTAAAGTTCAAGTTTGAGTATATCTGAGCAGTGCAAAGCAGAGTAAACAGGAAACTATGTTTGTGGAACAAACTGCAGTGTCTCCCAGGCCCCACAGTCCAGAAGAGGTGAGTGAAGCACGCCTGGGTGCCTTGTTGGATCTGAGTGATTTCTGAACACCAGCATGGAAGTTCAAGGGTAATTTTGCACATACTGTTCCCACAGATTCCTTGCTATTCTGCTTTACCACATTGACACCGTGTTTTCTTTCCTTTTACTGAAATTTTTTGTTTGTTTGTTTCCTACATGGACACAATCAATGCACAAGCATCCCACAGAAGGATGTTTTTAGTGATCTCAGCATTTTAACTGAGGACTAAAGCAAAGTGGTATGCTATTTAAAAAAAAAAAAAAAATCCTAAACTTTTTGAACCCAGTCTTTGACACTATTAGCAATGTCAGAAGGATGTTATGTATGCAAAAACACAGACTAAAATGAAAAAATTCATTGCCGTTGATTGTCTTCCTGATAATTTACTCTACAACTTGTTCTATCTGATGAACTGTTTTTAAGGTAGCCCAGTAATAAAGCTCTTATAGATATACATTTATAAATTTATATAGCAAAGGTGACAAATGGGGCCTCTAATTCTGCACTGCCCTCCAGTTCTCGAAACTATAAAACATATTAGAGTCAAAAGCCCAGTTTTAAGGTTGTTTATACAACATGATTTTGAGTATAAGATTAATTTTGAAAGGAGGGTGGTGGGCCAATAAAATTCTCTTTTCTAAAAGCAACCTTAAAGACAAAGCCACCTTTCAAAATGTTCCAAATCTGCTGAAATCTGGACAGCAATATGGGAGATATCAGGATATATTTTTTCCTCTGGATACAAATACAAATTTTAGATTCATACAAGAGCATAAACCTGAATCAAAATAATGATATTCAGGCCAGTGCTAATTAAATCTAGTTTTCAACTTCTTTAACATTTGTATTTTGTGTATAAATCCTTAAGTTGGGGAGGGATTGCCATTTTTTTGTTTGTTTTGTTTTGTTTTGTTTTTAGCTTACTGCTAAAATGCCTTTGTATCTCAGCCACCTACTCAAAAAATCACAAAAATGTTGAAAACAAACCTATTCAGATTGAAGGAAATAAGATTTTTTCATATGAAAGTTCTTTAAGCTTCTCTTTGCCATCACCAACATGACAGGTGATTATTAAAGAGGAAAATATTCTTCTCAGATAAAAAAAAAAAAAAAAGTATGCTTTCAAAATGAAAGATAATCCATTGTTTCTGTACCATTAGTATTGAACATTATATTTTTTAGCACAGATTTTACATGGTAATTTACAGCTTCCTCTGATGTAAACTTACCAAGTCACTTAGAAATTCAGTTCTTTCCTCCTAAATTTGCTTTTTTTCAGCCTGAAAGATATCTGCAAATTTCTACTGAACACCTGCAGAATCCCTGAGCCATGGCTCGGCATCTGGAAAAGGTCAGGAAATGGGGAGGTTTTTGTTTGTTTGTTTGTTTGTTTTCAGCCATGGGTCCAAAAATATTCCAGGACAATCTAAATGTGTTCTGGGTAAGACCCAGTTAACACCATCTCTCTGAAGACTTTAGAACTGAAGCCAAAAGACAGAAATCACTCAGAAGCTACCTAGGAACTCTATGTCTGACAAATATCTTTGATAAAGAAGAGCTTTCTGAAACTTAAAAGAAGGCTATAAATCATATTAGAGAACCAGGAAGAGAATTAAGATTAATTCTGTCCTAGTTATCATAGACAATCCTTAGTGTTTCATTTTTAAAATATATATTTATGGCTTGGACTGCTTCAGCTTACCCTGCTGGCTCTAATTCAGGCGGGAGAGAAAGCTGGGGCTTCCACCTAAGGTTGTGGGACTGAATCCAGCTGCCTGCTTCAGATGGTGTCAACCCAGTTTAGGGGAGGTTTCTGTCATAATGGTGTTTGCTTTCTAGCACAACCCTCTGAATATGTCACATTAAGCTGGAAAACAGTGAATGGAAATGCAGGTTGTGCTATGAGGTACAGAAGTTTTCACAGCAGCTAGGAAGTTCTTTGCCTAAATATAGCTGTGTTTTGGCTTTATGCAATATTGCTTCAGACTATTAAAGCTCTTGTATTAGAGTTGGAATGGGAAATGGACCCTGAATTTCCTTGGATTTAGAAAAGGATACATCTAAAGGAGCAATAAAACTCCAACACAGCCAATATCCACAGCCGGAGACATTCTAAAGCTCTCTCCATTAAGGATAATGTCTCACACTTCGTATGTTGGTTAAAGTCTTCAGAAAAAAATTACTCAGAAATTGTAAATGAAGAATATTCAGTATAATTGAAAGTGATGAAGGGATCTCTGATCCTTAAAAAAAAAAAATGGTATGGGGTCATAGAATTAAAATTTGACTGCTAAGATTTTTCAGATTCCCACTAAAGTTAAAAATCTCTGTAAATTAGAGGACAGACAAATAATCCAGACAAATGACCTAAAATTCTCACTAATGAAAAAAATTGCATTCATAGTAAATGGATTGGCTCTTCCCAGGTCATACCCACCAACTGCAATTTTATCATTTGTTGTTATAATTATCATATTTGTAAAGCTAAATCAGGACTTTTAATTATATATATATATAAAAGAAAGATTATCAGTTTCATCTGAAAAAGTTTGAGCCCAATTTCAAGATGAGTTTTGGGGTATTTACATAGTAATAAATCTTAGCACTGTTGAATTTTGCAAATCAAAACAACCACACATTTGTGTGCATAATCCTTTAATTTTGTCTGCTGGCATAACACACTAAGTGACCAAACACAGAACTTTTACCCTGGAACTGTTCTCAACTGATTTAATTTAAATCCAGAATAATGCCAGAGAATCAAGATATCTCAAGTTCTCCTGTGTGCACTTCTCAGGAAAAACACATGTACAGAGAGTTTTTATCACAGCTAAACTGACATTTGGATTAACCACTACATATCTAAACCATAATTTATTGTTACTGGTGGAACTAAAATTTTAACTTGTCCAGGGAAATGCACTTAACTGTACTGTGTTAATTATGGTTGTTGCTGAGATTGTAAGATTTACGCACTATTTCTTTGACATAAATAGTGATTTTAGTATTATAAAATAATGCGAGAGGATTTTTGTCAAAGGTAGATGTCATTATTGCAAAAACCCACGGATATGGTTTTACAATGGGAGGGGAGAAACATATTTCACATATTTCCAGACAGTAAAGCAAATATTCAGCAATGCCAGGGAGGAAAGCCCATGTTTTATGTGTATTTCTTAGCTGTTTACTCAGGCTCATTTGCTCTGTTCTATATCAATTCTGTGGTGGATTTCTGGTGTAAAATGATTTGTGGATGCTTAAACGGTATTTCTGCAAATACTACTATCCCAATCTGATCCTTGGAGATAACACTGAAATGGTACAATAGCTCTTATCAAATATCACTGGGAGAGAGCAAACTTCAAGATCCCAAGACAGAACTGATTATAAATATTTTATAAGATATATGACTAATGGATGGATCAGATTTACTCTGAACAAGAGACCTTTATTTCTCTTTTCTTTTCTTTTCTTTTTCTTTTTCCACAGCATAACATAGGTAATGAAGAATCAGCATGAGACCATTTGGTTTTGAAAACTCCCCTCACCAGCTGGATTGTACATAAAACAAGATTTTCTAGGATAAGTCTGTCCCTGTTGTCTTAAAGTATTTAAACATACTGACAAAGTTGTTTGTTTATGAAGACTTGTATCTTATCTTATAAAGCACCTATTCTGTTTCTGGGTGTTTAAATACATAAGGGGAAGTGGAAACAGAAAAGAAAGGACTGCTTGAAGCTAGCAAGATATTTCTTTCTTTCTTTTTTTTTTGCTCTGTAATAAAATACTACTGGTATTGCTAAAAAAAAAAAAAAAAGAGTTTTAAAACGTTTCCTGAAGGAAGAAAAAATAACACGAGAATCTGTACCTTACTTACATGGTCTGTAGGGTTCTCCAGTTTGCTAACAAGCGCTTATAAGTTCAGAAATAACACATTAACTCCCACGTCTCAGTTTCCTTATTTATGGTATAAAAATCTGTGGATAGGATAAACCTATTGCCAGAGAAGTACAGTATTATTATTGATGCTGGACAACTATTAAAGCTATTTTACCACTTTTAGCTTTTCCATATACAGTTTTGAATTTCAGTGACAAAATACGAGGTCTACTACAATTATACCAAATTATAGCAGCTATTTAAAATAGCTAATATTTTGTACAAGGAGTGGGGAAGAGAGAGCTGGTGTTGGCATATGATTTAACAGATGCATTAGATACTGTTCTTTGTCCATTTCATGGTACTGTAGCAAATAAACTGAATAATCACTGGGAACCACTAAACTGGTTTCATTTCAAGAACTGTTGAACTTGTACTGCATTGAACAATTTGTAGTATTCTGCCCAACAGTCTGGACTATGATTCATGCAGATATTGGATTTCTATGTGAAAGAAATTTCTGCACTAACAGAGTTTGTCAGTAAGCAAATGTCAGGTAGATGATATTAAAGAAAACATTGTTATTTGAGAAAACCAGGTCCATCTTTTTGAATCTTTGAGGCTATGTCTGACATAATGCATACTCCATGAGAAGTCCTAGTTTTTCTGAGGATTTTCCTGAGAGATTTCAAACTTTTCTTCCATTTTATTTCTTCCATTCTCAAATAGAGTGCTCAAAAATGCAACTCAAAATAATATTTTCAAATCATAACATTTAACTTTTACACATATGAGCTTGAGTAAATCACATATTGACTGAAGTTTTAGAAACATTTTAACATTGTTTTTTACTTTTGCCAAAGCCTTTTGCATTCACCGTCATAACAACAGTTCACTTCGGTGCAATTTTGCTTTTCCTTTTTGACATGCAAATAACATTACCTCTCCTGGAGCAAAGATAATCAAACTAGGAAAAGATAAAACATTCTGTGTTCAATGAAGCATGTGACTGTGGCCATAAAAGTTATTTCGTATTATACAGAATGAGACACATTCTAAGAATTAAAATTGGAATAAAAAGCTGTGTTGTGAAAGAGACTCCATTTTTAAAAAATGAATTTCCTTTATAAATATTTTGGTTAATAAAAGAAAAACTCTAAAACTTAACTTCTGGTAGCTGTTTCACTTTGCATACTTTGTTGAACAGAAGCTGCTATTTTCAGCTGCTGGAGAAAGTCAGCTACTGAGAGAGAAGACAACACCAAAATTCTTCCGTGACATTTTTTGCTAAGTTTCATTAAAGTGGATGAAATAGGATCAATGTGAGAAGAGTGATGGGGCAGTAATGAAGAGAAGCCCGGTGCTATTGAGAGCAGCACGCATCTGATGTTTTTATTCTGAGACCTGTTCCAGGGGAACATCCTCTCTCCTTAGCTGCTGTTCTCTGTGTAATTATCACCTTCACTGCTAAGGACAGACTGCACATCATCTGATCACTTCATCGGCAAAGTCCTTGCCTGTGACATCCAAAAGCAAGCAGGAAGATGGTACTGAAAGAGAAATGGACACAGGAGAATTCCTTAGTGTAGTAAAACAGAGAATCAAAGCTTTTGTATTTTCTCTCTCTAAGATAACACATGATAAACACATATATTACAGAACGCAGCTAGTGCTTTTGTAAAGTTCGGAATGCATTCAACATAGATTCTTTTCAGCTTCTCAGATAAGATTACAAAACTTTAAATTCTATTAAGCCATTTGATAATGTGGTCTGTTCATCTGTTGTTTATGGTCAGCAAGAAACAATACTATACTGTGGCTAATGACCTGAATCAGGCGATAAAAAACCTGGCTGACTCTGTGCTAGTGTCTCTCATCTTGGTTAGTCACATTTCCCCTACCAACCTTTTCTTTGTCCGCTTAACTGTATTCTTTTGGGGATAGCTAAATTTTATAATACTATTTCCTAGGGTGTCCTGAACTTGATACCTTTCAGGAAGTCAGTTTTGTATGCATACACTTATTATTTCAAAAGTATTGTCGAGCTGAATTTTTAAACTACAGTTTAGAGCACTGTATTTTTCTAACATGATCCAGCGGTTGGGGATAGAAAATATCAATATTAATCATGAGTGTTGTAGCAAGGCATGTTATATGGTTATTCTCTCAGACTCATAATACCTCCTGAAGTACTTCCTACACAAATATTATTCAAACAGTTCCTTTGTGGCAGCATTCATGGAAATTGCAGCAGTATTTTTCAGAATGGGATCATCAAAATTCCTAATTCCCCAAAATAACATGCTAAGATTTTAATAAAACTGAGAGCCGTATTTACCTTTAGTCTCCTAGTCTCACCTTGCATTCTCCAGAGTAGGATCCATAGATTGTCTGTACACTGGATCCACTGATTCCACTGGATCATTCATACCGCATGTACTGACTTTGTCTCACCAAGTCAGATGCTTGCTCCCTACCTTTTTGCTGCAAACCTCACTGCTATGATCAACGATCCTACCTCCAAAGACTTCCCTAGTCCCATATTTTCAGCCTGACATAATATTTTGTACTAAGTAACTTGCTCCTGTTTAGAGCAATGAAACCTGATTGAGGTAAGCCTACACACTTTATTTTAAAGTATAAAATGAACCATAACTGTTCAGTCCTGGGCTCCTCTAATATAAGGAATATAAAGACTTACTGGAGTGAGTCCCATAAGGGACATAAGAAAATGTTTTATTTTTACTGTGAAGGTTCTTGAACACTGACTCAGGTTGCCCAGAGAGCTTGTGGAGTCTCCATCTCTGGAAATATTCAAAACCTGACTGAACACAGTTCTGGGCAACCTGGTCAGGCTCACCCTACTTGATCAGCAGAGTTGGACTAGACCATTCTGAGATGCCCTTTCCTACTCTGTGAATCTGTGATATTGAACTTTGTCCATATTGCGGAACACAATACCAAAGTCTGTTCGGGCTGAAGAAAATCTGCACATCTTTAAATGATTCATGGTTCATTATATTTGAGCCACTATAATGGAAAATTCTTTCTCCGTGTACCTCATCGCTAAAATGCAGCTGTTCAGTCAGTTCAGGCCAAATCTACACAAGGAAAGAGTGTCTGCTTTTCAGCAATGTCTTCCCATCTAGTAAAGTAAAAGATTGTCATGTAAATTGCCTCAATAAATAAATAAATAAATAAATGTGAGTATAAATTCTGTGGAAATTAGCTTCTTTAAAATCCTGTGTATAAATAAATAACTTAGCACCCAGAAAGTATGGTGCTTTCTATGATTTTTTTTTTTTTGAGAAACTTATACCATTTAATGAGATTCAATATTAGTGGCTTTTTCTTTTTTTTCATTTAAACTAAAATTGATAGCAAGTCTTTCACTGGAAAAATTTCCACTGCTAGAAACTTCATTAGTCTTTCACAATTCCCTTCTAAAATCAGATTTTAAAACCTGTTTTTTGCTGTTGTTGTTGTTTGTTCGTTTGTTTTTTGTTTGTTGTTGTTGTTGTTGTTGTTTTAGAATCTAGATTTAAGGTAAATACTTCTTTTTTTTTATCTGATCATTTTTCCCCCCTTATAAAAAAAAAAAAAAAAAAAAGGTAATATGGCATGTACCTATTCACATCCTAGTAAAATTGAAAAAAAAAAGTGTTATCCCATTCAATTGTGTTTTCCAAATTCTGTAAGTTTGTGGAAACAGGCAAACCCAATCAAATCAAAATATTTCGCAGGAAGAATTCAGAGCCACAGACAGGAAATCAGACCTATTGGTCTGGCTTGGTTTACAATGTGATAGGTTGCCAAAAGCTCATGAAAGTGTGTATTTCTTGTGGGTAAAAAGACTTTGCAGTCTATCTTTTTTTTTTTTTTTTTTCCTTCATAATATACTGTATATTAAGAACAAGCTTCTCTAAAGTGACATTTAGGTTCATTTTCAGAAACAACTGAGCATCTGCTCCATGAAATTAGATCTTTTAGTAGTACAAAAGGGGCCAGAATTTTACCTTTCATATGTGGTGATTTTGAGAACCAATTTACTTTGACTTGGAATTGGTATTCAACTTCCATAAATGGGTTATCAGAAAAAAAATATTTCCAGACTCTCAGAAGCATTAAACACATACATTCTTAAAAGTAGATAGAATGATAATGCAATAATTAGTTTAATAATGTGATGAAAAACAGAGGGGAAAGGGGATGAAATAAACATGATATCCTTTTTCCTGGTAATCTGTTCACCCCAGAAAAAGAAGTTTCATCCTGGTCTGCGGTGAGTACTGGAAAGGATAAATATGTCATGACATTTTCCAGTCATGTTGCTTTCTCTGTCTTCTCTCTCGAATAGGTAGCTCCTGTTCTTCTAATGTGACAAAATCCGATTGCTCTCAGCTCGGTGATTAAAGTGCAGTAATACTTCAGGTGATAAAAACATGAAGAGATGTGTTAATATTTCAGATATTTTTTCCCTTATTTTATTCAAAGATGGAAATACCAATATTTAACTAGCTTGGAAAAACGCAATGATTATGGAACAGCATGACTATGGTAGAAACATTTAAATTAAAGGTCACTGCCAAAAGAACAGTCATCTCGAATTCTATCAAACATAGCAGAAAATATGTGTCAGAGTGCCTAGGAAGTCTATTGGGGCTAAATCACATTCAGATGGTTGGATCAGATGGCTGTTTATTTAAGACACATAATGCATATGCATTAGGGAAGTGGGGTGGCTGATATTTTTGCTAAAGAAATGCATGTAATTCTACTGAATATCTTAGCAGTAAACAAATAAAATCTGATTTCATTTTTTTTTACTCTGTATATATTTTTGGAATGTGTTTCCTTCCATTAAGCCTGCCTGAAATATTTTAATTCATGTCGTATTGTACCTTCCCCCTCCTTCCTTCTCATTGCTGTTAGGATAGTATCCACTCAGCATTCAGTAGTTTTTGTTATTTGTTTGTTTGTGAATCTTTATGTTCAGGCAAAGTCTCATTGAATTAGATCATTTTAATTGCAGATAAGATCACATGACTAGAAAGGATCATCAGGTCCTTTCCTCTGAAGTTAAAACCAGCTGTTTGCACCAGAAGTCACAGAACATTGTAATCACACATCAGAACTCTTTCAGAACCCAATAACGAATCCAAAACCTAATGACATACCAATATGTAACTACATAACCACAGCCCTAGTATGCAACAGGATAGATTAAGGCTACTGTCAGTGTTCAGTGTTACTACAGTGAAAACAGATTATCAGAGTAAATGGGCAGACTACAGAGAATGGCTGAAAAACCTATCCCAATTCCATCCTTTTGCTTTTCTTCTTTATCTTGTGGAATAAAAGGATGAATCATAGAATCATAGAATGGCCTGGGTTGAAAAGGACCTTAAAGATCATCTAGTTTCAACCCCCCTGCTCTGGGCAGGGTTGCCAACCACTATAGCATTATTAATATTATTATTATTAATTTAATAATACTCTAGCTCTTATTGGTGTATTGCAGACACATAGAATGATTTGATTTTTGTCCCTAAGAGTTTCTAAACTTCACTTAACACTTTTCATCACCTATGAAACTCAATGGACAAGTAGAACAAAGGTGTAAAGTGTTATGGTTTGTTCACAAACTTTGTCAAAGGTATTTGCTGTAAAGGATACTTGCTGGTGCTTGCAGTAGTCCTCTAAGAGTTATTTTAACTCAGGACAACAAATTTAACCTTCAGTTTCAAAGTTGTGGAGCACCTATTGAACCACAAACTTTTGTGTTGCATCACTTACATCAGCAATATTTTTCCTAATGATACATATGCTGTCCAGACTTTCATGAGTATTAGGACGTTGTTGCACAAGTACACAACTTTTTGGAACATGAAATTTGATTCAATGTGATGAATAAACAAGTGACTAAAAATTTATACTAATTCTTGCACTGTAGTCAAAAAAGTGCCAGAGAGAGAAGCTTATCAATGGTATAACAGCAGAAATTCTATGGGAGAAGATGAAACAATTTGTTAAAACTACTGCTAAAGATGGTGCTTTGGGTGAGGGGGAGACTGACCTAAGTCCTCTTACTTCAGTTTTGTGTCCTCTTTAGGTCTTGCTAGTAAGGAATGCTGGGTCTTGTGTTGTTGCATTAAAATGTCCTTTCTTAGTGCAAGCACCCTGAGAAACAATCTGGAATACCTGTATTGTTCTCTCGTTATCTGGGAAAATATGAATGAGGATGTTTTTCCTACAACAGGTTTTTGAATATTGATGGGACTGTATGTTGTTTGTTTCTTTTGAATCAGGAAATAACAATAATGAGAAGATATTTGTACCAACAGCACAACCTTTTGTTGTTGTTCTACTTTTTCTCCTCCATATCTGTATCTTGTGTGTATGATATACAAATCATACCATCAGACCCACTTCAATGATCAGCTGTCTTCAATAGTTATTAAAATATTCAAAATTTGGAAAATTCTTCTACACCTGTGGAACTGGATTTTAAAAGCGTGACTTCTATAGAGAGCTTTTTCTTCACATTTTGAAGATAAAAATATTGATTGTAAATTTACCACAAAAATACTCGAGATTTTTACTGCTTTCAAGTACTACTTCCTTCTGGGTTCATTAGCCTTGCAACCTCTTCTGCCTGAGATCTATCATGAAGTACCAGAAATAACTACAAAACACAAACAGAACAGAGGGATGATAAGCCCTCAAAGACAAAATAGGTGCAGATCTGCAGGAGGAAAGTAGGAAAGGTCTATCCATAAGCTAGCACCAGACAAAGAGAACTTGAACTAGAAAATGGATGACAACACTCCTGCTCAGCTTGTGTTTTCACACACTACGAAACTTTGCTATTGGTATCTGACTGGGAAAATGTGCATCTGTAGGAAACGGGGGGCTGTAAATGTGTCCTGAGATGTATCAATATGTTGTTGACTTTACCACCTGAATTCTCTTGGCCTATATATTTTCAGCTTCTGAATATCTCTAACTGTATTATTTCCCCAGTGAAAAAGCAAGTATCACACAGATATTTTCTCTTAATCTGAGGAAAAGATCTTAAAAAGACAATTTAGATAGACAAGAAAGGTGTCTTGTGTGCAGATTAGGAACATTGACTGAAATGGCCTCATGTGAAAATCTGAGATCTTCAAGAAGACTTAAAGTGTTTTAAATGATAATGAACTTCAAAGTTCAAAGCTAGTAGAAAACAGTTCCTGGTTGTAACTTGTAAAGTTACAACTATAACTTTAAACACTTTGGGAGCATTTTAGAAATGATTTATTACAAGTGACTTCTCTCTCTCTGCTGTATCACTTTGAAATAATGTCCTTTTCCTTGCCTTATCCTCCTCTTTAGGCATGAGTTGTCTAGATTTGTGAGGAGGGAGGGGGGACATTAATGATTTTTATTCAGGCATCCAGCCAGGCGGCACAGAAGAGGAAATGATTATTTTTTTAACTGAATGCACTGGTAGCGATGCACCCAAATGCCCCAAATTAGTTTTATTTTTCAAAGTTTCCAGAGGAGCAGAATGCGGGATCCGTAGCATACATATTAACAGCACCAATTATCCATGCAACTGCTGCTCTTCTTGAGCTCAGTATATTTCAGCAGATACATTTTCTTTCTTTGAGCACAGAGTATGAAATCCAATAAAACAAGCCAGAGAAGTATCATTGATATCATACACTTTTTTACTACTTCCCATTATGTCCATCAGGCTAATTAATTCCTGTGATATAACCATATATACTCTGCAAATGACTCCTGGAAATACATGGGCAGAAGAAGGTTTTAGTTTTTTTGTTGTACTTCATTTACATTTTCCCCAACTTCCATTTAGTTCTCTTCACAAGAAGCAATAATCCCAGATAAACCTCTCCATGCTCTTACTTCTTTTCCCCAAAGCTTCTGGTTAAGTGAGTTACATTGACAACAACTTTCTAGCATGTTGCTGAAGGGTTTTTCTTCTCTCAGCCAGAAATGCAAGTTCATTTAGTTTCACTTTTTTTTTCACGCGTTCAGTAATGGAGAATAATAGATAGATAGATACACAGACAGACAGATAGATAAACAAGGAAACACATGCCCAAGGATGCTTTGGCGTGGAGTGGTGTACTGGGTCTGGCTGGGATAGAGTTAACTTTCCCTGCAGCAGCCCATATAGCATTGTACTCTGCACTTGTAGCTAGAACAGCGCTGGTATCACACCAGTGTTTTGGCTACTGCTGAGCAGTGCTGGCACAGCACCAGGACTCTCTCCAGACCCCCCCAAAGCCAGTAGGTGGAGGTGGGCAAGAAATGGGGAGGGGATATCCCCAGGGCAGCTGACCTAAACCAACCAAAGGGATATTCCATGCCATGTGGTGTCACACTCAGTAATAAAAGCTGGAAAAAGGAAGGGGGGGGGGGCTCTCGTTGTGAAGATGTCTGTCCTCCCAAAAAAATGCTACACATATTGAGGCCCTGCTTCCCAGGACGTGGCCAAACACCACTCGTTGATGGGGAAGTAGAGAATAATTTTTTTTT
>VXAA01000427.1:39385-50788 GCA_013399115.1 Anseranas semipalmata
TTTTTTTTTTTTTTTTTATAAAACAAAATGTTTTCCATTCCTCTGGAGTTTCTTAGTTTGGGTCCATGACCAGCTTTAACTCTTTGAGGATATTATGTGAAACATTTTGGTCCACATAAGTTTCTTAAAACAAATATTTCGTGTTCATCTTCTCAATCTCAAGAGCTACGCCTTCCTATATTTATTATCCAAATAGAACCAATTACCAATTCCCCATGAAAACATTTATTTATTTAACTGCACTATGCAACAGTGGACATGTATCTAAATTGTCAAGTATGCATCTTAATTAATATCAAATAACTATAAATTAAAAAGCTGTGTTAACTTCAGAGTAATCAAATCCTAATTTAAGACATTTAATTTAATGTGTCATCAAAATTGTTTGCAAAGAAAATCCTATTGAGACTTACTATCATAGTCTCAATATTATCCTGAGGAACTGAGAGTTAGTGAAAATTTCATTATAGGAATACTAAATATCAAAGAATTTTTTACATGATGCTCCACGATGAAATGTGTACTGTAGTCCAATCGATTACATATTTATTTATTAAAACTAATCATTGTATCAAGCAGCTTAAGATATTTGATTAGCTCATTTTAAGCTGATGATCCAACATATGTAAAGAATCTCTTTCTTATTCCCATTTTAATAGGAGGAAAATAAAAGCTGTAGTTCATCAGGAAATTTTAATGCACCATTACATAGTACCAGTTTCAAACAAGTGGCACTTTTGATGCATTTGAACACTTGCATTTGAACATGGAGATATTGCTTTGGTTTCTAACTGCCCCTCAATCTCATAAACATTTCAATAATATTCACAATTTAATATTCCTCTTATCATCATTACCCACAGTGAAATTATGTTATATTAAACATATCTGGCCCTTATATTAAGAGTAGGACTTTATGAACCTAATTACTTTTGTGCTTTTGTTCTCTCTGCTTTGTTTAGAAAGACTTCTAAGATGGAGTAATATTTTTCTTGATGAGTGTTTCTAAGCAGTTCTTTCAACAAAGGCACTTTCTTTTCCAATGAGCTCACTTAAGTGAAAATAAAAATCTCTCTCTGAGAAATGAGTTTCAATTATAAGAATATGACTCCAATTACAACTAAGTAAAAAATAATTGTAACCGTTAAATCTATCTAAAAACTCTTTCATCTGCTCATACCAGGTAATAGTTGGCTCAAACATCTGTGTTTACAAAATTTGTGCTTGCAAAATTTTAACAGTAATATTGCCTCCAAAACTGACAATTTATTCTCTGTATCAGAAAACATGTACTTCTACTGTCTGGCTCTGAAAATTTGCATAATTTCTCTCAGCTGAGTTTGGTCAGACAGTTGTGGTATGGAGAATGCCAGTGGAGCAATTCTCATTCTTATAATTAGGAATAAGTTAGAAACTCTGTGACTCAAATCTTCTTCTGTTCCCTGTCTAGCTGTTTACATGGATACTTTTACCAGCAACACACTTATGCACACAACATTGAAATTATGCTTCTGAAAATATCAGAATTCAGTTGCCCCAAATGTTCTCAGCAAGTGAACACAATGGATATTAACCAAAGTCAATATGTCAAAGAGTTTTCTGTTTGAAATTGAATGCATTTTAACATTGTACATATTTATATTTTATAATAATATTGTGAACTGTTAAAATGCATGCTGGATTCAAAGCCCCTGTATAACTCAACAGGCTCAAGACCCTACCATGGACTGGAATCAATGCATCTAGATCCACAACTGTGACAAAAAACAAACAAACAAACAAACAAACAAACAAAAAAAAAACACCTCCGTTCAGCAGCTTCCCAGTCCCAAAGGTGCCTGGAAGGTTTGTGTCACGTACTTGTCCAGAATGGTTCCAGCCAGAGCAGCCAAGTGACAAAGTGTTTGGCTGCTTGCCCCTCCTAAAATCTGACAGCTAGTTGTAACATTGGTCCTAGGATGGTGTTCAGAGCACACCTAATGCATACTGATGTTACCAAATTCATTTCAAACACAGCAGTCATGGCCATGTTATTGCAATTATGCTGGTGTCTGTCTTTAGGACATCGAGACCAGAACAGTCATCTGAGAAGTGGAAGATTAGGACTGCAGGTTGAGAGTATTCAAATTTGTATATCTCTCCTCTTTAGAGTGTGCCATATAAACCACTGTGGGTAGTGGTATTACCCTCTCCCTCTTTTGATGCTCTGACATACAGAGTTATGGGGCAGGAGAATGCACACAGAGCTCTGTTTGCCAGGTTACTATAGGAGAGGATCCAGATCCTCTGGGGCTTAAGAGGACTTAAAAGCCTAGTCTCACTCCTAGGTTGTAATATAAAGTTGCTTACCATAGCCACATCTTCATTGGTTAAAATTTGGTGACTTCTCAGTTTTCTCAGATAAAGGGTTTATGGAACCCATTTATGAATGGGTTCCAGAACCTAGGTTCATTCACTTTTACATAGTGAAGCCTCTTTTAGAGCCCAGAGTCAAAGGGTTATACTCTGGAAAAAAGTAGTATTTCAGAAGTATATTCGCAGTTGAAATTTCTGAATAATTCCAGTCCAAGTTTCCATGTTGTTTGTCTTGCTTTCTGTTGCTTTCTCTCCTCATAAATACTCCATGAAATCTATGCACCTAACTCACAGTACTGGGTTATGTAATGGAGAGGAAAAGCTTAAAATGAAAGAGTGCAAGCACAAAGCTTGGACTTCTAAGCCTTGACTGTTGTGGTTTAACCTGGCAGGCAGCTCAACACCATACAGCCACTTGTTCACTCTCCCTAGGTGGGATGGGAGAGAGAATCAGAAGGGTAAAAGTGCAAGAACTCATGGGCTGAGATAAGGACAGTTCGCTAGGTAAAGCAAAAGCTGCACACACAAGCAAAGGAAAACAAGGAATTCATTTGCTACTTCCCATCAGCAGGCAGGTGTTCAGCCACTTCCAGGAAAGCAGGATTCATCATGTATAATGGTTTCTTGGGAAGACAAATGACATCACTCCAAATGTTCCCCCTTTCCTCCTTCCTTACCCCAGCTTTTATTGCTGAACATGACGCCATGTGGTACGGGACATCCCTTTGGTCAGCCTGGGCCAGCTGTCCTGGCTGTGTCCCCTCCCAGCTCCTGGTGCCCCCCAGCTTCCTCGCTGTGGGGCAGCACAAGAAGCTGAAACGTCCTTGGCTCTGTGTGAGCNAGAAAAAAAAAAAAAAAAAAAAAAAAAAAAAAAAAAAAAAGGAAAAAAATCCACAAACACATTTATTCAAAGCTGACTATTTTAGATTCAAGTTTACATATACCATATTTATACATGTCTATCTATCTATACACATGCACACCTACAAAAGCATACCTTAAAAGTTACACTTTCACTTTCACAGATTTACTGTGTTTGCATTTAATTTAGCATTTGGAAGTTCCCAGTAATGTACTTTCTAGCATTCTTCTTTCCCTTTGTGAAATGTAGTGAATCTGTTCATGGCATTTAAGATAGATGAAACCTCTCTGAAAGATGTTCATATTACCTGGCCTTGTGAGAGTCTGATTACTTTGCTATTGGACATCAATACATTTCTTTCAACTTTGCTGACATCTCATTAATCGTGAGTAAATTCATGCCAGGTCCTTGCAAGAATTGTAATTGATGCCCAGTGGCATCCAACCAGGCTCTTAAATTGTTCATCAATAAAGAAACATGTAAATTCTGTCCTTGAGGAACAATGCACGTACTTTATTTCTACCCCAACAGAGAAATCCAACATTTTTGAAATCTCCATACATGTCAAAATAATACTTTGTGACATATATTCTTCTGTACTTTCATAGAAATCCTACTTCTAAAGTAATATTTTTGTTATTCTTAGAATTTCCTGTACCTATAATGCTCAAAGTAATAGACATCAGCTTTAGCTGACCAACTGTTAACGGCCATTAGAATAAAATTTCAGCGAGTATAATATAATATCACAGAATCACAGAATCTTTTAGGTTGGAAGAGACCTTCAAGATCACCTAGTCCAACCTATGACCTAACACTAACAAGCCCTCCACTAGACCATGTCGCTAAGCTCTGCATCCAAACGTCTTTTAAATACATCCAGGGATGGTGACTCGACCACTTCCCTGGGCAGCCTATTCCAATGCCTCAATATAATATATATAATGCCTTAATATACTCAGGTGTGTATTTTTTATATGGGGAAAATTGTAGAGGTTGCTAGAAATTGCACTTAATGGTGAGGAAGAAAGAACAGAGAAAAGACAGCTGGAAAGCTCAATAATGAGGGCCAAATATGAGTACAAAACTGTACTGCAACATCGCCATAGCACCATTTTCAGAAAGGAAGGGAAGGGAAGGGAAGGGAAGGGAAGGGAAGGGAAAGGGAAAGGGAAAGGGAAAGGGAAAGGGAAAGGGAAAGGGAAAGGGAAAGGGAAAGGGAAAGGGAAACGAAAAGTGGAAGAAAAGATTTGTTCTGCTACATTTACTGTTTACATTACTCATTTACATTTACTTATCTACTCATTACATTTATATCTGCCCTGTTTATTTCTGAATTATAATATCAAATTTGGAATTCAAAGAGTAGGTTATAATGTGCTTTTTTCAGATTTTCTATTTTAACAAAAGATATATCTTTCAGGACTGTAATGGAGATATTCCATACTAATAATTCCAACTATTATTTGTAAGACATGATTGTCAAAAATGTATAATATACCAGATTTAAACAATAATCAATGCATTGCATTTCAAGAAAACACACAAATGCAATTTACTCTGCATACTTTTTTCTTAAAAAGGGAAAATACATGTTATAATACTATTTTTTATATTTTAGAAGCAAGGCAACTGCTACTAAAGCAAAGCAGATACATACTTATGTTATTTAGATATTTTGGAAACTAACTGGTTGCTAAAGAATTTCATTCCTATCTAACAAAATATTGACTAGATTGACTTATACAATCATAGATATAATAACTATTCATTTTAATAACTATGTTGAAATTTATGAGATTATTATTATTATTATTACTATACAGGTTACAAAGTTCTATTTACACACCACTGTCCTAGTGAGCTGGACATCTATGATTTTAAAAGCCTTATATTAAAATTCCCCTTGTATTTATTTTTCCTGCCAACATGGCCAACACCTATCCTGCATAAAGTATGTCATACTTCACACCAAAAAATGACATGGGATTCCTTTTTCAAAATACTGTGTTTTACCTGTCTTGGAGGAAATGTCCAGATGCTGTGATCAGATACATTTTTCATTTCATTTTCTCACTGTTAAATTCTTATGACAGAAATATCAATAGAAGGTTTAGTGTCACAAGCAATAATGCTGTTAGTCCTTAAACGAATAAAATATTTGACTGAAAAACACAAAATCAAATGCTAACTCTTTGGAATTGAAGGGCAAGGTTTCTGCCGATTTCACTTCTGTCAGCAGCAACCCAGTGGCACAAACCTTCTTTCTGTGCATGTATGTGTGACCATAATTGTTCTACCAATTTCTGATGAGCTCCAGTTCAGAATTCAATCATGAAATGTTTAATGTAATTTGATGGGGTTTTCTGTGGTAGGTAACGGAGGACATCAGATTAACCTGTATTTCCAAGGTTCAAGTTTAGCAAGTATATGAACACTTCTATGAATCTGCCTGTAATATTGAACACCAACTTTTAGAGCTGATTAATTAGGTTGTTGAATTTATCCCTTTTCATTTTATATACAATCAGATAAAAACAATATATTGTACAGGGCAATGTATGAGTAAATAAAAAGGAAAAGAACAAGCCTTCAGAAGAAAAAATACCCCTAAAGCCACCTCAGAAAAACAAAACACAACAAACAAGCAAACAAACAAAAAAATGGAAGAAGTACTAAGGAGCATATAACTAAGTGAAACACAATGGCTTACAACAATTATTGCTGATTGCTGCTGACTTTTTTTTTTTTCCCATGGTCTTGGACTCTGAACAAATTAAGTTTTCCTATTGACAGGAAATTAATTATTAGTCTTTGTAGAAATCTCTGGAATTAAATAATTCATATGTCATCTAAAAGGACTAAAAATTTTCCCCCTTGTAAATGGCAAACATATACAGCTATTGCTGTTTGTATCTTCATGCTCTTTTCAAACAAAGTTAATGCAGAACAAATCAGGGAATCACTACAGGTGAGGAAGTGATTGGCAATGCAGCAGCCTTGCTGTAAAGGACCTGGGGATTAGAGTGCAGGCAAGTTGGATTTGTATTCAACAATAAACTTCCATTGCAAACTAGCAAAACTTGACACTGAGCTACATTAGAAGAAGAATGTCTGGCAGATCCAGTGAAGTCATTACCTCTCTCCACCTCGAGCTAGTAAGGCTACAGATTGAATATGGAGTCCAGTTTTGCATCTATAAAGAGCAGTTGAGGTATCTGGCTTTGCTTAGTCTGACAATGCTATGTCTAAGAGAGGATTCCAGCCTATAAGTACTTGAAAGATATTTCAGAACCAAGGCAGCCAAACTCGTATCAGCTGTGCTAGACAATGCAACAAGGGGCAACATCTTGGGAAGTTTAGATTGGACAGTAGGAAGTTAGTGTAAGCTCTAACTCTAATTGTTTGCTCAGAGAGGCTGTGGATCTCCATTCTTGGAGGCTTCAACATTCAGCTAGGCAAAGCCACATTCAGCTGGTCTAGATTTGGAGACAGTCCTGCCTTGATCAGAAGTGTAGACCAGATATCTCCAGAAGTGCTTTCAAATCAACATTTCTACAATTTTGCTGTGATTTTGTTAGGCAGGAAATGCCCTCAGAGTCTCAGGAATCACTGATTCAGCCTTAAAAACTTTTTGAATCTCTTTACCACAGCCATAGAAAACTTCAAAACTTAGGGGCTCAACTCAGAGTCCCTAAAAGAAGTCCCTCCTCCAGAAGAGATCTTGATCTTCCTAACTAATTCCACTGGATGAAAAGGACATTGTTTCTCTATGCACCAAGCTACTACATTATTTAATATCTTCACTTTTTTACTGATTTATTTCAAGTGTCGAATACTCTTAGTTATTCGGTCTCCTGGCAGACTTCCTGCTGCTGGTGACCCAAATAGCTAAGAAGCAATGATGCCTCTGAATCAGGTGTTCATGCTTTTATTGAGAATAAGTGGTAAAGATCATTTCCTTCATCTCACAGATCATATAGTTCCTGTCTGCTTCCCTCCATATAGTACAAAGAAGCCAGACTGTTGAAGGGAGATTCCCACAACATTTTAGTTCAGTATAAGTTGTATATTAAATTCTGACATAAAGATCTGTATCAGAGTGTATCAGATAAGAATTGTTCAATGACCAAGAATTATATGTCTCACTGTTCTGGATCCTTATCCTCAAGAAAAAAAAAAAAAAATGAAAACATTTTTTGTCATGTATATGACACCAGCAAGATTAAATGAGATTAATTACTTTATTTCCACAAACACTTCGATAGCCTGCCAAGAAAAAAAAAAAATATTTCTCATCCATATGTGGTGGCATTATCATTGTGTTGCTCAACTTTGGCTCATGATCAATAGAATAATTTTTAGACATAACTGGACTAATGCTTCCACTTACTCCAGGTGCTTTTCTACTTAGATCATTCCTGAAAATACCACTAATGGGCTTTTACAAAGATTTATGCAGCCATATAATCCTGTCCATAAAGAACATTATTGCCAGTGCAAAAATGCAGTTCATCTCTAGCTAAGGCTAGAAAATTGCAAAGAACTTCATATAACCTTACATTTGGAAAACTCTCTACTTATAACACATTTAGAGCTACGTTGGTCTCTTCTATATAACTTAACAAAAATCTTTGCTAAATTCTTATGAACAACACAAATACTGACTTTTTCTTATACCAAAAATTACCCTTCCAAAGAAATAGTCTTTCAGAAAGTCTTGTGATTGCCAGTATAACAAGGCAATATTCATTGGGAATAAGAATATCACGATTTGGTATTGAGAAAGCTTTGCATTCCAATTGGGACATCAACATTTGAGAAGTATTCAGTAATAATGAATACAATAATATTATTCCTCAACACTTTTGGTCTGGGCGTCAACTTTGGGCTGAATAATGGATGCAGTGTGGAGTGCCCATATCCTTTGAAGATTACCAAGATAGTGAAAAATATCTATTATTCTCACTCATCTAACATATGAAGTTACAAATTTACATGCTTATACAATTCAAAGAACACATAAGTTACATACTGAGATTTGGATCTTGCCTGCTCAGCAAATGAGAATAGTTCTTTCACAATGGATTAATGATTAAGGTTAAGTGCCAGCACAGTCATTGACTGACAGATAGCTTCTTTTTTGATCCAGAAAAGAGAAAGTTTCATCTCCTATTCTGAAAGGATATTCGTATTTTTAAAGCTATGTGGAATGGTGAATAATTCTAGATGAAAAATATGAAAACAGATCCCTTGGTTAGGCTGTGGAGAACAGAAACCTAGTAGAAGTGTTAGAACCTGAAAAACACCTCAGGGAAATTTTCAAATTAAAACATCATCACATAATAATCCCCTTTGATGAAAACAATAACTAGGATAAAGATCTTGGATCTTGCACAACCATTTTCACAATTATTAACAGAAACAGAAAAGAACCTTCCTGAATGAACTAATAGATAGCAGGTATGATTTATATTTTAGTTTTAGAAAATATATATATTTTTTTTATTGTTATTTCTTTAAATGCTAATGTTGAACTGCAGGGAAGAGAGAGACCAAAACAACCAGCAGACTGCAAAATATCCTATTTCTAAGACCTCAACAAATGATAAACCCAGGTATTGAACCATTCTCACATTAATCAGTGCATGAGAGTTTTAAGGTATTCAGTACACAGCAGGATTTATAGTGAGCTGCATGGTATATTTGATTTGTTTTAGGGCTGATAACATGAGATAACAGTATGGAAAAGACAACCTCCAGTAGAAAATGTCAGCTAGTTTATCCCAGACACACAGCTGAGCATTGGAGAAGGGTTCTTGATCTCGCAGAGACCTATCACCATTTGTAACAGTGACCAAACTGGAAAGGGCTCACTATTTATGGGGTAAGATGATGGACTAATAGTCATTTTTATTTTTATTTTTATCTATTTATTTTTGCACGTGATCTATTGGCCCGCAGCTGTTGAGCAAGACGTCTGTCTGTCAGTTTCTCCAGCACTCAGCTAGAGTCAATATTGTGGTTGTTACTATCTGCCTGAGCAAGGCCTTGGGTGCGACAGCCAGGTTTGAGCTAGGCAATGACCAGACCAAAGGTGAGAAGTGTGTGTATGGAGGGGGGAGCACACCATCACAAATGTTCAGTGCAACATGAAGTTTTTGATTTCAAAAAAAACACTTTTCCTTCTTTATCCCAGACACCTTCACAAAATGAAAGTAGTTATATTCAATAGATAGATAGCTCTAAGTAGTGTATTTAATATTCTGAATGTACTGGTCAGGAGTAATAAAGTTTGAATGAATTTAAATATTTTGTCTGATTTGGTGTTAGTACATGAGCTATTCCTACTGTAACAACAACACATGGGAAAGTTATATCTGACTGCCTGAGATGAATTTCTGCAGTGTATTCTTATGCTCCTGTGGCTACAGGCACTAATGGGGAATTGGGTGTGAAAAATTGATCACTTGTGTAAATATGACTGCATGTTTTTGAGGGGAACATATCTAAACTGAAATATATATCAGCTAAGTCATTGAAAATTTAACTCACAAAAAATGTTTAACAGTTGCCTACTGCTTTCATCAAAACAAAATTAAAAAAAATAGCAGAAGTATTCTTATTTTCTGAATATTTTTTGTTGTTATGTTTAACTCCAGAGATGGGCAGTTTGAAGTAGAAATTGCTATGTTTTCTTTTAAAAGGCAGTTGAGTTCTCTTGATACGTGAATGTCAGAATACACAATTCAGAGATTTCATTATGCAATTGCACTGTACCTGCAGGGAGAGATCTTAATTTTAAATAATACTGGATAGAAGAAATTGATTACCATGGAAATCCATATCATTCATGTTTCTCATAGTTCTACAGATCAATAGCACCTTGGAAGCAGAAGTAGTGCAATACTAAACTGATGAGAAGTTAATTTTATCATGTGGAGATCAAAGTTTTCAAGAACAGCTATAGTCTTCTAAAGCCTTATTCAAGTTTACATATTGGGCTCCCAAGATTTATTTAAACTTTAACTCAGGTTTTGTAAAATAATGTAGCTTTTACTATAAATGAATGCATTACATTTAATATATTCAGTATTTATATTCAACATATTTATATCAATATACCATTAAGTATTCTTATGATACAATATAGCACCATATATTATATATTGAATGTTATTTATAGAATGTGCATTATAATGTCTATATATTTACTATATGGTCTCTATATAGTCTATAAATATATACATACACACATATGTATGTAATTTTTTTCAGTATGTCAAGAATGTTAGTTATTTTTAGAAGGTTTGAAAAAAAAACCCTGTTACTACTTTTCAAGATGGTCCACTACTGAAAAGCAGAATATTATGTATTCAGCACACAGTAAACGAATGTCAAAGCAAGTAAGATGAAACAATATGTAACACTGGAAAAGTATTAGTTGGAGTTATTGAACACATTAAATGTTTTGTTCCAAAATCGCAAACATCTACAATGCAGTAAAAAACAAAGTGATACATAAGGTAATGGAAATAAAACACTTGACTTACTTTCTACTCATCTAGCCTTAAAGAATTAATCATAAAAATAATTATTAAAAATAAAATAAAAAAAGATATGCGAAAAGAACCCTTGCAATTTACAATTGATTATACTACTTTTTTTTTTTTTTTTCATCTGCTGATCTTTTCAGCATGAATAAGAAGCATGTTAACCTTTGCTGAAATAAGTGCCTGACTTGATTACTTTAGGAAATAAAAATCAGAAAAGAGAATAATAAATTGCAGGATTCCATAGAAAAAGAAATAAAAATAGATTTAAAAAAGAATTCCAGACTTAAGAGGAAATTGTCCGTGCAGATAAATTTCAATATATGATCAGCCCCTGATGAGGCCCATGAGTAATTCAGAAGTCCATTTCTATTCAGCAAGAATTTTAAGATGTGCTTAATATTACTATTAGTAATGAATATGACACAATTTTCAAAATAATCTGAAATATTAAAATTCAGCAGGGATACACATAAAAAACAAAGCTCAGGACAAAATTGAATACTGCTAATGGATTTTTTTATTTTTATTTTTTGGAAAATTTTTATTTTTTTAAATAAATTTTTGCTTTGGCAACTGATCTTTAAACACAATACCTTATTTTAGTTGTACATTTCTTTTTTTTTTTTTTTT
>VXAA01000427.1:50827-78575 GCA_013399115.1 Anseranas semipalmata
TTGCATTATATAACCTACTGTGTATTTATGGAATTCCATTTGACATAGATGAATCCTACTGAAAGTTATATCATAAAATTCCATACCGAAAATATGACATCATAAAATCAATTTTTATGTTATTTATACAGAATATTTTGAAATGTTAGAATACAGTGGGCTAATTAAGCTATAATGTTTACATGTTTATAACCATCTCCATAGGTGAAAGAACTTAACTGTGTTGTTGTTTCTATCACACTTCATATATAATAGATTGCATAAGTACCTTTACTGAATTTCATCTTTGTTTTAAATGTTGCAACGCACTGGTCATGTAGGTCAATGCAATAGTATTTTGTTATTGTATTAATATTTTAAAGCTGTCATATTCTTTATTAATTGAAATATTAAATTGACAAGAATCAATATGACAAGTTTATAAACTGTACTTAGATTATTAAGGAATAATAAAATATTTAGGGAGATTCTTTATTGTACTCACTTTGTAAATCGATTGTTAGACAATTACACCATCAACTCCATCTTACATTTTATATATAACATAAAGTTAAGTTTGAAAAGAACATTATTAAGCAAATCTAATACCAGAAGGTCCGGCAATGCAGGATTAAGGTTGACAGAATTAAGATTTTTTAATTCTCATGCATGTATTACAATATTCCTTCCTATATAATGAAATGTTATTTTTTTCTATATGTTTTGTAGCTGATTTAACAAGTAGGACAGTGCTCACATAATGAATAGTTATTCAACATATTCTTTTCTTCTTATTCAGTGTGCAGTTCTGTATCTTGTGTACCATACGAGTCCTTTCCTCAAGACAAAACTACTAATTTTCTCATAGCCATTGGGTTTTTCGTCACTGTAATATCTGAATTCTCCATAGACAACTTACATTTATTTCAGCAATATACTCATGAGGTAACGTCGCCTGGGATTTTTTTTCAGTATAAGAATATTGAGTTCCCTCTTCCCACATACAAGATCATGTCATGCTAAATCCCTCTCTGCCAAAACATATTTGGTTACTTTAAGCTTGATGGCAACAGTGGGTTTAAAAACAATTGCACTATCTGATTGAGATGGATACCTTACCCAGAAATGCCTTTGTAACTGCTCATGAAACCACTGGTTCTTAAATTCCAGATCAACATTCCTGTACACTGGAATAATTTACCTCAATATGGAGAAGATTATTCCACCACCTCTCCACCAGTCGTTTTCTATATCTTTCAGCTTGGCAGCTTGGCAGTGAATTAATGTTACATTTTGCATAATCTGTCTCATAAAAGTAAACTTCATTAACATCTGAAACAGCATATGAATGAAAAATTAAAGAAACTGAAAACAGCATGAACTGAGAGGCATCCTCAGTTGGTTTCTAATCTGAGGTATTCCTCCAGTGATGTCCCACCTGTCTACCTGCCCCTACTGTTATATGCAGCTATGCAGCATATAAAATTAAGCAAGGTTTCATACATAAATCAGCTGAGCTGGCATTGAACTTCTTTGACTTGGAACTTTACTAAGTGCACTTAGCATTTAGGAATGGGTTAAATACCGATTTAAATATAGGGAATAAAGGCAAGGTAAACTGAATCCTTAAAAGACAGTGTAATTATCCAGTCCTTTCTGACTTGGTTGGTATTCGAGGTCTATAAAGAAACTTTGATTTTGCCTCCTTGGACTCTTAGGTATCATTTGACTGAAGTACAATACACAAGATGAGGACATCTGCCAGCCTCACACACACATGAGGTCTTTACAGATGATATGGCAGCTATTCTTTTCTTCTCTGTTTCAGAAGACAAACTTCAGGGATTCTGAAAAAATCCATTTATTCATCCAGTATCCAGAATTTCCAGAATCCTTCAGTCCTTCAGTATACAAAATTTTCTGTTTTAAAATGTTGATCTAGTTTGGCTGTGGAAATTATTTATAAACAAATTTGTACCTTAAAATTATAAAAACAATTTTTTCTGATTTTTCAGAAAAAAAAAAAGCGAAATATTATTTACTTGTTAGTTCAAATTTAATTCAAATAGGATCATTTGCATAATTTCTGTCTAACTTGGCCAAGTCAGTGTATGCTTCTAGGGCTATTTTTAGAATACCATACTCTCATGATACTTCTTCTTAAGATGATGAAAAAATAAATAAATCAGGTGAATGTTGCCATCTTGGAAAACCAGGAAAAGATTCAGTTGCATCATACTGAGCTTGTGGCTCAAAGAGAGAATGCTGACAAATTTATTTAATTTTTGTAATAGATGGTGAATCATTTTGGATTGTAAAATAGAAAAGTAGGTAAATCCATTCTGTGTTACAGTAAGTTTTACAGGCTGTGGTATTAGATACACAGAAAAAGATATTTAAAAAAAAAAAAAAAAAAGACAAAGTCATCTGACACTGTCACTACATTGAAGATCATGCTACAGCCAGCAGTAACACACCACAGATATAAAGGACAAGGCTGACATGCTTTTCATCCTGCTGAAATACTAACACAAGATTTCCTTTGGATCACAAAGACTTTGTATTTGAATTTCAGTTTCCCTTTAGATAGCACAGATTTAAATGCCTTTAAATTAGTTAATGCATATGTATACATATGGAAATCATACACTGTGTAAAGTTACATTGATAAAGTATTTTTATTTAAATCAAAATATATAGAAATCATACATGAATAAGGATACAGCAAGACACAATGAAGTCCAGTGTGCTACTATTCAATGTTAACTGACACAGATGTTTCTCAAAGAACTACTGCTTCTGGAGACAAGGTATTACTTCCTTAGAAACATTAAAGAAATAACAACCAAAAACTTATTTTGTGTGTTAATAGATATGTGGCTTCACATTTAAGACATGGTGTTTTCAGCCCAAAATTTGACTTGCCTTTCACAAAAATTTAGATGTATATTAGAGTGTCAAATTTCATTTTGAATTGCTCTCTGTTTCTGGTTCTCTTCACCACCTGCACTATGTGCACATGAGATTGCTCCAGGGATCCCACCTGGTATACCAGAAAGTCTCACTGAGATGAAACCCTCTGAGCAGTTCAGTGTCCACCTCATCCAGCTGGAGCTGCTTGTCGCCTGTTCCACCTCCCAAAATCTCTAGCATGGGGGAAAGCTCATACTGAGCTTTCCTGCATTCAACACATGCTCTAAGCAGCATAATCTGCCTAAATATCTAATGGGATATCACAAGACAACATCATGGTGAGGGGATGAGACCCAAGTTGTGATGCAGCCACAAGAGAAGTGCAGAACAGAAAATGTTGTATGTGCAACATATAGGCAAGTCTGCAAACACCACATTAGACCTACATGCAGTGAAGTTTGAACGTGAAGTGGCTGATCTGCTTTAAAGAAGGCTAACCATGAGCAGAGCAGGCAGAAGCCATCCTGCTTCTATAGCAAAAGGTATAAGGACCATTGAGTATGTTAGAGTACACCACGAAGACAGTATAAATATTATGCTTTCTCTTTGCCTTGGTTATGGAAGGAGTCTGAAGACAGAAATAATGCACCATGTGAATGTTCCAGTGAAGTATATAAAAACAAATGGAATGAACCTGTCTCCATATTTTTTTTTTTAATTCTAAATAAAATTTTATTTAAATCAAATTTTTTTTCCTTTTGACTAATTCACATTTCCTGGAAGGTTATAAGGGATTTGATAAATTTTCAAACTGTTATGAATCTTAAAAACATATTTGAGCTTTCCATAGATAAATTCTCAGCTGTGAAACTGTCTATGTAACAACCAGTTTATGAAGCAAAAATTTTCTGAACATCTCTTTGCTCATAAGTCTTAATCTGTATTTCCACTATGTGATTCCTACTGTGTTCAGAGAATAGCTCTGTTGGAATTCTTTGAAGAGAAGCAAAACTCCATCATCAGTTTCTCCTCCTAACCAGAGCAACCTGAAGTTTCCTGTGTAAACACTCAGGTCAAAGGACTCATCTATCTCCTGACTAAAAACTTTTTTTTTTTCCCCTCTCTCTCTCAGGATCTTCTCAGAAAGTCCATGTGACAATTCTGGCAGTGTGAGATGCCTGATGAATTGCAAAGCCAGGTGACAAGCTGGAAAGATGTGAATTTGCTCTCTGGTGAAATTGAAGAACCAAGCTTTGGTTCTGTGAATTTTTGTATTTTCCAGTTTTAGAAAGGTAGCAACCCTTACTTTGAGTTCTTCTGCTTTCCTCCACTAGTGTTTCGTGCTGCTGTCACTTGAAAGGACACTTCAAAGTACATAAAGTCTTAAAATTTAACCTATGTTTAAGACTTGCAGTCCTGCAGGGAATGGTCGCTGTATTCTCACCACAGTAAGTGACCAGGAAAAAAAAAAAAATGTCTAGCAATACAACACAAAAGACTTTCTGTAAAGAAGTAAATACTGTTTGTGTGTGTTTTCTAAGACTGTGTGAACTTTGATGTCTAGATGACATATATTAATGCTGAACATATTTTTCTCTTTCCCCCTCACCCAAGCTGAGTGTAACCTTAAAGACCTCTGACTGAGCTCATCAAACTCCAGGTGAATGTAAAGATCTGATTGATGAAAAAAAAATAAAAGAAAAGAAAAAGAAAAAGAAAAAGAAAGAAAAAGAAAAAGAAAAAGAAAAAGAAAACGAAAAAGAAAAAGAAAAAGAAAAAAAGAAAAATAAAGAAAAAACAAGAAAAAGAAAAAAAAGAAAAAAGAAAAAAAAAAGAAAAAAAAAGAAAAGAAAAGCAAGCCTGTTGTCTCTGTGTCATTTGTCTCTATGGAGTCCTCTATAATGAGAAGAAATACTGGGCAGGGCAGGAGAGATGACAGGACAGACATTATTCCCAACCTGCACCTATGGAAAAGTGGGAGAGAGCTCAGGTCAACCCTGTTTCTTTTCTTTTTCTTTTTTCTTTCTTTCTTTCTTTCTTTCTTTCTTTCTTTCTTTCTTTCTTTCTTTCTTTCTTTCTTTCTTTCTTTCTTTCTTTCTTTCTTTCTTTCTCTCTCTCTTTCTTTCTCTCTTTCTTCCCTCCAAACAGAACTCACCTGTCAGAAAGCCAATGGCCTATCTCTACATCACTGGGAGAGCAACACAGTTCTGTTGTAAACACAAGTGGGCATAGCAAGTGTATGAAAAATGACTCCACATAAGTACCATTTTATCTGTTTACAAAAACATTTTTTTCATGTTATTATTGAAGGGGTTGGATGGTTTAGAATCATAGAATCATTAAGGTTGGAAAAGACCACCAAGATCATCTAGTCCAACTGTCCCCCTACCACCAATATTACCCACTAAACCATGTCCCTAAGTACTACATCCAACCTTTCCTTAAACACCCCCAGGGACGGTGACTCCACCACCTCCCTGGGCAACCCTTTCCAATGCCTAACCACTTCTTCTGAGAAGAAATTTCTCCTAATTTCCAACCTGAACCTCCCCTGGTGCAACTTGAGCCCATTCCCTCTAGTTCCATCACTAGTTATCTGCGAGAAGAGGCCGACCCCCAGCTCACCACATCTTCATTTCAGGTAGTTGTAGAGAGCAATAAGGTCTCCCCTGAGCCTCCTCTTATCCAGACTAAGCAATCCCAGCTCCTTCAGCCACTCCTCATAAGACTTGTGTTCCAGACCCTTCACCAGCTACGTTGCCCTTCTCTGGACACACTCCAGGGCCTCGATGTCCTTCTTGTAGTGAGGGGCCCAAAACTGAACACAATACTCGAAGTGCAGCCTCACCAGAGCTGAGTACAGGGGGATGACCACCTCCCAGTCCTGCTGGCTACGCTATTCCTGATACAAGCCAGGATGCCATTGGCCTTCTTGGCCACCTGGGCACACTGCTGACTCATGTTCAGTCAAGCATCAACCAATACCCCCAGATCCTTTTCCTTTGCGCAGCTTTCCAGCCACCCTGCCCCAAGCCTGTAGTGTTGCATGGGGTTGTTGTGCCCCAAGTGCAGGAACTGGCACTTAGCCATATTGAGCTTTATCCCATTGGCCTCTGCCCATCAGTCCAACCTGTCCAGGTCCCTCTGCAGAGCCTTCCTACCGTCCAGCAGATCAACACTTCCCCCCAGCTTGGTGTCATCTGCAAACTTACTGAGGGTGCACTCAATTCCCTCATCCAAATCATCATTAAAGGTATTAAAGAGGATGGGCCCCAATACAGAACCCAGAGGAACACCACTCATGACCGGTCGCCAGTTGGATTTAAGTCCATTCACCTGACTGTTTATTTATTTATTTTCCCTCAGCTTCCCTCTTCCCTAGCAGGCTTCAATGGAAAAGTAAAACACAACAGAGAAATCTGATAGGAATGACAATGATTTTATGTACTTGATATTGTGTGTTTTATGAACTGTCATCCAGAATTAAGTAAACTAGACACCGCTAAAAAAGCCTGATTCACCACAGTTTTTCACCACTGAATAACTGCTTACGGTAAGAGAATACACCAATCTAAAACAGAAGTGACACAGGATTGAACTGGTTCAAGGGGAGCCTAGTTTATAAGGAAACTAATGGAAATGAAGATAACAATGTGTTAACTTTATTCCTTGCTTTTTCTTTAAAATTAAGGCAGATATCAAAATCTGGAACACAAACCAAATTCTTTTATGGCTTATACTATGCCTCTTAAAATGTATTATCCCAACAACACAGACATTGATTTTGCTGTTATTTTATATTCTGAACCACATTTGGTTTCATTGTGCTATGGAACAGTATTGTTCTTCTGTGTACTGACATCTGAGGGTCTGTATAGTTTACATTTGTTAAACAGAAAAAGTGAAAGCCAGTGTTGTGGGTTTACCCTGCTGGTCAGCTGAACTCCACCACAACCACTCTCTCACTCCACCTCCTCAAAAGAAGAGGGGGAGAAGGGAAAAAAACCTCACGGGTTGAGATAAGGATAGTTTAATTAAAGGAGAGGAAGGAAAAAACAACAACAACAACAAATATATATATATACACACACACAAACAAAGGCTGTGCACAAGCACAGAGGAAAAGAGAAAAACAAGTTATTCTCTACTTCCCACCAACGAGCGATGTTTGACCATGTCTGGGGACGCAGAGCCTCAATACCTGCAGTGGTTGTTCGGAAGGACAAACATCTTCGTAACAAGAGCCTCCCCCCTTCTCCTTCCCTTTCCCAGCTTTTATTGCTGAGTGTGGCATCATATGGTATGGAATATCCCTTTGGTTGGTTTAGGTCAGCTGCCCTGGCCATGTCCCCTCCCCACTTCTTGCCCACTCCCACCTCCTGGCTTTGGGGGGTCTGGAGAGAGCCTTGGTGCTGTGCCAGCACTGCTGGGCAGTAGCCAAAACACTGGTGTGATACCAGGACTGTTCTAGCTACAAGGGCTGCTGCAGGGAAAGTTAACTCTATCCCAGACAGACCCGGCACAGCCAGACACTGCATAATATGTCCTGAGAGTGGTGGGAGCTTTTTTTTTTTTTTTTTTAATTAAGTCTTGAAATTGAACTGAGTGTTCAAATAATGATAGGAACTTACTTTCATTTCATTCAAATTTCTTCAGAGATTTTGAGATTTGACCTTCAAGTCCACTAGAAACTTATCAAATGATTTACTCTGCAGTTCTATTTGAAATGAATTATTCCACTTCATCTCACAAGTAACATAGGGAAGAGCAGATGGACCATCATTGGGATGATTGAGGTGTTAGTGAGCTGAAAGGTAATTAAGAAAATACACTAGTTAAACAAGCCTGTGAAAGTCAGAAAGCATTCCGTCATAAAGCAAAAGGTCAAATTATTGTCTATCTGATAAATATGTGATTCTATTAAATGTCTAATATTCTCAGAAGGGAAATTATAACACTCTTTTTCTCTTTCCTACTCGTTTGATTTTATATAGCCCTCATTGAAAGATTGAATAATGAATTCACCTACAATATAAGTTCAATGTAGTACAATGCATATGACCAAAATATCAAAAGAAGTCTCTAGTTTTCTTCAAAGCACAATTCGTTCCTTCAAAGCTACTACCTTCTGTAGATGACTAGGTCCATGTATCTGTCCTTGCAGCACTAATTATATGCATATGCTGAACTTAAATGTTGATTTCAGTTTTAAAGCTGTTTCTTAAGCTGCACAGTAAACATCACAGCTCTGCTGATGTTAATACAAGTTCTGCTCGCAACAAAAGCTCATTCCAGTGTACTTGGAATGGGCTGCACTAACACTCCCAAAATAGTGAAGATTCTAATTGAAAATGGCCAGTTAGCCTTGCTCTGTTATTAGTGGAAGATCACCACTTACAAAGAGTAATTTTTCTAGCTATTTTGGATGGACCAGCTTTATAAGGTGTTTTGATTGGCTGCTTTCTCCTTTATCTGCCTCTCCTGTCGACCCCCAGCTATTGTCTTACACTGAACACTCTTAGCTCCCTGGGGTACCTGGGCTCTCTGGATGCTCCAGGTCCTCCATCTCCCCAGAAGCACTTAATTATAATGATTTACCTCTATTGTATCATACAAATCTCTTCTTGATTATCAATCTGGACATACTTTTACTTTTTTAATGTCACTCTATCCGTATGCACAAAACCATTAGCAATTAGCACAATATGTTTAGTTCATGCTCTGTATCTTTAAAATCATATATGTACATTACTGGTTATATACATCTTCCTACCTACAATGTAACAGCACAGGCATTTGTGTAGACTGTTTCAGACCTTTGATGGCATCTTTCTTTTTAGTCTATTTTCTGTCTGCTTGTCAATCATGCTGTTGGGTTCTTTGTTATGTCACTTGCACAGCTACATTAATTAGATTTTGTATTTTTCCAGCTTTCATATCACTGCTTTAGCTTGCACTTATCTCTCCCCACCAGCTACAGAGGGAGCTGGATGACTGCTTCAAACTAGATACTTAGTTTTTAAGCAGCTAAAGTTGGAAGAATATATTTCACATCACTAATACTTTTGATCCCAAACTGAGATTCTGAGAAAGTTTTGATTTTTAGAAAAGACAGAGCCTCCATCTTCTGAATATGAAGCCAAGTTAAATTAAGCACTCAGAAGTTGAAGTGCTCAAAATCACCAAACACTTTTGACAGCACTGATTAATGAAATACAGATTCAGAGATTCTCCGTGCATAAGATAGAGAGCACTCTTTCAGCTAATGCTATCTTTAAAACTTATGTAAACATTAATCATGCCTGTGAGCTGACTCTGTTCTTCACTTTGCAACTAGAAAGGCTCCCCTCTCCCCAGACTGACTGAGACCTTAATAGTTTAGATGTATATTTACATGTACACACATATTATAGAACATATAGCTCAGTGAGAACAGTGAGTTTTAAACACAAGACTGTGTACTCAGGAGATCGGCTGTTACTCTTGGTTGTGTTAGAGGATTAACTGTATCCTCTACAAAGGTCAGTGTAGCAAGCAATGATGGCAAAGAAACTGCTTTAGAGATGGCTATCTCCTGGATAAATTAACTGGTGCTTTATCCTGATTATGGTTTATTCTATATTCCAAAGAAGCTTAAGTAGGTGAATCCCACAGTCAATAAATACAGATTACTCAGCTTTCATTGGATACTGATCTTCTCCACAAGGGAAATCTATGGCGGACCTGATCCTTAAACACAATGAAAATGTTTCACTTCACAATGCAGACAAATGGCACCTAGGTTTGGTACTTCATCAAGTTGGACAACTAATGCAGTGAAGTAACTCATACTTCTAAAGCACTGATTATGCTTAGCTCTTTTTAGTGTATCTAGACACACATAATTTAATAAATTAGTGGGTTGTTCTTACTTTGGTTTCTTTTTTCTCTTACCTTTAAAAAAAGTATGGATGAGACTGTGTTCTTCTAATTCCTAAATAATTTATAAGTAGAGTGAGGAAGAGGAAGAGATTAATCTCTAAAAGGACTGAACTATGTTTTTGTTGTTGTTGTTGTTCAAACCCTTTAGCATAGTAATGACAGGATATGATTATGCGCTCAAACATACATTCTAAGTAAAATGGGTGAAGAGTCTATTCTATGCTTATGAATTCTTGCATGGAGTAGTACTTATATTGTGAAGAATAACACTTTTTTTTTTTTTTTTTAATCACAGGCCAAAATTTTTCCCTGCCATTAATGTTTGAGCAAATCATTCTCATCTACCAACTACTTACAATGTATTAGTACCAGTTATTGTTATTATCATTATTACTGAGGATGAAAAGTGAGGAAAGAAAAAAAGAAATAAAGCCTTTTCCAGAATACAGCTAGTAACGAAAAACAAAAACAGTAATCAGTCTTGATCACAGAATGACTGGAGAATCAAAACCTAAGCATGTCATCAAGGATTGGACAAGAAATGGGCTGTATATGTGACTGGTCAAATGGAAGATAGGATGTCTTCCCAGGCAGCAGGACAGAAACCACCACAAAAACAATTCTAACAGAGGAAAACAACCTATCTTCTGTTACTGCATATCTGATTGATATTGAAGCAGTACAGAACAACAATCCTGCTCCTTTTTGCTCAATTTATATCCTCATAAAGCATAGGTGCAACTAGGTTAGTAAGCCATAGACTTCCCAATGAAGGTCTATTAGTTTTTACTCATAAAGTAATTGAGGTCATTAATATCAAGGCACTTGAGTAAAATACATATAAACAAATCCATCATGGATTATGGCTGTATTAATAAAGAATATATTTTAAAATTATCTTAGAAAAGAACACAAAACAAAAAGCAGACCTCAGCATACCAGCTCCCTAAATCAATTCTGTCATTGACAACCTTGAAGAAAAAGGTTTATTATTACTGCAAGAGGTATTTCTAAAGATCAAAGACAAGTATGTTTATCAGAAAGGATATTTTTGAGAGTATAGAATTTAAAATTTGTAATTATGTTAAGAAATCCAGTAATAAAAATCAGTCAGTTCTACTCCAAATCTGTGACATCAGTGAGGCACAGTAACGAATACAGATTGATGCCCAAGCATGCCTTTAGGAAAATCATCTATGTCTCTGGAGCAGGAAGCCTCAGTCAAAATTCTTAGAAAACATTGAGGTTACACCTTAGAAAACAGAAAGATTAAGGGAATGACATCAAAAACAAGATGGAAATATTCAAGATATAGATGAAAGCTGAGGAACTTAAACAGCCATACAAAAATAACATATTTCTGCAGAGTCAGAAATATAGCAAAAGATAACAAATATACAGAAACTAAAACTCCTGAAGGAAAAAAAAAAAAAAAAAACACAATCCAAATACATTGCTAAAAAATATAGAACTTTAATAAAAACATATATATGTGTTTAGGGAACAGAAAACTACATTTTCCAGAGGGGAAAAAAAAAATAAAATTTGGATACAGTCTGATTAAACACACTAATTACATTGCATGAATTAAAGAAAATGAAAAAAATATATACTCAGCAGCAGAATTGGGAAAGAGGACTCTGAAAAAAAGCATGAAGACTGGATGTTTCCTGTATAAGAGATAAGCAAAAATCTCCACACAATCTTATCAAGAGAAACCACATAGCAAAACAATGTTAGTTACAAAAAATAGCGTAGATCATCAGGCATTTTCTAGCTATTGACTGATCACATTTCCTAGTGTTTCCCAGATATTTGAGATAACTCAAATGGATGAGGGACTGAGATCAAACAGCGTACTTCTAGTTGTGTATTTTTGTTTGTTTGTTTCCTGTGCCTTTCTAAAATTCTAATTTAAAATGCATAAATACTGCAGAATCAGTATTACCTGAACTGACTAATTGAGTCTAACTATATTTTTTGTGATTCTTGTGACCCCATAACTATGGCTCAACTGTACCTATACTTCAGTAAGAGAAGTAGAAATTCATTTTCCATCAGGGTGAAAATGCTAGTGGGTTTAAGTGCCTTCCTTAAACATGGCAACACAGAGATTCCAGAGTTCACCTTTCTCTTTCCTGAGCAATGTTTTTCATCATAGAACCATTATGGCAAGGAGTGGGCTCCACCCTCTTTTTTCTATCGATGTCTTTGAGTGAATCCCAAATGGGTTCTTACAGTATTTTACAGTGTTACTCTGATATCTTACATGTATGAAGCAGGCTTTTATGAACTTAAGCTTCATGGTGGACCTGATGCAAGTTATAGGTGCGTATCTTCCCATACAAAATGTGTCTAAATATGCATGTCCTTGAAATTAGAAACTTACAAAAACTTTCAGGAAGGAAGGTACTCAGTGTGAAAAGGCACCTAGATAGTTTAGCACTGTTGTGAAGAAGGCACATAAATTCTACTCTAGTCTCATGCTGACTTAAGTTTGCCTTAAATCTTTCACTGGATCCAGCTCTAAGTGAATCAAGAAGGACATTTGCTTGAACCTATATAATACATCTTTCTATATGAGTGGCTATGGTGTACTTTGGGATTATGGAGAAATTTGGGAAAAAGTCAAAAAAGAAGTTAGAATTGATTTTTCTGTGATTCATCAACTCACAGTGAATTCCTTTTGCTTTTTTTCTGGATTCCAAATGGATTATAGTGGTAAGGTCTGACTATTTTTGGTTGTTTGGATACTAACCTGAAAATTGTAAAGAAATTTCCTATCTGAAAATGAAAATTCCCAGTTCAATAAATTTTCATTTAGATTGTTCCCTATTTGAGGAGACTCATGAGACTTGACAGGCTGCAGAGCCCCGACAGTTCAGCAGGTTAGCAGAGAACCATTAGCTATAGAATCAAGCCGAATCTTTTTTCAGGACTGCTCTTCTGTAGGTGGATAAGATGCTATTAGATGAATGAACTGAAGCTAGGAGAAAAATTTATATCTGTTTTGTTTTAAAAAGTAATGAACATTTGATTTTTTATTTTTTTTTAATTAATGTACCTTAAAAATACAATAGTTGTACATCATTTAGGCTCTGGATGACCTCCCTTTCCTCCTCTGCTTTTACCTTGTTACATTGATCTGAAGTGTGATAGGGATTGTCTTCATTCAGAAATAAAGTATGTGAACTTTTTTGATCAGACTACACCGCAACAACAGAATAACTTTCCATCTTAACTCTGGCATTGTCATCTCAGGATCAGGCAAAGCAGAAATAACCCATCAATTATATTATCTCAGGTCAAGTGATCTAACAGAAAGTCTTTCAATGCTGTCTGATCAGAAACTTAGTGTACATAAAAGGGATGATTTACAGCTCACAATTTACAGTTGTTGCAAAAGAAGAAACAGCTGTTGCTTGAGCTGAAGAATGGAGATTCTAAAGTTGCCTCTATATGCTTAATACGAGGCTCAGCTGGTGTGCAGGAGTAAAACTACGAAATATTTGAAGGATCAAAATACACTTTTCATCTCAATACCAAAATAACATTAAGTTTGAAAAGTTTTTTAGGGATCTTTTTTTTTTTTTTTTCTTATTCCTCTCCAATTCACACAGACTTGCCACTTTTGGAGTTCTTTGACTCATATGTAATTTTATCCTGTTTAGGTATGACTAGCACAGCAATTACATCAGAAAGTAACATCATCCTGATCACCAGCTTCATTTTCCTTTCCTTTGTTTCATTCCATTAAAGTTATTTAAAGTTTCATTCCTTTCTTTAGGTGGGGGGTACTTATATTTAAATTTACTAAGAATCTACCCTTTAAAAGTTGGAAATTTCTCAATAGGATTGTTACAAAAGACTAGTCTCTGTTATGTTTGTTTTGGGCCTACACTTCATTCTACACTTCATTCTTTCTCCTCCTTAAAAAATCATTAACGTGAATCTTTTAGGATAGTTTGTGGTTTTCCTTCTTTGCCCAAAGTATAGAAAACACATACACACACACACACAAATACTCAAAAATAATTAAAAAAATCTGCTTTCCCCCCCCCCCCCCCAAAAAAAAACCACCACCCCAAAACCAGAAATTTGTTACACCTTTTTTTTTTTTCACTTCTTGTGTACCATATATCCAATCATGTGAAACACATTTCCCATTGACTACCCTCTTTCATGCCATCTTGGTCACTTTTGAGAAAAAGGACATAATGCACTGATTTTTCCTTTTATCTAAATCATACATATGTATCTCACATAGCAACATTGTGAGTCTGAAGAGAAATACTGGAACAATATAATTTCTTCCTCTGTAAGGGGGCCGAAGTGCTAGCAGAGTCCCCCACTCCCAGAATCAAAATATGCTGTTATCCCAGTGTCACCTACATTCTGAACTAGGATGAGCTGAGGTATTAAATTCACTAATAGTAAATTTACAAATGTTAAAAAATATGACCAAGTAAACTCCTCAGACCTAGTTGCAATCTACAGGGAACCAAGTGAATCTTGGTATCTTAGTACTTAGCACCTACTCTAACAGGTCCCCATATACCATTGTTGTTTATGGTCTCTGATATATTGACATAAAAAGCATTCCTAATCTGTACAATAAGGAGAAAAACTTGAAAACAAAATTAGAGTGTCCTTTAAGTAGCTTGAATATATAGATGGTCCTTACCAAGGGAGGAGAAGGAGACATTAAATACATAGTCATGTAATCCACATACCAGACTATACAGAAAGCAAGATTTCCAATACTTTTTGGTGAATGGGTGATATCCAGAGTGAAGATCTTTGTTATGCCTGTATTTCAAACTTCAGCTCAAGCTCCACTAACATTCAAATTGTCTGGATGTATGGCACTATTCTGCATAGCTTAACTTTTGGGTGAACTTTTCCTCAATGAGTTTTCAATGTTTTTAAAATAAGACCCAAAGTTTTGCAACAGAATATTTTTATTAGGAATGTATCTTCTGTCTTCCACCATTAAAATCTGCCACACTCTGTCCTCCTGAGAACAGGCAATCCCAAAGGAGAAAAACACTGGACAGAACTTTCTGTAATTACATTTCTACATCCTACTGGGTTTGGATCTACTGCCAGGTCACTGAACTGGAGACAAGTAATTTTAATGTCCCATGCTGTCGTTGATTCATTTGCCAATGTCCAACCAATGTTTGACAAAAGGATGATCAAATTGAATGAAGCCAAAAGAAAGAACAGAGAGTGATCAGAATGCAACGGTGTTGGAAACTCGAGTTTTAGACTAAGTTGGAGGGTAAAGGGGAAGAGAAATTGCAAACAGGATGTTGGGACAGTCTGTGTCAAGAGGGCAGAACTGGAAACTGGGGTAGGTCAGTCTGTGTTTTAAAACTACAAGGCTAAAGCTGATTTTCAGCTTTAAAATATTGTGAAAGAATTTTCAATATTAATACAGTAATTATTTTTTTTCCATTAGTGTATGAAATTCTCAATTTTTCTGGCACCAAAGGATATTATTCTCACAGCTTTAACAGTCTTGGAGTTTGCTTGTTCTTTTACAGTCCATATTTTGTAATTTCTCCTCACAATAAGGGAGAAAGCAGAACTTTGGGGCAGTGATTTTTATGGTGTTAATGGGGCTGACTAACATAAGTGGGGTGAACTGTCTCTTGAGTATTTCTCTCCCCTTTGTCTACACTAACAGCTTAGATTACATACTGAGATCACATGCTTATATTGTAGATGGCTAAATGATACTAATTCCATTCCTACTGTTGTTGTATTGTGCAGATCTGCTAAGTTATGCAGGTGTGGTAAGACCTGTAGCACAGTCAGGAGGCAAGCTGAAGCCCATGTTTCATTTTGGGATACTTCATAGGAACATCCACCCCTTCTTGGCTGACCCAGGTACCAAGTATTCCATGCTGGAATTTCCATGAATTAAGGGACCTCTATCAAATAGATTAACCACAAAAAGTCCCTGATGTCGTGGCACAGCAAGGTAATGCAGATGTTAAAAATCAGAAAACAAATTACAGAGACAGTGTAGCTGTAGTCACTGTGGAAACAAAGCAATGATGCTCTACTTCTTTCTTAAGATCCTGGTATTTCTTTTGTGATCTGTTCATATATTGCAGTAAGGCTTGCTCCCTTTCTCCTGTGGAACAATGCACTCAACGACCAGGATGTGCAGATTTAATAGAAGGCCTAGAGACTTAGGTAAAAATTTAGAACCCAGCCAGGGTTATATGTGACTAGTAAACATTACTTGTCAGGAATTTTGACTCTTTTTCTTATGTTCAGGGCTGTGATACCTCTGTAATGGATGCACTTAGCAGGAGCAATCCTTTATAATACACTAAAAGCAGACATAAGTAAAATAACCCAAACCACATCCATTGTTAATAATTGATGTTCATTCAGCATTGGCAAGAATTGATTATAGGCTTAAAAGGAAGTTCTTGCAATATTGATTTGGATGCTTTTGACCTGAAACTGAAAGCTACATGCACTTAGTGGAAGTCGGTCACATTTCTTAAAAATTAAGCAGTCATTAAGTTTATGGGATTCACTACCCTGTTTTTGTGGGGTAGACTGTCCTTGAGGAAATGTCAAAGATATGTTAAACTGCAACTTTTAAAAATAGACTAGCACAACAAATAGTCACCAAAAAAATGCAGTAGGATCTGGAATTCTGTTTGCAGTATGTTGGGAAAGACAGATGATTTGCTGAAGAACTAGCTTTTTAAAGGAAAAAAAGGAAAAGGGAGTGGGGAGAAAGGGGAGGGATCTGTAGGTTTCTGCTGCCAACTCTGCTGCTCTGTCTTTACACCAGTGTCACAGCTGGACTGAATCCTTGTCTGAAACATAGAGTTACAAACAAGCCTAAAGACAGGGAAAACACAGTTGGATGAAGCACTTATATATTTGTTATTACATTATTGAAGAGCAATGTATGGTTGGAAATGAATTGTAGATTTGGAGATGATTCAATTTCCATGAAATATCTGAAATTCAAGCATAAGTTTCACTTGCCATTAAGAAGTATTTCAAAAGGTTCATTTTCCTGTTCTAGTTTCAACAGTACTCCTTTAAGAATCACAGAATCACGTAGGGATTGGAAGGGACCTTGAAAGATCATCTATTCCAATCCCCCTGCTGGAGCAGGAACACCTAGATCAGGTTACACAGGAACGCATCCAGGCGGGTTTTGAATGTCACCAGAGAAGGAGACTCCACAACCTCTCTGGGTAGCCTGTTCCAGTGCTCCGTCACCCTCACTGTGAAGAAGTTACTTCTTATATTCAAGTGGAACCTCCTATGTTCCAGCTTGTAGCCAATGCCCCTTGTCTTATCGTTGGATGTCAAGGAGAAGAGCCTGGCTCCATCCTCCTGACACTCCCCCCTTACATATTTATATACATTAATAAGGTCACCCCTCAGTCTCCTCTTCTCCAAGCTAAAGAGACCCAGCTCCCTCAGGCTTTCGTCATAAGGCAGATGCTCCACTCCCTTAATCATCTTCATGGCTCTGCGCTGGACTCTCTCAAGTAGTTGACCTCCACTTCCACTTCCAAAGAAGTATTGAAAAATGTCAATGAAATCTCTGTTGACTTGAAACTTGTTAACAGGAAAATGACCATTGCTGAATGTAATGTGATTTGATGGTTTATTTAGAACAATTTATTTTAAGTAGATATTTTAAAAGATTGGAAAAACATACACATAAATACTTCAGGCTTTCAAATACTAAGTGAAACCAATCAAAGCTCTTCTGCAGTCATAATTAATCATTGAAATGTTGAAATGTTCTTTATTCCATCAAATAAAGTTTTCAAAAGGTTGACAAATACAGCATGTCTTTTCTACTAGTTAATGTACCCTGATGAAGAGCTGCATAAAAGCTGTTTAAACACTTACTTTTATTTAAAAGATCAAAGAGAGAAAGCTGGAGTGATAATCTGAAAAATACATCTTACAGAAGGCATAGAAAGCTGGTAGCTTGTAACACATATCCAGAAGTAAGGATGAACTGGTGTATGATGAAATATAATGACCAGTTTCTGCTAACAAGCTATGTAGCTCAGCCTTTCGCTGTAGAGAGTTTGTCCTAATCTTTTCATCTCCAATTGTGAATAAGATAGACTATATTATAGATTTTGGCAACTGTGATGGAGTAAATAATTGAAAATATGAGAAGAGTAGCACACTGAAAACTTTCTTAGGTAAGACTGTAAGGGACTATTGCCCTTGCCATAGAAGAAAACTTTTTTTTTTTTTTTTTTTTTTTTGTTAACTGGATAAAAACATTTGAATTATTTGTTTGTTCTGATAACATAGGCTTTGCTAATGTCCATATGACCTATTAAATACTATTGATGTTCAATGCAAGAAAATTATCACAAGACCGCTCATAAGTTTAAGGGATGCTTTTTTCCTCTTCCTGGCTCCCATATGATGCAGCCAACTAGAACACTGGACATAACATTTCACCAGGAAAACAATATTAAACCCATAAACAAGTACCCCTTAAACAGCAGAACTGTTTCTCCTGTCCTTTGGGTGACTACACTTCAAACATATACAAAGGGATGAAGAAGAGCAAGAAACCGAGACAGAATCTTGTCCACCCAGAGGTTAATGGCTGATCACTTCTGGTTGTTTCATTTTCTCAGTGGCTGGATGGTGGCTCTGTGAATCCAAAGCCTGAGTCACAGTTTTAATAAAACAGAATTTACACAGGTTTATATAATGGAACAGTTCTTTCGTTTTCTGTCACCTATACTCTGTAAGGTTTAAAACCTATCCAGCACTAACTAAGTGTTAATTTTTGGCTCATATCTGACCTGGGTCCTAATTTGCATTAGGGATAAGGACTCACACTTGGAATTGAAATAAGTGGAGCATTCCTTTTGATGATACAGTGCTTCTGAAAGGCGAATTGTTTTATGAAACTACACACACTTAACAGAAAGACTTTCTGAAATGGCTGGCTTCATTCTCCCCAGGCCACAGATCTTCAATTTAAAACAAAATAATATTTGTACCTGATGTTTGCACAGGGTAGATGTATTTTGTGTATAAAGATGTTACTGTGAGAGAGATCATCACAGAAATCTTGAAAATGAAATCACCAATTGAGACCGGAGTCACGTTAGGTAATAACAGTTTTTGTGGTGTAACACGGATCCTTTTTGTACCAGGAGGAGGAAGGAGCATATCAATTAAAGTTTTGCAAACAGGTCAGCTCTGGAATTCTTCAATTTTGACTATTTTCTTAATACTCTTTCAATTTGTATGTCTTTTAATACCAGTAATCAGTAAAGTCAATTGTATATGTGACTAAACTGAGGTGGCGTACTTGCTGAGTTCAGGTTGCCGGACCTCCTAGCCTTGCTATTTACCTCTGTAACCATTCCATTTCTCATTAAAATAGTTAAATTTTAAATGAATAGATTAGATCTGAAAACAAATTACATAATTAGTTATTTTCAGCCTGGAGAAGAGGAGGCTCAGGGGTGACCTTATCGCTCTCTACAGGTACCTTAAAGGAGGCTGTAGTGAGGTAGGGATTGGCCTCTTCTCCCACGTGCCTGGTGACAGGACGAGGGGGAATGGGCTCAAGTTGCGTCAGGGGAGGTTTAGGTTGAATGTTAGGAAAAACTTCTTTACCGAAAGGGTAGTTAGGCATTGGAATGGGCTGCCCAGGGAAGTGGTTGAGTCACCATCCCTGGAGGTCTTTAAAAGACGTTTAGATGTTGAGCTTAGAGATATGGTTTAGTGTGGGCCTTGTTAGAGTTAGGTCAGAGGTTGGACTAGGTGATCTTGGAGGTCTCTTCCAACCTGAACAATTCTGTGATTCTGTGATTCTGTGATAAGACAAGGTCTTAATAAGTCACTCTGTATACACAGAGTTATTTCTGTCCTTCTATTTTGATACACAATATTTCTTTCTCAGTAAGTCCCTAGTGTTCTGAAGAAGATTCATTCAATGTCTTTTGCTTTTACAGTGAAATATTTGTGCCACAATGAAGACTTTTGGTTTCAGGTGACAATGGAAACATCATTGTGTTAAATGCATATAGTAGAAAATAGGCAAGATCCTAAAGAATTTACAGTTCGTGAACAAGAAGGGAAATAGTAGTAATAAGGAAGAGAAGAACAGTTGATAATGAAGAACTCGACATCACTGCTGTTTAATTATTATTTTTTAATTATACATTCAAATTTGTGCAAAGAAACACAAAGCAACAGCAAAAATATTTAACATACTACTACTATATTTCTTAACAGGAAGGTTATTTCATAATTTGGACTTTGGGACTTTAACCTAAGAGTTCATAATGTACCTATAGATTTTTTTGTAAGCATCAACTTTAATAAATTTCCCTTCTGCAATTTTAAGTATCTACATGCACTAGAAATGCTGAGAGAATAAAAACCTCAGTTCCCATTACTGTCGTTCATAGTGATTTGAAGTAGGTACAAGTAGGAGAAAGCATGCAGTATATACAGTTTATTTTCTCTTTATTCTTTACCCCAGAGCAAAGAGTCATGGAGGGCAACAGAATGGGCAGTGGATGGGTCCTCATTTACTGAATAGAGTTGAACTGGTACAAATAATGCCATAGCCTTCACATCCTTCAATTACTATGTGCTAGCCCAGTCCCTCCTACAACCTTAGGCTCTGTGCAAGCTGTTATGAATGTCACCAGCTGTACATAGCCCTGAGGTACAACTCTTTCTTAATCATTTCAATGTAATTTGCTTAGGCCAATATTGAAAATGGCATTCATAAAATCCTGAAACCTTGTTTGTAGAGGCCACGGGGTAGATAAGAAAAGAAATGGGGATCTCTACGCCTGCCGTAGGCTTCTGAAGGATTGCTTTCCTGGAGGACATTTCCATGTAAATGCTAATGCACTGAAAATCTGGCCTATATGCCCACAGGCTACAAATGAAGCAGGCTAGAGAAAATTGCTTATAAGGAATTCCTCTTCCTCTTCCTTCCCCTATTCCCTTAGTTACCTTGAAAGATTGATTATGCAGTCTGAACTTAGCAGTACGGACTCATCTGGACTTAGCCAAATACAACATTTATGCACATTGTAATCTTTCAGCTTGCCTTCCTCTTCAGGACTTCAAAAATGACCTGCAACAACCTTGCTGTTTTACAAGTAGACCTTGGTTGCCCATAGGCTGGCCCCAACAATGCAGCACATTTTTATGAAAATGTGCTGAATTCATGAAGTGGATATATTATCAGCAAAGTTTATGTGTTTAAATAGTCAAAGCAAAAACAAATAATCATACAATAAATAATAAATAATAAAAAACAAACAAACAAACAAAAACTTAAAGGAAGAGAAATGCAGCTCTTCTGAGTGAAATAGAAATGTAAGTAATATGCTTGTCCCCTATTTAGTCATCTTCATCCCTTTAATTCAATTCTATTCCAGAAAATTTATAAATAACTTTAAAAGATTTGTATCTAACTACAAGTACGGACTGAAATTGCAAACAGTTCTAGTAACTTGATGGGTCTATGATGTGCCTATGTAGTGCACATAGGCACATTTTAGGGCAGATGGTTTATGTCTTCTTCTCCCTGCTGTATACAGGTAACTTTCAGTATGGAGGTCACATAAGATGGCTCTGATTTTGACTTAATACACTCAAATAGTTATAACTAGATATAGCTAATATAATTGGATGGAGAATTAAGGGTGAAGAAAGTGCAGGGTCATGTAGTTATGGACATCATGACACGTGGAATCACATGAAGTGCAAATGGGGATGTGTAAGGGAGATAAAGACCGACCAGGCCTCCCATTAGTAGTTCTGTGGTAGATTTTTAACTGCTGCCTTACCTAGCTACATGTTTCGTTAACTGGTTTCAATATTCTTCCAGTGTTCACGGTCTTTTCTTATTCAGAGCATCTGATTCAGATTAGAAAGAGAAAATGCAGAATTTCTTAATCCATTCATACAGCAATGTCCTGGGTTATTTTTGTGGAAAGTGTTAGTTCAACATTAGGAGTAAGGCTATCCAAATAGATCATCCCGCAATTTCATACTTCCAATGACAATTAGTCCAATGGCTATTGTTCTTGACAATGACAATGGTGTCCACAAAGACTTGCACAGATGACTTTTCATTACTCGAAGTCTCCATTTCTTTTTTACTAAAATGTAGTTAAATGGAATACCTTCTAACATCCTATCTCCACACAAAAGCACTTTTATTTTTTTCCCAATATACAAGGCTAGTAACCAATGTAGTTTTACAATAGCTTGATTACTGGTAATGATCTGCAGCAATATAAACCCTACCTACACTTCAGACAACTACACACAAAGTGAAGTATGAAATTTCACTACTATGAGGCAACTTGAAGGAAGCTCAGGCGAGATTCCATCAAACCTGTGCAAATCATGATAGAAAACATACTGTCTTTCTACTGACAATTACAGCTTTTCTTAGGAAGTAGATTGTATTTTCTCTATGCAAAGAATTTTTTTCTTTTTTTTCTTTTTTCTTTTTTTTTTCCAAACTGATATCCTAACTGAACACTGTTGTATTCATACTTTCATAGGCCTTTGGAAGAAATCCTGGCCAGAATGCTGTGTGCATCAGTTTTTGTAACATTTTCCAAACCTGAGATTCTTTTCATGTGGGCTTAGTCCAGAAGGTGGAACTGATTAACCTTTTCAGACTGCATGAGATTTCATTAAATTGTTAAACTAATAATTGCATCTGTATCAGATTGGACTTTAGGGTAAAGTTAGCTGTTGAAGGACCTTGACTCTAAAGCCTTATCTATTTTCAATTCCAATTTAATGAGCACATTCAAACTTTTTTGCTTGATTACATCACACATCAATGAATTTTGCATTTTGATTAGATAATAATTCTATGTGATTCTCTGGATCATTTGAGGATACTTCGATGAAACATCTAAGCCATGCTGATGAGTTTCAAGAAGAGCATATATATACAATTTAGACTTCTTAAAATTTGCTTTCTATCTTTCCAGCTGTTTGCATATTATGATAACGTATGCATTTGTATTATTGCTCTCATCATTCCCTGCAGTATGCTTTATACTTCTTAAATATTGTTTCATTTCTCTCACTATGCAATAGTGATTAGGGTACAGCAGTATTAGTCTGATAAAACCTCATAAGGACACAGCAAGATATTGGTCTCCCTTGTCTCTGGTTTTTGATTCCTATTTATACAACAGAGACACTCATCATAATGAATTACACTAGTCCTCCCATGCTGTCCAGCACTGTTATCTTGTTCTTAGATGAGGGGCTGTTCCACCCCCAGCTGGCAATTAAGTTTCTTGAAAAATACACCCTTCCTGGAACATTCTGTTTGTTTGTTTTTTTTCTTTTCAAATTGTGCGTTACCCACACAATATTTGTTTGACCAACAGTGTGCAGAGGGCCTCTGATGTAAACTTTTAGTGTAGAAGTAGTAGAATACATCAAAACAATGGAATACTTCTTAACTTTGGATTTCTGCACCATAGAAACAGTCACAGCTACAGATGAAACTTAAGATATATGCAACGTGAAAGACCACTGGTTAAAAATAAAAAAATAAAAAGAGGTGTCTTGAACAAAACTTAACCTGAAAAGAATGCTCATTGAACTACACAAAACAGTTGATAGGCTGCATTTCACAACCAATGCAGACACTCTTCTCATAAAGGCCACCTGCAGCAGCTTAAGCACAGAGAATTGCCCATGAAGAAAAAAGGCAGTCGATTTTTTTTTTTTTTTTTTTTTTCCCCACAGATTTTCATGAATGTGAAAAAGCTGTGAGGCCCACAAAAGACATTCCAAAACTTGTGTTCCTGGGGATCTCTCTTCCAGGAAAAATGGAATCTGATGTCCCATACTGAGGACAAATATTTCTGGCCAGGTAAGCCAGTGCCTTTATGACTTCATGGAAATAAATTGCATTTGCTATGTTAACATTTAGATAGTTCAGAAAAATGCATCTCTATCAAATAAAGTAGTAAAGAAAAAAAAATACTACTTTAAAGAAGACATTTTATAATCCCACATCTGCAGTTATAGTTGCTCAAACTTTGTAACATTTTCTTTTCTATGGCGGTGACTGTATCATTTGCTGTTTTGAATAGACCTTTTTTACACCTGTAAACTTTCTCTTTTGAACGTATCTTCAGGCTATTGCTGTAACTCGAGGATATCAAGCTCTGTAATCAAGAGAATCTCCTAGCTGAAGAGCATTAATGGCATTCATTGCAACTGTCAGCAGTTTTTCACTTTTCACATGAGGACACTGTTTGCTAATTGGATTAAGTCTGGTTCTGGCTGTAAGCAGTAGTTAAAGAAAGAACTGCCATGTCACACCTAGTTTGCAGGCTGGAAGGTGATGAACACAGCTAATAAGAGTAATTTAAAGCACAACCCATGCACATAATTAACTATGCCTTATTTCCTCGATTAAAAATCTGCTTATCAATGATAATGGCTTGACTAAAACACAAGGTAATATTTTAAGGTAGACCAGATACTTACATTACCTGAATAAGATAAGGTTTAAAGGTGCCAAGTAAGCTTTTATGTAGCATTGTCGGTAATGTTGGTGGCCTTGCAAGTTTTTGTTTGTTTGTTTTTTTCCCCTTCTACAGAGAGAAAATTGAACAGACTGAGATATTCTTCTAATACAATCCAGCCTACCTCTAAAGTTTCTGTTTTCCAGAGTGGTAAGATTAAATTTCAAGAAGCAGCTGCTCTGGCAGTCCAAGCATGCCAGCCCCCTTCACAGAAAGTTTTCATTTCTCTTGAATTACTCTCAGGACCCCATTGTCAATGTTTTGCATCTCTTGATTTCCTTTGATTTTGCAATTTCCTGTCTCAGTCTCTTTTTTCCCATATACAAATGCCAATAAATAGATACCACCAAATCAATTCTTATCCCTCCACATTTGCAGTAGCAACAGCCTCTAGCCATGGTTACCGTTGTCTCAGTCATCATTAGCATTTAACTCCACCCTTATTGTGCCTGAGGTGGAAGACAACATAAATAAGGTTTATGATTGCTCAGTGATCAAAGAAAAGTTTTCTGCGAGCTATACAACCTCTGGCATAACAGCATAGCTATACTGTTGGATGATTTCTTGAATCTTTATAGTTCCTAATAAGACATGGATTCAAGGCTTATGTTCAATAGTACTGCAAGGGAAGATAATCAAGAACTGATGACTCTGCAGAGGTTTGGAAATTCAATCTAAAGAAAATTCAATCTAAAGAATATTGACCCGACAAAAGGAAACAGATGACAGAGCCTAGAAGCTGTAAAAATAATTTTGATACACCATGAAGTGGGAGTAACGGGAGAATCTCAAGGTGGGTTGAGGGGTTACAGACAGTAAAGTAAATAGCCGAGCTTTTTCTTGCAGCTGTTACTGTAATAGCTGAATTCTTGAGGGAGATATACAAGAGATGAAGGAGAATAATCTTCATCTCTCTTTTCCAAATACTATAACAAACAAACAAACAAAAAAATGATTTTCATCTGGACAACGTTTTGATCTGTCTTTGCAGCAATCTGAAACATTTTGAAAGAGTAGCTATATAATCACTTTAAAATACCATCGTATATTTTCCATAACTCATTTAGGTACTGAAAGGTTAGAAACAAATCAGCGTTCTCTCCAGCTGAGGCTGTCTGCTTGTCCAGTAATAGTTGAAGGATCTGAATCGGAAGGAGGTGGCTGCTAAGGAGCTTGAGAGCCACTGTGAGAAGCTCATCAGCGGTGGCTCTGTAAAACCACTCAGAGAAAAGTCATGAGGCTTGGCAAAAGTCTTGTCTGGTTGTCTAAAAAGGTAAAATCATTTTCTGTTTCCTACTGTATTGCAGAGAAGTCCCTTTTTATCAGATAAGGAAATAATATGATGTGGAAATTAAACTCTAAAGGGACTAATAGGCACGGAGTTTAACAGTGTTTGTGTGAGGATAGAATTTTTGATGTAATATGTGGTAAAGCTTTGTCTCTATAACATTGTTTGTGGAAATTTATGTGTGTGTTTACATTAATAAGATTAACCCTGACGGGAGTACTGCCCTGTGACTCCCCTTATACTTCAACAGCAAGAACTTCCAAGTGTTAGCAAAGGCCAAAAATCATCCTCCCAAACAGTTCCTAAACACAGCTCAGGATGCAAACGCTTATTGGGACCATTTGTTGTGGTCTAGAAAATATGAGTGTTTAATACTAAGGATACAGGCCATTCTGCTTCAGTTGGTCCCAAATGCTGACTCATTCCACGCACATCAATTTACCAATATGGTTATGCATCCACAGCTTCTTAATACTCAAAATAATGTCTTCTTAAACAAAAATCTCTATGTAAAGTTTTAAGGTTGAATTTTTAAGGAGCTTTGAGATGTTTCCCTAGTCTCTCTGGAAGTACTAGTGTCTTATCACAGAATAATTTCCATGTAGTGTTTGATTTGCATATGTAATATAATCTGACATATGATGTGTATAGGGTGTGTAAAGATTGTCTGAAGACATATTATCGTAAAGTTTTCACTTTAAATACTAACATTTCTTTCTACAGTGTTCATCCCTGCACCTCCTGAGTAGCTTCTATCCCATTGCAGACTTGACGTCTGTGTATTTTGATGATTTTGATTTGCGATTCCTTGCAAAAATTTCTTTTTTTCTTTTTCATAAAATGAGAAAATAGCTTTTTAAAGCCTTGGACTAAGTCCTTTTGATAACTCAGCTGTTTCAAATGCTTTGTCTATAGACCGTGACTTGTAATTTGCAATGTACTGTAGGCAGCAGTTTTACAGGTACTTGTCAATCCATTTTAGTGTTTTTATTTATTTATTTTTTTTTTGGTCTACCATTGGCTGTGTTTTCTTTTTCATTTTATCTTTCTCTTAACCTCTCTTTACTTAAAAAAGGAGATTTTTACATGTGTGGTGGTTTTATCCTGCTGGGCAGCTGAACTCCACCACAACTGCTCTCTCACTCCCCATCCTCAAAAGGAGAGGGGGAGAAGAAAAAACTCACAGGTTGAGATAAGGATAGTTTAATTAAATAATAATAATAATAATAATTAATTGTTTAATTAAAGGAGAGGAAGAAAAAAACAACAACAAATATATATATAATGTGTGTGTGTGTATGTATGTGTGTATATGTATGTATGTATATATATATACACAAGCAAAGACTGCGCACAAGCACAGAGGAAAAGAGAAAANAAAACACTGGTGTGATACCAGGACTGTTCTAGCTACAAGGGCTGCTGCAGGGAAAGTTAACTCTATCCCAGACAGACCCAGTACAACAGGTTAAATTTAATGGATTATAGGGTTTCATACTCCACTATTAAACGTATCACAAATTCTATTAGAACACACAAGCACTGAAAGCTCTTAATTTCATTGTAATTTTACCATTACAATAATAATAATAATAATAAAAATCCTCTTGTGTGGGAGTATTAAAGTGCTCCTGTAGAAAAATCCTTACATAAATTTATTTGATGAGATGTATGATGTCTTTGGGTGTTCAATTAGGCTTTTCTTAATATATTGAGAAGTTGGCTTTACATGGGCTACAAATTATTTGTATATGTATCTAGATAATCATATATACAAATATTTATACAGTCAAATTTCAATGTTCTTTTGCTATAAAAGTCTCTGGTAAAATACTCTGTTATTTGTAAGATCATTCCATGAAAGTATGCTATCCTTAGTAACCATATTCTATCACATCCTCTTCATACTTCAGAAGATTTGGAGTGCTCCTACAAAGCAGGGGAAGAGCTAAAAAGGTTTTTTGTTTGTTTGTTTGTTTTTAAGGGAGGAGAACTCACTAAATAATGATATTTACCTTGCATGAAAGTAGTTAAAATCCAATTTGGATTAAAAAAAAAAAAA
>VXAA01000427.1:78593-99689 GCA_013399115.1 Anseranas semipalmata
AAAAAAAAAAAAAAAACTCTCCCAAATGCATGAGGTCTATACTTGTATATGTTATTTTAAACAGAAAATGAACTTCCCAAACTATAGTTGTAGGTGATCCAAACCTATTTGCAATTTATGTTTCAACAGTAAAATAGCTGCAGTAGAAAAACTGTATGAATTTTGAAAATTGTTAGTGAAGTCTTTTGAAACTTTCTGAAAAGAAATATTTTGTTTTGAAATTATATTTTTGTTACTTTATCTTGACTGAAACATTTCATGTTGATATACGAATTTTTCTTTCTTTTGCTTTTAAGAAGAAAATAACAAAAGCCTTCCAATAACTTATTTTTTAGGCCAGGGGGAAACCTAGTCAAGAAAATCATAACCTTTTTACCAAACAGTTCTAATGAAATAGAAAATTTTCCTGATGTGCTGAATAGTTATACTTTGAAATAAATATATAGTTATACTTTGAAATAAAAAAGGGAGAGGGAAAGCCTGTCATTATGCCCTCTGATACCCTCTGCTTATGGTTGTATGCATATTAAGTATGACAAATAGGTAGAATAAAGAAGAAAAGTCAGAACCCTCGTGATAAGTCAGAAGAGTCTGTGATGCTCTGAGTAACTTCTTAGACAGTGACACTGTACCTTCATATCTTGTACAGAAATAGGAAGCCCTCCCAAAACTGCAGTTAGGAAATACAGTAATATTGAAAATGATGGAAACTATCCACTTTATACTTCATAAGTAGCTGAGTAGGACACCTAGAGTTCACAAAATCCTTAAATTGCCTGGATGCTGCAGAAAAGTGCATATCTTTCTGAGTATACTTTTCAGTTTGGCCAAACAATTGATAGAACATATTAGAATTGTTTTTGTAACATTGTAGGTCTGCTAATACATCCCAGGTGCAAGTCATACAAGATGAGGAAATCCAGCTCTTGAACAGTTATCAGTTCACCAACAACATAACCAACTGGTACCTTAATTTTATCTCCAGAATATACCTGATTTCTAATTCTTATAATTGTAATAAAACTTTTAAGTAACTGAATAGTAAGAAAAACAAACAAACAATAAACAAACCCCAAAATTAGACAGGCAAAGGCACAAATGGATTGCACAAAAAGCTGCTGGAGTTTTCAAAAGTTAAATATCAATTTCATTGGTGAATGATACAAAACTTTCTTTTTTTTTTTTTTCTATTTCTGTATATCCATCTGATGTATATTTAAGAAAAAAGTTGCAGTTATACAGACCTATCAAATCTTCATCTGTTTTCAGATAGAGGCTTCAAGGATGTTTATAAAATGTTGTATGAAAGTTCTAAATATTCCCTTACCTTCACATGTTTCTCTTTTATTTTCCATAGTACTCTGGTTTCTAACTTGAACTCATTTTTTCGTTTTTTTTTTTTAATGCAAATCTGAACTTAATGTGACTTTACAAAAGAATCACCATGAGACTGCAGTTTGCCTTTTTTCTTTTTAAAGTATATATATATATTTAACTAGTCTCTTCAGACACAGAATTTTTTGCTTATTTTCTCTCACAGTTATTGTTTCCTTCAAATCTGTCTGAAACATTTTGTATTTGATAACCACAAGGAACTGTGCATTTTCATTTAATCCTCTCTTCTTTTCTCCCCATCCTCCAATCATCTATTCTGAGCAACTTCTAATAAAATAAAATTCAGGGTTTCATATTAATGTAAAGCTTGCAAAGAAATCATCACATAAATTGATGGGTTTTCAAAATCTCTTATTCTACAATTGGGTAACTTCAGATTTGGAGAAGAAGAAGGAGAAGGAGAAGAGAAAATGTTTATGGAGCTCTGTAAGGACCCAGCTAATTCTTCACCTGCAGTAAAGCACATATTTTTGCTGGGAAAAAAAATATTGGGATTCAAGATATCCCTGTTTTGGAACCAGGAACTTATCTGGAGTTTTGCAGCCTTAAACTAAGGCAAATCTGTGTGCCAACTTTCTCTCTATATTATGGTCTTTATGAAAACTTCTGCAGCCCACAAACTCTTTCCCAGCACCTGCACAGTGTGAGCTAGTGAGCACTAAGAAACATGAAAAGTTGTGATGGAGTAGGATGACTTCTGAGAGTAAATTCAGAGTCAAACATTGCTGGTTCTCTTTCTCTCTGTTTTTGTCTCAGTGTGTGTGATGGGGGTGGAGTGCAGGGAACAATTCTAACCCTCTGTTTAACATAAAAATGTGTTTTCATAGTACTGAGAATTGTTTAATTGGAAGGAAATGTTCCTAAGGCAATGTTGTAAGTGCTTTCTTTACCTCATAAAAGATTTTGTTCTTTTTCCATGAAAAACAACATCTTTCATACAAACAACAACTGAAACCACTAATTAGTCTCAATTTTAATTAAATGATGATCCCCATTTAACAGTGATTAAATTGCAATAGCTAGATAAATTAAGACAACAACATTTAGTTTAATTAAATTAGGTATGGTATTGCTTCTCCTTATTGCCACTGTGAATGACTAATACAATGGAAACTACAAATATCTTTGTTTATAATTTCTTAATTTCTTTGAACATGTAAATGTACTTTATCATTAAAAGAAGATTAATGAGGTTACCATCACTTAAAAAAAAAAAAAATACTCTTCAATTGAATTTCAAAAGATTTTCATACCTGAAAAAGATTTAGTACAAGAAAGCTACTTTCAATCTTAAATCCAGGAGTTTTACATTCTTTCAAGGTACTCTTAAATAAAAGGCTGTTTTATACCTTTTAAAATCTGTTTATTTTGGTCCAAAATTCTGTTTCTTTGAATCTGAGTACCCTGGTTCCATTAAAAAGTCCTTTAGCATAAAATAAATTTCCTGTTTTAAAGTTCCACTTTGGAAAATTTACCTTTAACTGTTCCTTACAATTCCTCTGTTCTTTCTGATGGCAAGGATGCAGCACTTCTCTTAAATTCACATTTCACTGAGATATTTCTTGTCAGAGGCTACAGCTGAACAAATAGCATGTAAGCTTGTTTTCATATATTCATGAAATCCAAATTTTGATTATAGAAGAGACAAATGGGGAAATAGTTCAGTTATAAAAGAAAAAAGAAAGCAATGGAAAGAATAATTATGTTCCTAATTTGCCATTCTTTTATACAAGGATAAGATATATTCAAAAAGTTTTAAAAAACAAACATACTTAAATTATTTCTTTTTTTCAACAGTAATAGAAAGCCTTTGAGAAAAACATATAAGGTTTTTACTGATGTAAGTTAACATGGAAACCAAAGTATCAGATTTTAAAATGAAAATCCACTTTGAATAAATATTCAAAACAGCAGCAGGTGTACAAGAGAGAGGTTGATCCCCACATAGAAGGGGATCAGAGTAGAGAGCTCAGCCTGTACGTTGCTTATTTCTTTAGTTGTCTTTTCCATGTTCTGGTCATTGTCAGGGAAACAGCACTGGACTAGACAGCCTATTGAATTGAAACAAGGGTGCTATTGTCATTTTCACAAGTTTTTTTTTTTTTTTTTTTCCCCCCTTTAATTATCTCCTAAAGCTTCTTTCTATTGTGATTTTACTATATCCATATCCCTTTTAACAAAAGCTAAAATTTCATTGGGCAGCTTCCTAGGCACCAGAGTAGCAATACATATTGATTGGAATATATGTTTTCCCAGAGGGCACATCTAGGCTAGTACTTAGATTTAAGATTTAAGTTTTAAGATCAGGAATTACACTTTTGAAGTTGATCTTTCAAGTGTCCCCACTTACTGTTCACACCATGGAGCATGTGAGTAGTATTGTTTTGTATGAAACTAAACTGGGAAATGAGCTCAAAGAGTACACCACTAATAACCATTCTTTATATAGAGGATCAGACTAGGGCTAGTTCAAGCTAGAGTCCAAGCAAGCTAGAGAATAATCTCTAGCATTAAACTCTGGTTTAACATTATTTCTAGTGAACTCTCTGGTTAATTTTACCAATAAATAAATAAATAAATAAAACTTCTTCTCCCCAGAAACACTTCTGTGGGAGTTTTCAGCTCATGCGGGAACTCCACGATAAAGCTGGTTTCATTTATTATAGAGTTATTTAATTTTGTCTTTCAAGGTTTGTGCCAAGCAGTTACTTGTTGCTGAAAATAGATGTTTTAAACACACAAACAAACCATGAAATAAACAAACAAAACCCTTCTGACAGAGTATAGAACATATTCAATTTCTTTGGAAAAGGCCAACTTTTTCTAGCTTCTATTTACTGAGTGTTTTTATATGACATAATGTAGTTATAGTATTATTCCATTTGTCTTACTACAAAGAACTATTTTTGCAATGTAAGAGTCTATAATTTGTTTCACTAATGTTGATTTTGATACTGAAGTTGAAACAACTTAAGCAAGTGTGATTAGCAACTTAGGTCAAATTTGAATTTGATACAACATGGTTGCATTAAGTAGCCATAGATGATCAACTTCCCATAAGTTTCATGAAAATTGGTGACCAGGAAGCAGAAACATTTCAGTTTCCCCATGAAGAGGAAAGGGGTGGTAGTTCATTCCTTCTTATACTGGAGAAAGCTGTTTGTGAATAAGAACCTGTAAGGAAAAAGTGTCTTTTGGAGATCTGTTGTTGTTGGATACAAAAGCTAATCAATCATGGGACTGAAATTTATGAGATACTGTTCTTCATTAATTCTGATGCTCATTGGCATATTTATCTATTCATCTATGGGAAGTTTGTTCCAACTAGTTCACAAAATAATAACAGATATCTTTGGTGTTCTATACATCTGTGCTCAGACAATTTCTGTCACTTTTAGGTGACAGTGCTTTTACTAGAACTTAGAGACAAGAATTTACCATTCTATGTTGTATTCTCAGGTTCTGGTTAATATGATGGGAAAACTCTAAGAAAATTAACATATCATATGCTAGATTTGATACCAAAGCAAAATATATATACATATATATATGTATTGATCCTGGAAAGCAGCTCCCTTTATCACAGAAATTATTTCTTTCATCATATCCAAAGCCACTTGGAGTCATTAATATACAATTACAGTTTCAACAGCTGCAAAATCTAAAATTAATTTCTACTTAAATATTTGATCTTATCTGTATTACTTTTAAATACATAGTGGAAGTTTTTTCTGTTAGGTGCAATCTATCTGTTTAGATGTTAGTCTCAGTTTGTTTGTTTGCTGTTTTTTTTTTAATTACTTTAATGTTTGTTTTTAAAAGAGCAAGGGAAAATGTTTCACTAGAGCTAAAAAAAGAGAATGACATTAATTTAGACCTGCATTTTTACACCTAGCAGCGTAAATGTTCTTTAAGCTTTTTTAAGTTGTGAGAGAGATCAGTATTAACATTCTGCTCAGCATACCTGAACTCTGATAAAAGGGAAAATGTGTGTGCATTAAATCAGCAGCTAGACAAAGAAAAGCTTCAGAAATATAACGACATCATTGTATTAAAGTTTTGAAAAACCTGGATGTCTCATTGCATATTGTTGTTCATTAAGAATCCTAGCGCATTTATGTTGCTTTGGAGAAAAAAATTATTCCTCATTTTCCAGTCACAGACAATAAAATAAAATAAAAGATAAACATGGGAGATTTGAATAATTACCTGCTTTGTGAGGGCCAAAGGATTCCTTGCATATCTATACAAGTGTGTGACACAACATGTCAAGCAGGTTCTCAAATTAGAAACTAAACAAAACACTGTTGTTTCCATTCAAGTGAGGTGTATTGAAGTGAGATGTCACAGCCCCTGTGGGCAGGGGACTTATAAATTAGCCACCTATTACTGTGCCTAATGGGCCTACTGTTCCAAATAATGCCAGCCACTTTACCACATGGGACTGTAACAAGAACAGAAAAGGGAAAGGGAAAAGTTATTTCTACCATTTGCTGAAGAAGAGTAAAACCAGTTAGAATCATAGAATCATTTAGGTTGGAAAAGACCTCTAATATCATCCAGTCCGACCTATAACCTAACACTACCAAGTCCACCATTAAACCATATCACTAAGTTCTACGTCTAAACCTCTTTTGAATACCTCCAGGGATGGTGACTCAACCACTTCCCTGGGCAGCCTATTCCAATGCCTAACAACCCCTTCAGTAAAGAAATTTTTCCTAATATCCAACCTAAACCTCCCCTGGTGCAACTTATGCCCATTCCCTCTTGTCCTGTCACCTGGCACATGGGAGAAGAGACCAATCCCCACCTCGCTACAGCCTTCTTTAACTGTAGAGAGCCATAAGGTCACCCCTGAGCCTCCTCTTCTCCAGGCTAAACAACCCCAGCTCCCTCAGCCGCTCCTCGTAGGACTTGTTCTCCAGACCCCTCACCAGCTTTGTTGCACTTCTTTGGACATGCTCCAGCACCTCCATGTCCTTCCTGGAGTGAGGGGCCCGAAACTGAACACAGGACTCGAGGTGCGGCCTCACCAGAGCTGAGTACAGGAGGACAATCACCTCCTTAGTCCTGCTGGCCACACTGTTCCTGATACAAGCCAGGATGCTGTTGGCCTTCTTGGCCACCTGAGCACACTGCTGGCTCCTATTCAGCTGGCTGTCAACCAATACACCCAGGTCCTTCTCTGCCAGGCAGCTTTCCAGCCACTCATTTCCCAGCCTGTAGCGCTGCTTGGGGTTGTTGTGCCCCAAGTGCAGGACCCAGCACTTGGCCTTGTTGAATTTCATACAGTTGGCCTCGACCCACCAGTCCAGCTTATCCAGATCTTCCTGCAGAGCCTTCCTACCCTTGAGCAGATCAACACATGCACCCAACTTGGTGTCGCCTGCAAACTTGCTGAGGATGCACTCGATCACCTCATCCTGATCATTGAAGAAGATATTAAGGAGAACTGGCCCCAGTAATGAGCCCTGGGGGACACCACTGGTGACCGGCCTCCAACTGGATTTAACTCCATTCACCACGACTCTTTGGGCCCGGCCACCCAGACCGTTTTTAACCCAACAAAGCGTATGCCAGTCCAAGCCATGAGCAGCCAGTTTCTTCAGGAGAATGCTGTGGGAAACGGTGTCAAAAGCCTTACTGAAGTCAAGGTAGAGCACATCCACAGCCTTTCTCTCACCCACTAAGTGCATCACTTTGTCGTAGAAGGAGATCATGTTTGTCAAGCAGGACCTGTCTTTCATAAACCCATGAGTTAGGAGAGCTTTCAAGAAATATGAATACTATATATTCAGAAAATCTATATTTTGAGCTATAACATGGAACAGGACAAGCATTCAGTACCTCTCGTTTCACTTTCATCAAACATTCCAGTAAAGTACTCCCATTCTTGGAAAGAAGGCATGTTTTCCTCCAAACGATACAAACAAAGATAAATTGGTCTGCAGTCATTTATATGTTCAGGAGAGGTTTGGAAGGATTATTTCAAGATGACACTACAAAACAATGGACTGGGTTGATGGATATAAGCTTTTCTAAAGGCAAAATTTAGCAGAATATTAATGCCACTTACTGCTTTTTTTTTTCTTTTTATGTAAATAAAAATTACCATTAACCTTGCAAAAGCTCAAATGATATGAATGAACACAGTTTCTTTAATAGGCCATTGGCTTGTGTTAAATATTTGGAACAGTCTGTTTCAGTTAAAAAAAAAAATACTGAATTATATTCTCACTTTGAAGATGACAGTGAATACATCTTAGAATAATATGTGGTAGTAAAGCAAAACCATAAGGCAATAATAGAATTAAGGGGAAAAAAAAAAAAAGAATGTATATATAGAGTGAAAAAAAAAAGAACTAAACATAAAACAAAAGAAAACCCAAAACGAACCAGCCAACCAAAACCACATTTACTTCATTATCATATTTATCTACTGGATAGCACAGGTTTCCCAAGGTAACCCCTTTTCACAGAAATTTGTCTAGTGGCTTGTATGTCTAGTAAGGACCAGGATGGCTGGGCATCTTGCTAAAGTAATGAAACTGGAGCTCAAGAGCTCTGAGTGTCCCTCTGAAGTATTTAAAAATAAACAAAACAAACAAACAACAACAACAAAACTATTAAGAATTAAATATTTAACTGAACAAAAAGTAGTTTAAGAACTAAGTTCTTAAGTTGGTTAATATTAGCATTAAAAACACACTGTTGATAATAGAAATTAAAACAAAACAAACAAACAAACCAAATTTGATCTTGAGAACAGTTTCAGAACAATAGATCTAGTCAGTGAAGCCTGATTATACCAGTAGCAAGAAAAGTAAATACTTCTACTACATGGATACTAACACTGGGATCAAAACAAAAACCCTGGAGTGTATGCAGGTTTGAATTTGGATTCATATTCCTTTTACTAGAGAAAATTTATGCAAGGCAGCTCAAAAATGATGTGACTCTATCTATGTTATGTGATACTGTTCAAGTAGCTCAAGTGAATAATAGCAAAAATCTGAAACAACTGTATTTTGAATCATCAATTGCTTTCTCAGAAGATTACATTCATTGTCAGTTTCCACTCCTATCTGTGTTTACCAAGTCCTTACTAAATTCAGATTCCTAAGAGGAAAAAAAATAAAACACATGGGAATTCTTCCTTATTTTCCCTTTGAAATAATTCTGAATTCTCTGCAGGATCATGTTATAGGTCACGCCCAAATCTGATGATAAATCTTATGATGTTTAGTTGTGTAAAAATTGTTTGTTCTTTGTTGCTTAATATTTACAATATTTAGCACTACTATGAAGGCATAAAGAAGACAAAAAATCTAAAGGATAAAAAATACAGAGCATATTCATAATATTTTATCCTTCATATAGTTACATGAACAGAGTTTCTTTAAACTAAAAGATTCAAGAGGTGTGAAGTTGTAAGATTTCTAGAATTAAAAACTAGGTAAACATTGTTATAATTTTATCAACAGATAAATGGAGGGCATGTCAGCTTTCTGAAAATAAACTTTATCCTAACTTGCAGGAGGCAATTTCAGCAAGTGACCAGCAAAATAAATACAGAAATTTCATACTGCAGGTATAGATTACACAGCTGCTGACTGAGGATATAACACTTTGTGCTATACTCTTGAATCATGGAAAAATAAATAAAGCTATATGAGGATAGTCCCATGTGTAGTGGTTTTACCCTGCCGGGCAGCTGAACTCCACCACAGCCGCTCTCTCACTCCCCCTCCTCAAAGAAGAGGAGGAGAAGAAAGTATGATGTAAGGAAACAAGGTCTCTCGCAGGTTGAGATAAGGGTAATTTTAATTGAAGAAAAAAAAGGAAAGAACAAGCGAAGGCCACGCGGAAGCACAGAGGGGAAAGGGGAAAAAAAGATATTCTCTACTTCCCCATCAACGAGCGGTGTTCGGCCACGTCTTGGGAAGCAGGGCCTTAATACGTGTAGCGGTTGTTCGGGAGGACAGACGTCTTCACAACGAGAGCCCCCCCCCTTCTCCTTCCCTTTCCCAGCTTTTATTGCTGAGTGTGACATCATATGGTATGGAATATCCCTTTGGTCGGTTTAGGTCAGCTGCCCTGGCCATGTCCCCTCCCCACTTCTTGCCCACCCCCACCTACTGGCTTGGGGGGGGGTCTGGAGAGAGTCCTGGTGCTGTGCCAGCACTGCTCGGCAGTAGCCAAAACACTGGTGTGATACCAGCGCTGTTCTAGCTACAAGTGCAGAGTACAATGCTATATGGGCTGCTGCAGGGAAAGTTAACTCTATCCCAGCCAGACCCATACACCATGCTACAAAGTACTTCTGCTGGAAGTACTGCTGTTATGTGAGAAGGTAGTGTACTTTTCTGTAAGCCAGAATTAAATCATTATCTCCACATGGTGGTAACACACTTTATATTTGTAGGATGTGCAATCTATTGTATAGAATTTAATTATTTGTGTGGATTTGGGTTATTGGAATTGGGTAGGGTTTGAGTGCTCCCTAGTAGAAGAAAATGTAGAATATTGATCCACACTTAAAACATTACAATTGGTCATAGTCTATACTTTCACTGGGCTTTCTGCTCTCGTCTCTGTTTTTGTCATACTTCATTCACAAACTCTACAAAACCAATTTTAGTATCCACTGAAACAGCTGAGCTCCCTCCTGGTGTTGTTGAATCAGTCTACCTATCTGAATGCAAAAGTCCCAAACTCCACTGCCCCTGGTTCTTCAAACATGGTCCAATCCTGGCACAGGAGCCTTGCTCCTGTAAGCCCAGTGACATGGCCCACCACACATGGTGAATACCTACAAAGCTTTGCTGAGGTTGTCTTCAACCTAGTATGGATTTAGCAGTTCTTCCTTCCATCCAACCTCCATCCTGACAGCATCCTTTGTAGCCCATCACAACAGCCACTCAGCTGTAGTGCAACATGTGCAGCCACGAGATGCTCAAGAGCACACCTGCATGAAAAGGGGATTACCAGAACAGGTGGAGATAAGGTACATCTCATCAGATGCCTAAGACATAAAAATAATGAAGGACTTTGAATCTTTTCTTTGTAACACTTCTTTGCAGTGGTGTCCATCTCAATGAACCCTGCCTGGAATAATTTTTGATACTTTTTGCCAGCCTCTGGTACTCTTTGCCACCCTCTACCATCCATGCTGTTCTCTAGCCATGCGTCCACTTAGGTTACCTGGATGCCATCTGTGTACTGGCATGGTGCACGTGGTACAGTGAAGTAATATGCTGTGTCTAGACAGTCTCTTGGACAAAAAGTAGCCAATAGCCAGCAGGTAAAGAAAGGAAGAGATACTACATATTCCCCTTCAAAGCCATGTTTTGGCCATTGGCAATGAAGACACTAATTACAGAGCACTCTCCATCTGGGAGAGAGTAACTTTCAAAGAATTGTTCCTGAGATGAAGGAAAGATTTTTTTTTTTTTTCCAAATGTCTATTTGCAACCCCGAGTTTCTTTTGTTACTTCAGTCCTCAACACATTCATCTCCATTGAGCTCACCCTTTCCTGAACTAGAGTTCAACAAGCCCCACTCCAGCCTTACAGCTGTCTCTATCTTCATCACATTCATGTTACTAAAGCTGGCAAAAACAACCACCCCACAGCCATCTTTCCCTGGCAGTTCTCTGTCCTTGTCTGTCCCCAGCAATTATCATATAGAAACTCTGCATTGTTCAAAAATGTAACCCTGATAAATTTCCTGTTCTTTTCCGAAAATTCTAAACAGTTTTTGTGGATGAAACTATGCTTAATAAATAGCTTTTTTGCCCTTTTCTTGCATATACAATTCATGCAGCCAATGGAAACCAATTCAAGCAGAAGAAGAAAGCTGACTTCATATCTTGGCAACAAAGCTTATCATAAATGGACCTTTCTTAGAGCATACACTAAATATATTTTTTTGCATCTTATTTGTCAACAGAAAAGGGGACACATGGTTGTTTCTAAAGACCAATAAAATAGTTTTCAACATGCAGTATTGTTTTATGGACCCCTAAATACAACAGTAATTTCTATTGAATTTTTATGATAATAGTGTTTATACAGCAAACATCCAAGACAGAGGCTAACGGAAATATAGAATTTATGCTGAACAGATAAACTCAAAAAAAAATCAGCTCTATTTGGCTCATTTTTTAGTGTAAGTATATATCAAACATTAAAAATATATGTGTTTTCATGATAAAAAATGTGTCTAATTGCTAGGTAGAAAAGATGCACAGAGGAGGAGGGCTATTACTATAAATATTGCAAGCCAGCAATACTTTTATATGGAGACCGACTCTCAGAGCTTCTGAAGGTAATAAACATTCAGATCTCCTTTCATAAATTAGTCCTTAAACTCAGCAAATTTTAAGATAGAAAGCCAGAACTATTCTTTGCAAAATGCCTATTACTGCCGAGGGAACCTGATAAATGAGTGTGAAATGGGAAGCAGAACAAATTGGCATGAAGAAAAGGTAGCCAAACTGGTAGCCAAACAAAATAACAAAAGAGTACACAAACCCTACTGTCACAGGGACGTTCTCCCAACCATTGATACCTGGTAGATGACAGCTGAAAAGCTCCCGAGGATACCCTGACCATATGAACTCAATCTCCACCAACACTGTTGGGAATGGAGACACCTAACCCACAAATAGAAATGTAAATTTAGGGATCTTAAGGTCAAATAATCTCAGCCAAACTGAACAGAAAGGCTCTGGGATACCTTCACCACTTACTTCCTAAATAAAACCTATACGTATGGGCTTACCTGTTCTCCCTTTTTTTTTTTTCATGCCAGAACTTATTTCTATTTTTCTGTTTTTCTCTTCTTTGCAAACAGTCTTTCCTTAAGGAAGTAGAATTGGAGTGTTTCTGTGACAACAACATCCACAGTAACCTCAGCTTATCTTAACTCGCTTTTTTTTTTTTTTTCTATTCCCATTAACTATCTTTAATGTTAGTTAATATCATCCTATAACATCAAATAAGTTTCTTTTCTTACAAAATTCTCCTTTGAATGGCAAAAAGACAGAAAAGTGATGTTGTTAATATTTTAACACTCTATACTTCATATGCTTTATTATCTTCCTTTTTATCATTGATAGACAGAAGAAAATAGTACATTTGGAATGAATAGCATGACATCTGTTTGCTCTGGCCACTGCTTAAAAATTGAAATCACATTTAACTGTTAATAATATAAAGTAGCAGCTCTCATTATCATTTTTGCCCATATAAATTTATTTATTCCATCAAAACTAGCTCTTTATTGTACTTATTAAATCATATATAATGCATTATTATAATTATTATTGATGCTAGTCTTTGAGCTTCAGAGAAAATTATCAAGTATTTATGAGTAAAAATCAGCTCATCCTCAATACGTATTTTGGATATTGCTAAAAGGAATTAGAATATTGATAACTAACTTTATATCTAATATATACATGCATAATGTAAAATGTTCTAAAATGTTTATTATAAAGATAGTGGCTTAAAATTTAAAAATGTATTAGAAAACAAAAATGAATGCATATTGTGTGTTAATGTGTTAATATCCCCATGGATTTTACTAGATTCAGATAACAGGAACAACTATTTTCCAAACTTTGGGACTATCTTAAATATATATATATATATATATTTATAATATGCTTTTTCACTAGTTTTTATGCATGTAGGTGTTAGGTTTTCAAATAGCAAGTCAGCTAAGAGCCAACAAATAGACATACTGATGTTGTCCTAAACCACACCTGCTGTCTCTCTGAACCAAGCTTCTCAGTGGTAAATAGTGTTGTAGTAAAGAAAAGCATTTTCCTGCATAGATTGCATTCCACCCTGATGCTGCTATCCCAACAATAAATAAATAAATAAATAAATAAGTTAAAGACAAAAAAAAGACATTGTCAGCACATCTGTAAGTGCTGTGGAAGGGCAGGATATTACTACAGTTACTGTTTTAATTATTTCTAAGTAAAAATTATTTTGAAACGAGAACATTTTGAAATGAGAATTGATCACATTTTAGGTCAGTGTGCTGACCACCACTCAGTTAGAAAGAGTTCATGTTTCTCACCCTTCTTCCTCTACATCTTTTCAATGAAAGCTTCAAACACAAAGATAATTCAGAGAAATAATCTCTATTGTTATTCATTTAACAGGCTTTAATATCATGGATGCATTAGGATTTCATTAAAAATATTTCTGTTTTTTTGAAAGTGTGATGTGTATTTTGAAAAGTGTGCAGTATTTTAAGGCTGTTAGAAGGTTTATTATTCCACCATAACACTTTATTTTATAACAGATTAAATGGGTTCTTCAAAGCTTTCCTTAGTTTTTTGTCACAAATCATATAACTCTTGCAATAATGCTGACTGAATTCATAATGATTGGACACTCAAAATAATGAGAGAAGATTCATTTTAAGTTTTAAACCATAATTATTCATTATAAATACATTCTAATAATACTGGCAATGTATTCAGCAGATATCTCTGTAGATGTCATATACAATGATTTTCTGATAAGTCTCAGTAATCTGATCACAATTTAATTTAATGGACACTTTATCTCAATTCTGATGAAAAACAGTATTTTAAAAAGAATTCCACAAATATTCCCAGGGCTGCATTTCAAATCTCACTTGCAATATATTCCTCAACTATACAAGAAGTTCAGAATAGCCCAAAATTAATATACATGGCACTGGGAGTCCTTAAGAGACTTTATCATGGTTTATTGCTACTAAGACTACCAATTCTTGACTCCAGTGTCAAGGGGCAGCAATTTCATATTAGTTTGGCTTCCAGACCCACTATTTCCATTCAGAAGATAAACTCTAGTTGACTTCAGAGGAGCAAGTTCAAGACCTTTGTGGGTAAATATACACCCATGAATAAGAAGCTGTCTCTTGTAAAAGATTAGTACAGTTCTTCATAGCCAAGAAAGGCAAGTTCTTATCCAGGAACTGTATACTTAAAAAAACTTCCTACGTTTAAGTGACTGTTTGCAGTCCTAGACTACACTAGTAGTTTCCTAAAAGCATACATAAATAATCAAGGTGATTCGAGTGTTAAAGGATAATCACACTGTGATTTGATTTACAAGACCTTTATCTTGGTGTGTGCAGAATGTCATTGTTGTTGCATCTTGTGCAATCTTATTTATCTGAAAATCTGGAGGGGATTAAAAGGCAGTTCTAGGAATCCCTATAATTAAAAAAGTTCAATAGGACCACTCCTTAGGTGCATCCTGTATGTATGTGCTAATGTTTCATATTGATTATATGAATATTGAATAACACAAGTTCAGCAGAACATACATGGCCTACAAAAGTGCCAAAGCAGCAATTACTGAAACATAAATTATCAAAAAGAGTTCACCGAAGCTGTAGAGGGACTTCTGAGAAGGGTGGTGATTCCTTATGCTCTTCCTGACAATATATCCACCTAAAGAAAGCACGGTAGCATTTTCACTACAGAAGTAAAAAAAAAAAAAAAAAAAAAAAAGCTCTAAAATGAGTTATGAACCTTCCATTTTCTTCTTTGAGCCACTTATTGTTTTAACAGAATAAGTCTTTGACACAGGACATAATGTAGACAGCTTCCTTCTGAGAGGAAAACATCATGTACATGAATTCACTTATCACAGTAATTCAGGGGGGTTGAGTTAATGGTTAGTTGATTAATCATGTACAGAATCCAGGCCAGGAAGACTGTGCTAAACAGCATTATTGACAGCAGCAGTAGACTGTTATTCTCTTTCTGAATCTGAAATATTTGGGTATTTCCTCTTTTTAGAACATATTTTTTAGTTACACTGAATGAGACAAACAAATAAATTTCATGCTCTGTAAAAAGCATGCAGCAGCTTGTATTCAACAAATGTAAATATAATATATATATAATTTTGTATATGTATATGCAAGTACATATGCATTGTCCATGTAGTATATGTACACCCTATATATATACAGGAATTTTAACAGTCCTCTAAAATATTATCTTTTGGGTTGAAATTCCCTAACTTCAAGAAATGTTTTCAATATTTTTCAAGCCTCTCATATGAATGATTTATGCCATATAATCCACAGTACTAGAAGAAAGTAAGGTATCAAAAGAATCCAAGAGAAAAATGATAATTTATAGTAGTTTAGAAAAGCTCTTATACCTGCAATTTGTTTTATACTAATTCATAAAAAAAAAAAAAAAAGTATCTCAATCACTGAAAAATGTGTATTTTAGCATATTATCAACATGTAGAATTATTTCTAAAAGTTGTGAATTGTACACATAAACTATAGTGGCCTCTAAAAAAAAAAATAGTCCATGGGAGTAAGCTTTTTGAATTTCTTAAATAAATGCTTGCTACATTCTGTACAGGCTGTACTGTGAGAAAAATCTGCTAGGCTCTGTGTGCATTTCACTCAGGATTCTGGTGCTAAGCATGCATGCAGACAGCTTTTTGATCTCATTTAAAATGGTTTTGTGGCCCAGGTTGTGGACATAGGATGTACATGGACAGTATGAACTTTGGAAAGTTCAGCCCAAGTAACAATGTAGACATTCATAATATCCAGAAATAAACCAAGAAACAATTCCTCCGAAGGAACACAATATGCTATCTGGTGTTATATTACTGTACAGTTAATTATCTATAGGCAAGGTATCTCCTAATGAGAACATTCACTTGGATTTTTTTTTTTTTTTAATAAAGTAAGGAGAGCAGTGGATATATTGAAATACAAATTGTAAAGGGATCTAAAGGTGTTATTGTGCTTAACAATCAATTTCTTTTGGTTTCTCATATCTCTCGGTGTCTTCCTGTTAACTTGACAATCCATGTGCGACAGTACTTGCTTGACCATCATTGCTTTCCAGTGTCATTCATAACACAAGACAAACACTAGTAACCCCCGCCTAAGGAAGCTAACACATGTTCTATTCTGAAATTGCTGTCTCCCTTTAATGAGGAAGTGTTTGTATCTGACGCGCTGTCTCCACAGATTGTTTAATCTCACAGCATACAGCATGTGAGCCAAGGTCATTGTTGACTTACATTCAGTGTGACTCCATTAGGTTCAGCAGTGTCACATAAAATTTGATCTTCTGTCCTTTTGTGTGGATGTACAATTGGATGTATTTTCAGAGAGTCCCCCTGGGTGTTAAACCAGCATCAGTTGAACTTACACTTTTAAAAGTGATTATTGCTTCCTCACTGGGATGCTAACTAAGCTTTTTGTGTACTATACTGAATGTCCAGGAACAGTAAATTTGTTAAATCCAATGGGTCAAACATACAAAGCAAAGTAACATGTGGAATTTGCAATTCTGGATCTGCAGTTTTATAAACACCATAAGATGGTGTTAAAATACCCTACTGAGTTACTCTAACTTATACCACAAAGACAAAAATAAAATCCTAATATTAAATTTTCAGGACAATAACAGTATTTGTAGCCTCATTACTTAAGGAAGTACTAAAGACTCTAGCTCCTCTGTAGTAAAGACATTTGTGAGCTAAATCAATTCACAATGATTGAAGTACATGCTTCAGCCACAGCTGACCACATTTGCTATTTTGAAACTTGTTATCCTTTCCAAACTGTTGCTGGTTACTTTCAATATTGTATAAGACAAAGCAAGTTTTTCACAAATCGAGTGGTAGCCATGGACATTTTCTTGCATTATATTGTGCATATCCAATATATGTCCACATAAATATATGTGGACACACTTATGTATACACATACACATATCTACATTTATATATTCAGTGTATGTTCAGTGTGTGTATATGTGTATTAATAAACACAGGTTCATTTTTATATACCCTAACTCTTTAAGATTGTCTGCAAAACAGAAATGTCAGTTTATTGTTATTTCCCAACTCTTTGGCATGAAGTGGAATTTATTTTCATATGGTATGGGTGTGACTAATGATGCAATTCTGTTTCTTATTAGTCTTGTAGACAACAGGTATATATTTTAATTTTGGTGGTTGTATTTTTTCCATAATGGCAAAAGCTACATTTTAACTTCAGAGCTCTGCTGTAGCTCTCTGTTTCAGTTATGTGTACATACTGAATATGAAGAGAATAGCTATTCAGGTTTGGTTTAGCATGGTAGTAGTCAAAGCTTGTCAGTTGTATTGAATATGATAATACGTACCAGTTGAACATATAAAGGATAATTCACAATGTCTGCTTCAAGCAGTCAGTATGGATACTTACTTTTGGCATATAGAGAACTCTGCAGTGAATTTCACTTCCTAAAAACACTTGAAACTGCCAAACATATGTGGTCTTACTCTTCTTATAAGAGGCCTCAGTATTTGGGGCATCTCTGAGGCCTGGATTTCTTACTCCATGTTAGAAGCATGTGGTGTCTATGGCTCCCCTTTTTATATTTCTTGTATTCCTTTTTAATTGCAGTAAGAGGAACTACAGCTGCAGATGTTTGAAACAATTGAGAAAGTTTTAACAATGTAAAACTGAAGCCTCCCTGAAGTATCTGAACGTAGTGTACCATTCAAAAACATAATAAAGCAAAGCAAAACAAAACAAAAAGAAAAAAAAAAGTACTTATGAGAGGGAATGGTGACTACCCCATGTATGCCACTGAATCTGTTTTCTTTTATGTTGATATGTCAGCCTAGAGTCAGATCTTGCATTTGTACCACCATTGCTTACAGATGGATTGAATTTGCAAATTCAGTGAGCCAGCAGTGTGCCCTGGCAGCCAGGAGAGCCAACCGTATCCTGGGGTGCATCAGGCATGGCATTGCTAGCCGGTCAAGGGAAGTGATTGTCCCGCTCTGCTCTGCGCTGGTGCAGCCTCACCTCGAGTACTGTGTGCAGTTCTGGGCACCACAGTACAAAAAGGGCGTGAGACTATTGGAGAGTGTCCAGAGAAGGCCTACCAAGATAGTGAAGGGCCTGGTGGGGAAGACGTACGAGGAGCAGCTGAGGCCACTTGGTTTGTTCAGCCTGGAAAAGAGGAGGCTGAGGGGAGGCCTCATTGTGGTCTACAGCTTCCTCACGAGGGGGAGCGGAGGGGCAGGTGCCGACCTATTCTCTTTAGTGGCCAGTGATAGGACCCGAGGGAATGGAGTCAAGCTGCAACAGGGGAGGTTCAGGCTGGATATCAGGAAAAGGTTCTTCACTGAGAAGGTTGTCACGCAGTGGAACAGGCTCCCCAGGGACATAGTCACAGCTCCAAACCTATCGGAGTTTAAGAAGCGTTTAGACTGTGCTCTTAGTCATATGGTCTGAATTTTTGGGCAAACCTGTGTAGTGCTAGGAGTTGGACTCGATGGTCCTTATGGGTCCCTTCCAACTTGAGATATTCTATGATTCTAAGTAAGAACCTAAAACTGAGCGTATGTGATTGCCACTGTTTCTGCCATCTAATTTCTAGCTACAGCACTTTTCTATTAAAGCTGTTTTCCTTATTTGTCTCTCTCTCTCTCTCTCTCTTTTTAAATTTCTACTAGCCTACCTCCTCTGGCACACAAATGCAATAACAGGATACTGCTAACCACAGAAGCAAAGGTCTCAGGCAGGTACCGCTTCCACTGGCATCCCAATGCAACAGTGTCACCTGGCCTCCACAGGGGAAAAATAACCCAGCCAAAGCTTCTATTAATGTAGGTAATCTGTTTGTATTTAAATATAGACAGCTTCAGTAGAGATGTCTGCATGAATGTACAAGTACAATTTGCAAGATTTGTCTAGAAAACATATCATGTAGCAAAAACAGGGAGCTAAAATGTTTCCTGTAACTAGACTGACGGCTTGGCCTTGTATGCATCTCCTAAAAAGATGTGATGAACAATTCAGTGTGCACTCTCTCATTGCAACTACTGTGAAGATGTGAGGATCTGACAGATCTTGCTTGACTAAGTTGGATAGAAACACCTATAAGAGACATTCTGTGAACTGTTAGTAAGTTCAGAAAGATTTAAAATATATATATATATGTTTTATAGCTATATAACTTAGCACTCCATTTTTTTTTCTAATCCCAGCTGGCAGATTTAAATCTCTTTATTTTACAAATTATACATAAATATGTGACTTTATTTTCCATAATAGAGTTCAATCAAATTTGCATGTTTTCTTTACATTCTGTATGGAAACTTTTAATCAGATTCTAGGTGAAAAAATTTTAAGAAGTTCAAAAGATGCCTTACATCTTTAAAAATTACTCTATTACTGGCTACTAATCAAAACCTTAGTCTATTTAATCATAGTCTTCTGTCCTATGCAAAGTTTTTTTATGAAATATTATTCACATATACTACTTAAACACATGTATTCTAGTATGCCATATATTATCCATCTCCCTTTCCTTGCCCCTCCAAAGCCTAATATTTCTATATTAACTACAAGGAAAAAAATGATAGGAAATTAAGATCAGGTAGATTACATCTTGGCATTCGTCTGTGGGAGCCCTGTTAGAATGCATCAGAATAGATATATTTGATCTGCACTATTTTTTCTTGCTGATGAACTCAAATCACAAAAATGCTATTTGACAAGTGCCCCTTCTGCTTGGCTTGAATGGCTAGATCATTTAGTGTACATTCTGCCTGGTGGACTCTCACATCTTGCTGATCTCTGTAACTGTGCAAGCATATGGCAAATGTAAAACTTCAAAACATAACAATTATCATATGCTTGTAGGGATGATTTAGATTTCACATCTTCCCACTTGTTGGAGAGTCTGATTTAAAGTAAAATAGAGGTAGGTGGAAGGAGATTCAACAGAAGGACTATCTTTATAGTATGGTACAAATTAAATAAATAAATAAATAAATAAATAAATAAATAAGGGGGGGCGGGGAGGACTGAAAAAGCTTGTCTTCTTCAGCAAACACTAAGAAAGGTTTATTATTTGTTAATAAAACAGGCAGATAAACATCAGAGACTGGAAAAAAATATTTAAATTAAAAGGCAGTAGTAGCGCAAGAGTAGGTGAAAAACTGTCAATGAATAAACTGATACTGAAAGTCATTAACAGAACAATACAGAATGATAAGATCATGAAACAATTTTCTAGATGAGAAGCATAACAATTTTATCTGCTTTGAAGACATCATTCATTTGGTGTATAAAAAATGTTACATAAGGTTGATACCAGCAGTAGACCTGAAGGCCATGAGATTGTGTCTTGTCCAATATTCCAAAGAGCAGGAGAGTTCTGTAAATTCTGGCAACATCTTTATTTGTCTTGTTTATAAATAAAAGGCTTTAAGCCTTCCATTAAATTAGACGGTGATCAGTTTTCACTCTTTCGGCCACAAGTCCCATTGTATTTGTGCTGTCTTATGGTCTTCTAGTATTTTTTCTCTGTAATACTTTTTTCAGCATAGATAATGTGTACCCAAGCACAAAATAAAATGAGTCTCATTTCATTCTGAAAGAAGCTTATAGGCAAATTTCTATGTAATATTAAACTTGGCACAAGCTCTTCTATTAAAAGTTTATACCTTTCCAAAGCTATATAAGTTTGTACAAGTAGTCTTCAAACAAATATTTGCTATAGAAGCTAGTTAGACTGTATCTTGGGTGCTGAACACTTATGAACCTAGTTCTTCAACATTCATGGCAATGAGTTAAATTCATTTCACCTTATTAACAAGATCAAACTGAACCAATTTGAATTGCTCTCTAGGAAAA
>VXAA01000427.1:99865-133645 GCA_013399115.1 Anseranas semipalmata
AAAAAAAAAAAACAACCTTTCTCATCATGTATGCAACTCTCAACATACCATAAACAGTTGTCATAAAAAATATAAAAATATCATGTGACATTATCTGAAAAATGGAAATGTAAGTGTTTATTTGAAAGATACCTTTATTTATATATTTAATATTTTCTTACATATAGAAAAGTATAATGAAGAATCCACTTCAAACACCTCTGAAGTTGTACTGCACCAAATGATGAACTACTTTTGTCTATTAGGAATATAATGATAATATTTGTGAGATAAATATTAATCTAAAAATATCTGGTTTAAAAACATTTGTTTTCTGAACAGTACCCAACTAATGTTCAGATACAGACAGTGTAATGAATCAACATCTAATCAAAGCAAATCAATTATATAAAGGCTAACAGGAAATATTACATAAAAGTACTTCAAAAAGCATCCTAACTTGATGGCATGGTTCTTTTGGTTTCCACATAAATATAATGCAAGGCTATTAGGCCATCTTATTAGAGACATAAAAGCAATACAGCTACAATAATATGGACTGAGCCAGCTTGGTTTTCAACTTCATGGGGTTTCTGTACATGTGCAGTCAAATCTGATAAAAATATTTCTGTACTGAGGTTAACCAGAAAATCTAAACCTCATTTTAAATTCTATTATTCAGTCCAAGAAACTGCCAAGTGTGATGTGTCTTATATTGTTAACTCTAGTATATATCAAAATACATAAATGCAAATAAAATGAATAGTCATGAATTGCAAAACAGTTGGTAATATATTGCTAAGGGGATGTTTTCCTTTTTATACTTCCTATGAGAATCTCATTGCTTGGAATGTTATTCAGAGTATATGATATTTACATATCAATCTTTCCTTGAAAAGGAGATCTTTAAATTCTTAATCCTAAAGGTACACATATACACAGCATCTGTCCATTTTTTCCTAAAGGTCTTTATGCTCCTAACTGTACTGGGTCTGGCTGGGATAGAGTTAACTTTCCCTGCAGCAGCCCTTGTAGCTAGAACAGTCCTGGTATCACACCAGTGTTTTGGCTACTGCCCAGCAGTGCTGGCACAGCACCAGGACTCTCTCCAGACCCCCCAAAGCCAGGAGGTGGGAGTGGGCAAGAAATGGGGAGGGGACATGGCCAGGGCAGCTGACCTAAACTGACCAAAAGGATATTTCATACCATGTGGTGTCACACTCAGTAATAAAAGCTGGAAAAGTGAAGGAGAAGGGGGGGCCTCTCGTTGCAAAGACGTCTGTCCTTCTGAACAACCACTGCAGGTATTGAGGCTCTGAGTCCCAGGACGTGGCCGAACATCGCTTGTTGGTGGGAAGTAGAGAATAGCTTGTTTTTCTCTTTTCCTCTGTGCTTGTGCACAGTCTTTGCTTGTATATATATATATATATTAATTGTTGTTTTTTTTCTTACTCTCCTTTCATTAATCTATCCTTATCTCAACCCGTGAGGTTTTTTTCCCTTCTCCCCCTCTTCTTTTGAGGATGTGGAGTGAGAGAGCGGTTGTGGTGGAGTTCAGCTGCCCAGCAGGGTAAGCCCATCACACTAACCACCAGAGCATCAAAGGAACTGTGCTGTAGGACAAAACATATTGTGGTAACATTTTTGATTGGAGCATTAAGGCATCAAGTGATTAAATGGACTCCCAAAGTCACACAACATGTCTCTTACTCTTCAGGAGATTTCACCAGGATTCTGCTTCCAGAAAAGCCATTGTGCCATCTGTCTTCTTGATTTAGATGTTGATTCTGAAGTTAAATGTTAGACGCTGCTACAGAGTATTTGGGAACAAAAATGGAAGCAGGTGACTTCACATGACTGAAGGCATTAACTGGAATTCAGTGTCTGAATACAGTCGAGATAATACAGACTTCAAGAAATTCTGAAAATTTTCCTGTGGAAAGAGCATGTGTAATTTCAGAAGAACTCTCGGGTCAAGTGCTCATCAATGGCAGTGCTTCTCAGATCAGCACTCGCTCAGCCAAAGCACAGCCAGGCCCTGGACCCTCTGGTGCCTAGAGAGCCCTGTGCCCTCAGCACATGACACAGACTAATCGTCCCATTCCTTCTTGCCTGAGGGAGCTGGGGTTGTTTAGCCTGGAGAAGAGGAGGCTCAGGGGAGACCTTATCACTCTCTACAGGTACCTTAAAGGAGGCTGTAGCGAGGTGGGGATTGGTCTCTTCTCCCACGTGTCCCGTGAGAGGATGAGGGGGAATGGGCTAAAGTTGCGCCAGGGGAGGTTTAGGTTAGATATTAGGAAAATTTTCTTTACTGAAAGGGTTGTTAGGCATTGGAACAGGCTGCCCAGGGAGGTGGTTGAGGTACCCTGGAGGTATTTAAAAGACGTTTAGATGTAGAGCTTAGTGATATGGTTTAGTGGAGAGCTTGTTAGTGTTAGGTCATAGGTTGGACTAGGTGATCTTGAAGGTGTCTTCCAACCTAAAGGATTCTGTGATTCTGTGATTCTGTGATTCTCTCTACTACAGTTTAATTTTCTGTCCAGTCCTGCTTCCATCACCTTGGTGTGCACAGGATAGACCATCCCAGAACAGGTTGCACAGTTTCTACTCAGCAAGCTTACATCTTGCATGGTTCCAAAAGGCCCTGGTCTCAGGGTGGGGGAGAAAGAGAAATACTCTCCATATATATGAATATGTGAAGTCAACACTCAAACAATTTGGTAAGCGTAACAAATAACCACAGAGGTTAGAAAAAACTGGACAAAAAAAAAAAATCACTGGCATCAGTTTAATATTCTGGGTTGCACAGGTGCTCACTCACCCTGTTTACAGTGCCTATAAGGACAATCTAGCTGTAGATATCTACACATCATTTCTGCATCAAAGCACTTCCCTTGGGCAGTGTTCAAAGGAAATAGAAAAAATGTTTGTTTATTCTCACTCTGTTGCTCTCAGGAGTTTTTTCACTTGTCAAAAGCTTTCACTTTCCTCTTTATATCTTTTGCTGACTAGCACTCTCCACTCTTCTTCCTTGCTTTTGTCTTCTCCCCTCTTCTAACCCCAAAGAATCTCTACTTTGCCACTGACATCATTTCAAAGCCCTTCTGCAGCTTAAAATCCTTGTCAGAGGTTTAGACTTTGACACTGATGTAGTAATACTGCTGAACTCTGCTAGATGTTTAAAATGAAAAATATATTTACAGCATGGGGAAAAAAAGGCAAAAAAATAAAAATAAAAAACAAGTTTTCAAATGTGTACCTTTGCAATGGTTTTGGCTGGGATAGAGTTAATTTTCTTCACAGACACTCAGACAGCGCTGCTTCGGATTTTTTTATGAAAATAGTGGTGATAACACACCATGTTTTTAGTTGTTGCAGAGCAGGGCTTGCACAGAGCCAAGAACTTCTTAAGCTGCCTTGCCAGTGACCAGACTGGGGGTGCACAAGGAGCTGGGAGGAGACACAGCCAGGACAGCTGACCCAGACTGACAGACTGATCAAAGAGATATTCCATACGACATGACATCATGCTCACCAATGAAAGCTGGGAGAAAGGGGACAGGGGGCGGGGGGTGGGGGGACGACACGCCACAACACACGTTTGGAGTGATGGCGTTTGTCTTCCCAAGAAATCATTACACTTGATGAGCCCTGCTTTCCTGGGAGTGGCTGAACACCTGCCTGCTGGTGGGAAGTAACAAATGAATTCCTTGTTTTGCTTTGCTTGCACGCATGACTTTTGCTTTACCTAGTGAACCGTCCTTATCTCAACCCATGAGTTCTCACACTTTTATCTTTCTGATTCTCTCCCCCATCCCAACTAAGGAAAGTGAAAGAGCAGCTGTGTGGTACTTGGCTGCCTGCTGGGTTAAAACACAACAACCTTTAGAAAGATATGGATGTCTCTAGGAAACAAAGAAAGATATTTAAATAAGCAGTTAAGAAAAAAGCAACACATTGGAACACCAGATAATTTAAGCTTGAGAAATGAAAACATCACAGTTGAAAGATCTCTTTGAGGTCTGATGTCAACCAAACATGGACTAACTTATCCGGTGGTTGCTCCATGATAGTGATTTTATAATGTTCTATTGAAATAGAAATGCATGAATGACATAAACAACCTTCATGTCCACCTTCTGTGGTTCAGGGCCCTGTACAGTTTTGACTTAGACAGATAATGATTCTTTCTAAATTTCATATTTGGAAACTGACATCGTGAGGATGGATCCTGATAGCCTACGTTTCTATAGCTTTGGGAAAATGTCATTCTCTTCATACCTATTTGAAGTTGATGTGTGTTTATACACATGCGCAAATCCATGTGATTTATCAAGTTGCTGCACAGCAGCTGAGGTGGACTAATTAAAAGCATACACACATTTACCTAGTGGCAAATAAAACCTAATTTTACCTGGAGAGAAAATATTTTGTGTTAGATACTTACTCTTTTTTTCCTAACAGTCATATCCTTGCATCTTAATTTAAAACCCCTAATTTTTCAAGTTGTATAACTATTTTCTTTTACCATATCTCCACCCTTAAGCCTCTTATAGTAAATCTTGATTTATCATAATAATTAAAACCAGAGGCAAAGATAACTCAATTCTAGTTATTTCTTTCATATTATTCTCATCATCATTCCTAAATCCACCCTTCTACCTCACTGTTAACAGGATGTCTTTGGTTGCTGTCCCTGTCTACTTCTTCCATACAGAACTGAACAATGCCAGCTGGAACCTTCTATTCTAATATTGACTTTTTTTACAGGTTCTTTGTATATATGGATGTAGATCCTTGTCGTTTCTTGAGGAAGATGATTAGTTTTATTCCTCACAGCTGATGGGACATCATTCAGACAGATGACCAAGGGAAAAATATAGAAACAGAAAGAAGAGTGGGACATTTTAAACTGAACCTTCCAAAAAGGCACATACAAATCCTGTTCCTAGCATCAGTGGCCAGCACATTAGTGAGTACCTTGCTGCTGGTTCTAATAGAAGTACATGTGGTTCTCATCATTGATATGTAGCTGGGTGCTCTGTTAGGGCATCTCTGAGCCACTGAATCAATAACAGATTCTCAAATGAAGACTTTGATGAATGTATAATAAGTGAATTGTCATTGCAATCATACATTTTAACAGTTCTCAAGTTGTGTGAGAATTGCTTTCTGGAAATGTTCTTTGTTCTGAAGTAAGAAAACTGATTGTCAAAGTGGGATTTTAATGGGCATATTGTATTAATGTTTTCTTTTTTCTTTTACATTTTTAAGTTTTTCTGCATATTATCTTTGAAGGCTGTTTATCTGTGATAAGTATACATTCAGAACCAAAAAACATGTTTACTGATAACAACTGATACAACTACTTGATGTACTACTTGATGTAGTCTGCACACGAGATAAAAAGGGGAGAAGAGAGCTTTAAACGGTTTTGGATCTTTTCATGCTGCAGCCCAACAAAAAGGCATTAGGCCATTATACCATGGCTAAGAAATAAAAATATTTTAAGACTGTTGAACACTGTGAATATTTCACAGTTGATTAGATTAAACTGCTGAAACCCAGGTGTTTTTACATGCTCTGAAAATCCAGTGCTTAGTGATCCTCAGATTCTTACTTTCACCTGTGCAGGTGCTCATCTAGTGAATAATACAAAACACACCAGTTAATATGTGGCCTGCTAATATTATAAAACATCATTACTGTTTATGTTATTTTGTTTGTAAAAGAATATATATATATATATATTTTTTAAGGAAAACACATTTTAAATAGCTTGGGTAGATAGTATTTTAATTAGCAGGCTCCCATACTACTCATACAAACAAAGAAAATGTGTAACGTAGCAACAGTGATTGCATGGAAGTAAGGAATACCTTTAAGGAATAATCTAGGTAAATCAGCACAAATTCTTCACAGTCGATTCACAGAACTATCAGGAGAGAAGCAAACTCTCCAAATCTGCTTGAAGCAAATAAATATCTAAGAAAACAAGCCACAGATAAACTCTCTTTTGCGCTGTAATTTTTAGAGATATTCTACAGTGCTTTTGCATCTCCTCATTCTAATTAGGTCAGCAATATGACATGAGAAAGCATCCTTTTTCCATCTGGTATTTTGAGATTGTTGGGATAGCTTTTCATAGTCTAATGCACGGAAATAATTGAAATAGTTTGAAGTAGTTTGGATATCCAACATAATATCATCTTCTGCTGGAAGAGGATTCTGTAGTCATAAATCTAAGACCAAAGGAGCCAGAAGGAAAGCTAGTGAAACTGATTGTGGGAGGAAAACAAGCCTCCAAAGTATTGTCAGCAGGTCAAGGGAGGTGATCCTTCCCCTCTACTCAGCACTGGTGAGGCCACACCTGGAGTGCTGTGTCTGGCTCTGGGCTCCCCCGTACAATGGAGACATGGAGACTGGAGAGAGTCCAGCACAGGGCCACAGCAATGATGAAAGCACTGGAGCATCTCTCCTGTGAGGAGAGGCTGAGGGAGCTGGGACTACTCAGCCTGGAGAAGGGAAGGCTCAACTTATTTCACCAATGTCCATAAATACCTGAAAGGAGGGTGCAAAGAGGCTGGAAACAGGCTCTTTTCAGTCATGGCCAGTGCCAGAGGTCCCTTTCAACCTCAATTATTCTGTGATTCCAGATGCTACCATGGGGAATATGTAAACATTTTGGGAGATTATTGGATGATAAAAACATGGCAACAACGAAAAATACATTTTTTGGAAGGGAATGTTTGTCTTGACTGCTCATAATAATTTGCTTTAACTTTTTCTTGCTTAGTATGAGAGAGATACATATTTCACAAAGAAAATTTTATTATTATTTGTTCCACCCACAAATTCTTAAACAATATCAATTAAAGTGCTGAGTTATCATATTTAGTGATAGCTGCTCAAAAATGATTGTGGCATGATAGAGACTAATACATTATTTACAAAAATATGTAAATAATTCTTCTTGACATTTTTAGATATTGTTACTAAATAGCATGGAAGTCCTAATCACTTTTCCTTAAAATATGTCAGTGCCCAAATGTCAAGACCATAAATAAAGTTCATGTTTCATTTCTGATAATGTTCAGAGACTTTTGCAGTAGATTGACTACTTTTTCATCAGTTAGGTCACCAGCCTTGAACTACGGGCCACAGTTCAATCTGTTTTATTTTTGGTTCAATCAACAAAGAAGATATTAAATCATATACTTTTACTTCCCACAGTACTTGGGCCCCATAGGGTTTAGAAATTGCTTTCAACTTTTGCATTAACTCAAAATATTGCATTCAACATTCATTACTGTGGTGGTTCCACTTTGTACCTGATCTATATTACTGTGCTATTGCCACTTAGGGATTTTTGTTTGTTTGTTTCTTCTTTGTTTGTTTTGTTGTTGTTGTTGTTGTTTTTGTTGTTGTTTTTAACAAAAACTTGAAGTCACTGTTAATATTCCCAGAGGATTGCAATTTATACCCAGGAGCTTGCTGTTATCAAGTTGTGCCTTGAGGAAAAATGAATACCCAGGTGGGGCTTTTCAATTATTTCACTCTTGAAAGCACACGGATTCACTTGAGATTTTGGAAGTAGAATGTGGGGGAGGAGATGTTAGCTCTGTGCCAGAATATGCATTTTGCTTTGCTCCTAGGAAAAAGAACATAAGGTGTGAAGAACAAATCAAAGCAACAGATCTCATGGAAAGCTTTAAAAATAAAATACTGTTAAAAATAGTATTATTTTTGCATAAATATACCAATCAAATGAGTACCCAACCCCAGGCTTCTACCATTGCGTTAGACAGACTATGATGTTTACCAGGTAATTAATTTCTATTATTCACCTCTACTGATCAGAAATAAATAAAAACAAAACAAAGAAAAGAAAGAAAGAAAGAAAGAAAGAAAGAAAGAAAGAAAGAAAGAAAGAAAGAAAGAAAGAAAGAAAGAAAGAAAGAAACCTTACTGCTTAGCACTGCAATTGTCTAAATGCTGTAATCGTCCTTGCCGTGAACAAGCAAGGATTAAAATCTGAGAACCAGACAAGGAACAAGAGAGAAAAAAATTAGCTGGAGGTTTGGGTTCAAGCATTTAAAATGTCTTCACCTAATCTATTTGTTGCAGGAGTTGGTGTCACTCACATGAGCATTTGAGAACAGTCTCCTATGTCAGAAGCAATCGCAGTTGGGGAGGAAGATGAATATACTTACTGCCAAAGAGGAAGATGCACATCAGTTCTAGTCTGTGGCTTTTCCTAGAAAAAGGCATATTCTCTGGAGTCTCTGATAGAAGGCCTTGATGCTATTTATGGTGTTGACTGAAAACTTTTCAGACATTGTTTGTCTTTTTATAGAGCACAATTCAAACAACTTCATCACCGTCAAATGCTTGTTGTGTTGACATTGATCTTTGTGGGGGATTTCTCACAGTTGTTCAGACACTTTACAGATAGAGATGTGAATGTATTGAAACTCAGAAAATGGAAAGAGTCATTATGGAAAAAGTGAATGAAGGTAAACCTTTTAAGGTTATTCTGATATTGAATGAAAAAAGTGCTTCAAAATTTAATGGTTTTGGGACCAGACCAAATGCTACAAATATTGTATATTCTCATGGCATGAAAAAGAGTTTTTTGAACAGCTTTTCTAACAGGAAGTGGAGACACTCTTGGATATATGTGGATACGTGTATACTTCATAAACTTTCTTTTGCTCCCACAACCTTTGATACCATTCAGAATCACCATCTGAAATGAAATGTGTGAACAATAGTAAACCACCAAAGAGGACAAGGTGTTAAAAACATTTGGTGAGTGTTTGAATGATGTGGCTATTTGTGGCAGATAGTTTCCAGTTTGTTTAAAATAAAAGTCTCCCTCCAGCTGGCACTTGTTAAAGGATCACAGAAAACAACTTGTGAATTTGCTGCTTACAGATGACAATTGTGAAGATGTATATATAATTTTAGCTATTCCTTGGCATATCTGGCCATGTAAATCATGACAACTTTCTATCAGAAGATCCAAGAGTAGATTAAGCTTAGCCTTGGCAGTTTAAGTCAATCTAACTCAGTTCTCCTGAAACTCTGTCCTCTATGCAGATCCCAGATAGACATCATGCAGCTCAACTCCCAGAACTGTTTCATTTCACACCTCAATAAGCACCAAGACAGTTTTTGCAAGTGCAATCATAAGTGAGTGACAGGATAACCCAGCTGAAGGAGGGGTGAAACAGCAGCAAAGACATTCCAGAGTAGCTTTTAGAATTTGCCCAGGAAAATTTATTTTAACTGATCATTTTAAGGGTAATTGAAATGTTGAATGTTTAGAAAATCAAATTAAAATATTTTGATTTGAATCCTTCTGAAAAAAAAAAAAAAAGAAATGTATAAATTTAATTTGAAAAGACATGTCAAGCTAAAGAATTCAAATACTCCTCTCCCAAAATGTTAAAAGAGTCTGGGGAAACTGAAACATGAAGAAGTGATTTGCTCAAGGGCATACCCAGGAGATAACAACAAAAAAAAAGAAAAATAGAACTATTTTCCTCAGTTCCTCAGTATGAAATCAGTGGTCACTTCACTTCAGATGGTACCTCCTTACAGTACTAACTTCAACAGTTCCAACCTTCAGTGTTCTCAAACTCCAGTTACAGCCCATTATATATTAGGTGATTTTAAAACACCCAGTTTCTGACAGGAAGATCTCAATGACTGATAAATAACATCTTTTAGCTACTTCTTTCATCATAGCAAAGATGAATCCCAACACTGTGCTTCCATCATGCTTGCAAAAGACAATTTACTGTTATTAGCTTTCTCTTGCAAGATTCGTTCCTTTTTTTTTTTTTCAACTGTATGGGTGAGATTTACATTGAAGCCAAAGACAATATACCTGGTAACTTCAAAGAAGGAACACTATATTCTTACTACTTCCTTTTGAATATATAGCTAAATTATCTGGTAGAGGTTTTTTTTATATGTTTTATTATCCACGTATTCTTTCACCTCTTCAACACAAATAGTTATAACTCAATATGAAAAAGAACTGGCATCTTATTTTATTTTAATTGGAAAATAGTCACATTTGTTTTTTAAGTGACTTTAAAAAATGTAAGTCCAAAATTTTGCTAATATCTACTGTTTGCATAAAAAGAAGAAATATATTCTTGTTTTCATTAAATGATTAAATCATCATAAATTGACCAGGGATGTAGTTTCTGCATCTAAGGCAGTTATTGGTCTCCTTTTCAGTCTAACGAATGTATAATTTTTAAAAGTTGGTCCTCTTTCTTTTTTTTCTCTCTTCTGTTTTTGTTTGTATTTGTTTTTCAGAGAGAGAGAAAAAGGAATTAAAATGAACAATTATAATTCACTGAAGCACAAAGGTTCATTCATAACACAAAGTTCCTTTTTTTGACAGGTTTTTGGCTTTTTTTTTTTTTTTTTTTTTGGCACAGGTTAGATAGAATCTTTGTAGTTCATTCTTTTGAATAGCCTGACCATAATAGTACCGAAATTTAATAAAAGTAAAAGTGATTGGCAGTGCATGTTCAGCATTATATATAAGAAATATTCCCTGCACGATCCCTTGCAATCTGACTCATTATTTTCTTACCACATTAGGACACAATGGCTGTATGTCTATTGTCATATTAACATGAGCTCAAACTCTCACTTAAATCCAGACTGCCTACACACTGTTTGAACACTAGTTCAAATTACAGGCAAATTCCAGTGTTATTTTCCATTCTTCTGAGCTACCAGTAGATAAAGTCACTCATGAAATTGAAACTGGATTGAGCTCATGTCTCTGTTCCATCTCTGCTTTTTCATAATCTTGTCTGTCATTGAGGAGAATGAACGTCAGCAGGAATCTGTTGGACATCAATAGTCCAGAGAACAGGCAAATCAATTTTCTAGACTTTACTGTTTAAGTAGGACTTCAGGGTACAGAAACTATGTCCAGACTATCACTATTAAATACGAGTTAAAATAGAGAACTGTTGCAAAATATTATGTATTTGTTTCACAGACATTGAAATGAGATGGGAGAATACTGTGAAAGGAAGCAATGCTTGAGTGGCTTTGACTAAAATGTAGTGATTTAGAAATCGGTAGTATCTTGCCTTTTTGTGTTGTAGGTTTATGCAGAGTTCACAATGTCCTCCTGTTGTGGCATAAGACCAAATGACAGTGAGGAGGCTAAAGAGATTTGGAAATCAAAGCACTTAAACCACAGGTAAATCCAGTTTCATTAGTTACACAACATCCTTGTCCCATGGGGGATATGGCACAGTGAGGGACAGAAGTCAGGTGAGTTAGCATGATAGTTCCTTACATGACTACCCTGTTCCATGGGAGAGATGACGCAGAAAAGAGCGCCTCCCAGAAAGAGGCTGAGCAGGTCAGTGTGGTGGTTCCTGCAGAGGTGCACCTGGTCCTGCTGCTGAATCATGAGGTTTCCCTGGGTTCTTTTCCACTCCCTGGGCTCCCTGGAGAGAGTGTCAGATCCTGAGGCAGGGTCATGGGTCTTCCCACGCTCAGTGTCTTTCCAGAAACTCTCAGTTACCCCAGTAGGCTTAAGTCTCCTTAGTTATAAGAACAAGGTAGACATACCTTTCTGATAATTAGTCTTTCCAAATCACACTGAGTTGGTGTTGCCCTTCTTGGTGCTAACAATCTGCTTCTTCTGGACACTTTTTGCACTTCCTGATGATCAAACAGCTTGTTTGCATATCTTGGCTACCTACTTGCTTGAGCACATCAAAATTATTCTGTTTGGGAGACATGGTTCATTGTATTTTGTCTGCTACCACAGGTATGTTAACAGCTATGTTAACTGGACTTAACCGATATACCTTCCTACTGGGAATCAGAATCACTGATCGCAGTGGCTTAAGCTAGAAGATGGTGGTCTTGTATGACCAGTCACATTTGGCACAATTATTACACAATGGCTTTCCTCGGTATCTCACGGAAGCTGTAAAATGTATGGGAGATAAGGGTAATGTACACAGACATGCAGACCTAGAGTGAAGGGGGTAAATTCTGAAGGCATGAACATCAAACACGCAGCCTAAATAGGTGCCCATAAAGCAGCTCTGATCCTTAGTTCATTGTCCTTCTCAGTTTCACCACATTGCAGAAGATAGAGACAATATGACTTTACCTCAGCCTTGGGGGTGAAAGGGCAATTAAGCACTAAGAGAAAAATCGAGGAAGTGTAATTGCCACAGAGCTGAAGATACCAATGGTTTTGAGGTGGTGAGTTGCTCCCAGACTCACTGTGTGTTCCCATGTTGCTGACCAAGGTAAGAAGCAGTGATTTCTGCATGGATGTTGACAGTTAAAGGTCAGAAGGAAAGACTCTAAAACAGGACATGCTGGAGGTTCACCTACATTAGTGATACAGACAAGCTCAAGAAGTGTCTAAAAGAGTGAGATACAACATGAGTTAAAATAACTTCATTTAGGTGTCTACACATGAGCTCTTTAGTGTAGGTCCTATTCTGATGATCTAGTCAAATAACACAGTCGAAAGAGTCTAGAAAGAAATTTAGCTGCTCATGGTAATCTGAATGACTGTTTAAACTTCACTAACTTAATTAACCAGATCTCCATTGATTATAAATGGAATTTAAGCTCATTTAGAGGCACCTCAGTCTAAATGACTTATTCCTGACTTGATTCTCAGTCTGGTTCGCTTATCATACAAACATAGACATCTGTATTTGTATGATACCTAAGACATGGGAATAGTGACAAACATTATAAAGGACCCGTGGAAGACCTGTGCTCTTCTGTATAGGCATTTGAAGGTCTGGGCATGATACCCAGGACATCTCAAAGATGTATTTGTATTTAAGCAGCAAAATCAAGCCCTGGCTTTCATGAGCTGAGTACCACACACACGCGCGCAAAAAAAAAGTGGGATATCTAGCTGTCCTGAGTTCAACACACAAGCAGTGAAAGCCAAAGGAAGAAAAGCTGATGAAGTGAACTGTAATAGTTCAGGATACTTGCTTTAGCAAACTCAAACCCATATTTAGCACAACTAGAGAAATCATAGGAAATGATTCAACTGTAGCAGAAAAGACAAAATAACAGTACTCAGATATATCGACCATGATACATTTCATGATATTTCCACTGTTAGATCCCAACCATAATGTCTAAATAAACAAGGAACAGAAAACAATAACATAGCTCAGAATTGTCAGGAAACTGTTTTTGCCGTATTTTGCATGCAGAGAGAGAGCATGTGTGATGGAAAATGTAACTTTGTCTAGCTGAAGCATATTTCTACTAACAGACCATGAACTGGGACAGCCTTTATATCTGGGGCACAATTTCAGGTAAAAGTGAATTTTTTGCAAAGAGTAGCCACATCCAAAAATTAGGATGTTAGCTTAAAACAGTGATTCAAAAGCAGATGTGTTCAAACTCAGAGCAGAGACCTGAGTCTTACCTATCCAAAAGACTAAGCTAGACTGTTAGCTATTTGCCGTTCTCTCTTGCCCAACCAGTAAGCAGAGACATATTTTTAATAATTTTTATATTAAATACATTTTTTTTTCCCAACCAGCCTATTAAACCTCATCTTAAATGAATTATCCTTTAACATTTGTTGCTAATTGGAGAAGATAAGACAAGCATCTGCAAAGCTGCTGTAATGGTGACTAATGTTACCAAGATAAAAGAATAACAATATTTTCTCAAAAGAGATGGTAGAGTTCAGCAAAGCTAGATTCTGTGAGCGAAGTTGACTGAAACATGGGTACTGAGTCTAAAGGGAGTCAGCTGTGCTGTTCAGAAGCTGTGTATCCTCAAAACTTTACTTTCAAACAGATGAGAATAAAAAGAAATATCCCAAAGATCAGAATCTCACAAAAGGGAGATTTATAGCTAATCTGAAAAAGTTGCATTAGGGAGAGGACACTGTCCTATATTTTTCTGTGGTTTATATTACTGCTAAATTAATGTCAAATTCTTCTGTAAGTAACCCAGAATGAATTGAAACTGAACATTTATTTTATTTTTTATTAATCTTTACTAACCTAATGCAAGATGTTTAAATGTAATTAGCTTGTACTATAATAAAGGAGAAAGGTAATGTGGCCACCTAGAAAGCACAGCATTCAATATTTAAAGGGAAATTGAGAGTAACTACCAACAGCCTTGAGGTGAACGAAACATTTTTTTCCCTTTAAAGGGTACTCTTGTGAACACTTACATTATTTTCCTCTTTTGTGTAGAAATGATGTACTAAATTACACTATGGACAGTACTTAAGATTTGTTGTATTAATTTCTTTTCTTGGTGTGGTGGCATTTCCATGCAGACTGTATCATAATAACAGAAACAAAAACAATATGATCATTCTACCACTTAATATATTTTGTATGAAAGTCACAAGCCTAATATTTCTGGTACTTTTCACTTTTTCCAGCAGCTCGTATTATATTTAAATACTTGACATAAATGTTTGTGTTAACCAATAATCTTCTTTTTAAATACTAATTAATCACTGAATTTGATAGGACATACAGGTTCCTAAGTTCAAGACCTACCCAATGTATCATAAAGTACATGGAGTTGAGATCTTGACAAATACAGGTACTGTTGTCCCTATTAAAATAAAGCCATTATAAATATTTATTTTGGTCATTACTGATGGTCTGAATCTGGAAATAAAGCTGTAACTGCACAAATAGTCAGAAGTTATTTTTATTTTTGACTCCAACTTGGCTGAGAGTCTCATTATTCTTATGTGTATAACAAGATGCTGCTTATCAGATATACACAGAATGTTCTCTTTTCAATATTTTTCACAAAAGATTTTCTTGTTACAATATATATAAACATTCATTCCAGTTCCATTTTACGGCTGATTCTTTTGTTATAAAACATTATTTTAATATTCACTTTAAAGAATGACTCAGCAGTTCAGTCTTTTGGCAGTGATTTGAAAAGCTTGCTAGCTGCAGAGTCTCCAGACAAGGTAAGGTAAAATAGGTTGTAAGAAAAGGAGCTCAGCATTTGTTGTGTAGGAATTGTATGAAGGTGAGCCTTTGGACTGTAAAATTGAATCTTTTCAAACCCAATTTAGGTAGTTAATTTCAGAATTGGAAGCATAATCTTTAAAAGAGATTTTTAAAGGATTTGCTAGTTATTGTAAGTTTATAACTATAAAAGCAATTTACAAAACTAAAGTTCTTCATCTATTCCCACCGACCATATAAGAACTGTATAAGAACTGTGTAAGAACAATTCTTTTGATGTAAAAATTTGCAATGAATAAGTCTGAAAAAGCAAGACTATTTTTGGACCAGTTGTAATACAAAGATTTGGGCCTTGAGGATTCGGTGTCAAAAATGCAATGCCCACTGATATCAGCCTAGCCATTTCTGCCTGACAGTCAAAAATCACCTCACCTAGTTGCAAAAGTCTAGCTGATCTCACTTTATCCAATGAATTTCTGTTACATAGTGATTGATGGATTGATATAAGATGCAAAGTAAAGATGTAATGATACAGGAATCATAATAAGTTCTTGATATGATACAAAATGGAGTCAATTGTTAAACATATAATTTCCAGTCTTCCATGTCTGTACAGGAAATCAGATATAAAGACATATCTTTGGGAGCTGGTGACATAAAAAGAAAGTATTTAAGACACCTGTGTGAAGTCATAAGCTGAGGGGGTGAGGAAATGGCAAGATGCAAGACACACATAACAATATGTTGAGATCTAATTCCTTAAGAGAGAATATCATGTATTAAAAATGATTATTATAAATCCAATAACATGCAACTAGAACATTTTAATATGTTCTTACGAGCTCTGTAAGTCTAGAAGAACTGTTGAACAACTGTTTGGGAAATCAAAATAAATAAACCTAAGGTACCAACATGACACCTTGGATTAAACTATATGGCACTTAAGCTAGGAGTAATACAGACTAAAAGATGAATGATATAATTTCCCTACCCTCCAGCTTCAGTTTGGCCTCTAAAGTCTTCACCAACTTTAAGTTCTGTAGCAACAGAGATACCTTTATTTAAATCAACACACAGTAACATCCACATTACTTTTAGGAGAAAAAAAGGAGAGGAGAGGAGAGGAGAGGAGAGGAGAGGAGAGTTAAGATTATATTACCAATGTTTCTGTAAACAATCACTAAGTTTAAGTGTCTTATAGGAGACCAAAAATATGTGTAATGGGATCATCCCGTTATATTAGAAAGAAGTCTGTTTTCTCTTGTCTGGTACTAAGAGGGGTTGTAAATTAGAAAGATTCAGTCTATATAATGTTGTTGTTTTTTTTTATTTTTTATTTTTTTTTCAGTTTAAAAGAAATGTAACAGTTTGCTTTGAAATTTATCCCCTAGTAAGATTTCTTGAATATTCCTTTGCAATAACTTTAAGATACTGAACTAGTCCTGGGCAACCAGCTCTAGAAGACCGTGCTTGAGCCAGGGGGTTGCACCAGAAGGCTGACCTCCAGAGGTCCCTCCCAACCTCAACCGTTCTATGATTCTGTGATTCTGATTCTGAGCTGAATTTAAGAGCAGATATCTTTTGCAAATACTCTTATTTGCAAGTATTTGTATTAAAGAAACTTCATAGTCTCCCAGAATTTAGTACATAAATTTTAAAGAGGAGGTTTTGTGTGTGTATGTATGTGTGCATGTGTGGGCATTCTACACACATGTTTGGATAGTTTGAAGTGAAAGAAATTTAGTGTTAGAAACACCTCAGGATGATCCATATAGACACTATAAATTGACTGTTACATTACACACTATGATACCATGTAAATTAGTTCTTGTATTATGGCAGTCCTGATGGCCATTGGTAGGTCATGATTTATCTGTCGTAAAACCTGTTTTTCCTAATACTATTAAAACCTGTGATTTAAAATAATCTTAAATTAACATTAAACTTTTTCAAGTTATCTCTTCAGTTAAAAAAAAAATGGCTTACCTTTACAGCTCACAATTTTAAGAAAATAATAATCATCCTATCTATACAATAGTATCTCGAGCAAGTGATGGCAGTATCTCTTCAATCTGTTGGCTGAAACACAGTTTGATCAACATATGCTGTATCTTTTTTCCCCTGTATACAACCTTGCTGGACTACGAATTTCTTGAATTTATATCCAGATTCACTGCTCAACTCTTTAGATCTACTGTGATCTTTTGCTTGCATATTTTTGGTATGTGAGTGCATAAATAATGAAATGTGTTTTAAATTTACCTGAATATTTTACAGCTCCTGCAAGTATGTCTGATTTGAAACCAGAATAGAAATCAGACTTGGAAATAGCCTAGAATAAGGTAACATTCGAGAAGAACAGTGAAACAAATTCTAAAAACGTGAGATCTACCTACTATATATTCTGATTTTCTACCTATTTAAAAAGGAAACAAGTATTTGTTCTCCAGCATGTTTTAGAAACAAAGATCTAGTCAGGAAAATTATTTTGTTTATCTTTCCATTTTTTCTCACTGAAGTACTCTGATTTCTGTTCTTGTCTTCAGGTGTTTCCATAATTGGGCTCTGTCTCAAATATTGAGACTACTAACATATACTAAAAGTGTATTTATAGCTGACTAGATTTGAAAAAACCCGAGGACAAAAGTAAGGCTCACTGAAAAACAAGGATTCCAGTTTGCCAGAACGTAGTGTGTCAGGCTTAGTTTTCACTCTGCACTGGGGAAAATCCGAGATCTGATTTTGTTTGTTTGTTTGTTTGCACAGACATGAATAAAAGATATGAGAGACAGGCATTCATTTTAAAATTATTGTTAAAATGACAGTCACTCAAGATATGGGAGACCTTGATTCAAATGTTCTTCGTCTGTTGTGAAGGCATTTGAACCATTAACTACTCTAAAAATTCCATATTGCAATTTTCAACCTCTGAGACATTCCCAAGCAGGAGTGGGACACCCATTTTCTGGAATTCACACCAATCTAAGTAGTGAACTCTGTGAGTAGCAACCAGTATTATCCTTCTGAATCTTCTCATGTTTTTGCAACAATGGTTTATGTTGGAGCTGAATTTTCTCAATACTCATTACTCCTCCCAAATTGCAAAATTGAACAAATAAAATTTTCAGTCATAGTTTTAGTCATTGGTCAGTGACTGCATATCATTATATTTATTATTAATTTTGTTAAATATTATGCGTTAGAAATATTTTTTATGTTAGATTACTCAGATCCACCTCTTTTCCAATAAACATCCACTATATAATCCTCCTTTGGACATTATAATTCTGCAAAAGGTGAAGAATTTCCTGTATGCTATTGTCTTATTTCTCTACACTTCTCAGGGGCTGGTGAACCAAGTCCCTTTTTCTTTACTAGACAGTCTGTGTCTCACTAGAAATCTATCTATAGTCTGAAATGCTTCTAGGGAGCAAGAAAAAGGAGTAGACCACTGGTAAATTGTATTTCTGGCTACTTTATGGGAAGAGATTAGACATTATGACCGGAATCACTGTAAGAACGCAGATAAGCAAGTTTAACCCTACTTCCCTTTTGACTTTTGTTAACCATTTTCCTATGTTTTACTTCATTTTCTTTTCATCCAGTAGTTACTTTCAATCTTATAATTGTTTTAGCTTTTAGTAACACTTTCATACGTGAAAAACAAATGGGCAACTGCTAGAACTTAAAAATGAGAAAAAAAAACAGGTTGACACTTATTTGCAGTAAATTAATGTATTTTGTGACTGTAAAATGAGGTTAGAATATCACTAACCACTCAGTTTCTCTCCTTGGAGTCGTTCTCTGACAAACAGTACAAGTTGCCAAATACATGAGATGAAGATAGAGATGAAAATAGAAAACCAAAATATTCTTCATCATTTTTATCTACTGACAGAAATCAAATTTTTATAAAATATAAGAAAACTAAAAGCTTATGTAAAAAAAAAAAAAAAAAATCTAATTTCCACTGGGGAATGTGAAGTCTAATATTCATGTATTCTGATACAAGTCATAGCCACTTGAAATATTTTGTTTACTGGGCTCCACTAATATGTCTGTTTTGAAAAGTTTGACTTCAGGCCAAGTCAGTCTGCTCTATGGCAGCACCCCACAGAGAGCAGTACAACTTCTTCATGCTTGCATTCTCAATTACATATCAAACTTGTTGTTTGGACTACACTTTCACTGATATATCTTGCTGTCTCCTGTCTTGCCAACCTTAGTGTTACATTTAACACAGAAGTGACATGACAGCAATAAGCCACGAGAGTGTCAGAACACAGTCATGAGAAAAAATGGTCCCACAGCTTTTCATGTGGTACTGTGGATGTTAAAGGATAAAACTAAATAATGATCTGAAAAAAAAAAAAATCCCTAGAATCACAATTTTATTTTGCAAACTTAGCATTGGAAATGCAAATAAAACATTCAGTTCTATATTTCTCATATACACAAATTCCTAAAGATGGCAGAGGAATTTCAGATGAGAAAAGACTATCAAAATGTTTTGCTTCTTTTAATAACTATATATTTTTCTGCATGAAAAATAAATATAAATACAACACCATCCATGGCTGAAATTGCGCTTTAAACTTTTGAATGTTTCCATGCAGGTAATAAATTATTTTGTCACACAAAAGTTATAAAATATTTCTTCTTTTTTTTGTATAACACCTTCTCAACATCTTATGTAAGTGAATGTATTATGGAACTAAAATCTGTTGTTTATGATTATGCAATGAAATGCAGGTACTTTATCAGACACCAGTAGTTTTAACTGTCTCAATCTGTATACCTGAGACCACTGGAAAATGGTTTTTTGCCTTAAGAAATTAACATCTCTGAGATTTCCAGAAAATGCTTATTCCACATCAGATACACTCAGCCAGTTCATACCTGCATTAAAATCTGATTCTAGCTTGTCACTCCTGTCAGAGTAGAGTAAACTAAACAAAGCCCAAGAGAAAAAACTTCACACTAAACACTAGTCTGGTGAAGATGGTTCTCACGCTGGTTACAGGATGCTCTTATTCAGTGTCCTACTCCATCTGTCTCCCATATCCTGCAGAGTATTTGAGCTACTGAGCTAGTCTCTTTTCTGGAATTTCTCCTTTTTTGTCTGCGAATTCCATTTTGGGCCTGAGAAATGAAAGCTAAATGAGGCTTTTAAAACCAATGTTTGGCTGTTGAAGTGAAAAGTTTGGGTTTTAACGAATTCAGATTTTAAAGAAAAAACCCTATCCCATTTCTCCTTAGGACAAGGTATTGTGCCACACATCTTCAGAAATGAGAACATGAAATGGCAGGTAAAATATCAAGAAGTGAATGCTTAGCATTTTGAGAGTGTTAATTAGATGCCTTCATGCTTTCTCTGTGATGAATATTTTGCCAATGGTTGCTAATTATTATAGCAATTAGGTTTAATAAGTTGGGAATTTCACAAGCTTAGGTCTTCTGGGTTACACTTTAGCCAATAGGGAATGGGTGTTAATTAAGGACAAAGAAGAGAAGAATTAAGAAGATTTGATGGGTTTAAGGAAACAGCAATTAAACAAAGTGTTAGAGTGATTTGCATATTTTAATAAGTCAAGAACTCTTGGATGTTTAGAAAAAAAAGTTGTGTTTTCATTACTCGATGCAATTTTTCCAAAAGGTCTTCTCAGATTTTAACACTTTGTCTCCAGAAACATAAGCTTTTGGGTACTGAATGTCAGTTGTAAGTCCTTATTATTAGTGTTTTGTAGCTGGTTCTAGAAATTAAATAATAGTATTGGTATAAATATGAGTACTAATAAAACTTCCTCTTATTTACGGAGAACCATTGTATTCTTCCAAGTATGGCATTTTACACAGAGAGATTGTCCAGAATACCTCACTTGTATCTGTGATGTTCTATCAAGCACCCAGAAGCTCTATGTCCTCATATCACAAGAGGATATATGAACATCAGAAACAAGATAATTTTTCTGGTAAAAATGACAACAAAAGGGGCTTGTGGGGAGCTAAACTCTTCCAATAAATAAAGAGTTAGATCACTATATTCATCAATACTAGAAGTAGGACAGTCAAACCTACTAATATCATTTTTATTCACTATACAAGAAAAAAAAACCACCCCCTTGTTGATGTTAGGGAAGCCCATCTCAAATTAGTTCTATATAGCTATGCATTGACTAAAAAGCACACTGATGTGTTCAAAGAATAGTTTTACTTAGAAATCAGCTTCATTGCTCCAACAAATAGTTCATTACACATAGGAGTTTTAATTGGTTAAGATTTTGCTGCCTAGGAAAAGGTCTTACAAAGCTTGTAATGAAAACTCAAGTAGCACATTCTGCTAATAGCGTATGTTCAGAACTAACTGATCAACACTGAATCAGTGTTCCAAAATGTTAGCAAGTAGAAACTGATCTGGATGCAATTCATGTCAGAAGCACTGACATAATCTTAATGATTATGCTGTTTTATGGCAATTTAACATTCACAACATTAGATATACCTGAGCCAAGAACAGTGTAAACTGTTGCGCTCAGCTAGTGAGGAGCTGATGTGAGGAGCTGATCATTTGTGTGCCAAGAATTATAGGACTATTGAAGCCCATTAAAATATCAAACTTTAAATTGCTCAAAATATCATACACATGTGTCGCTGGTGCCAAGAACAATGCTTCCATGGAGCTCAATATAAACCAGTTTTTGGAGTGGGTGTCAGACTAATTTATGAAGAAGTCAGAGGAAGATGATGAGGAGGAAGAGATGAAGAAGGATAGAAGGTAGGCATGAAGAGATTTCCATGTCTCTGGATCAGAGAAAGAAGCTTGGTACAGTAATTAGACAGTAATACACACTGTTCAGTGAGCAGGATGGGGAGGAGGGATGTCTGCCTGTGCTCCCCCAGAAACCCAATTCTAGCTTTGTCATCAAAATTTAGCAAAAATATAATTGTGCGGGGGATTACTTTTGTAGTCATAATAACATACGAATCCTCATTTTCAGGAATAACCCAGGCAGAAACACCTTGCCTTCTAATGCTGTAGCCTTTAATTTGCCACTTCTCACAGAACAGACTATCACAGGAAGTTCTAATGTAGCAACACAATAAGAATAGGCATAACCAAAACAGCAACCCACAAAGTTGAAAGTTATCACCGAGTGATAGAAATAATAACACAAACCCACTGCTAGTCATACAGGCTTAGCCATCTGTGCTACAGTTACCATATCTTTCTTTTGTGCAGCTTGAGCTATAGGAAATATAATAAAGCATTTGTTCCATTTAGAGAGATGCAGTTGCAGTAATGTTGCCATAGGCAGAACAATAATAAAATCAACTTCCATCTCTCCAGTTGCTCTTTAGCTAACTACAAAGTGATTTCTCTGCATGCCTTACCATTTCAAAAGTGATAGCCAAAAAATCAGACTCCTGCTGAAGTCTTCTTCATTTCTGAATCACATTTACTAGAAATAATAATTTATAAATAAGCATTTATACAGAAATGGTCCCATTTCTGAGGCAGCAAGTGAAAAAATCTTCTGCTGACCTAGCTGATCAACTGGGAGATGCTCAAAGAAAGACAAAAGAAATAATGTGTCCTTCTCTACTGTAGATGGTGTGAAATAGAAATGTACTGCCTAATCAGATAAAATTTAGAGATCTATAAGTTGGATTTTTAGAAAACAAACTTGTCTTTCATTTTCAGTGAAACCTTTTTGTTAAGAATATATGATCAAGTAAAAAATTATCCTTTAAGACCACTTTATAATACCTAATTTCAAGTTTTGAATATCACTGATATTTGGCATGTCCCTTTCACAGAACTTCTGTGAAGAGTTGATTATTCTCTCCTGGTACTGAGAATTAGGACACCAACTGTCTGACCTGTATCATCTCATCTCACTATTTTTTTTCTCTATGAATTCTCCCATGTCCTCAGAGATGAAGTCATCGATAAGGGTGCTGGCTTATGAGGTGGAAGAGCAGTGCATCAGAACACCTCAGTGCTCAGTGGAGCTGTGGAACACACCTTTATCAGTGAGACACTTTGACTAAGAAAATGAAAAGACACCCTTTCTTTCATAACTATTCAAACTGTAAATCCCCCAAAGTATCGTTCCACTGGGTTGACAGTCTCTTTAAATAAAATGAATACAAACATGAAAATAAATGTAAGGGAATTGGGCAGAGGACAGCATCAGAGCTGTGGGGTCCTTTAAAAAGGTATACTTGCTATTCAGTTTTGTTATGTTTTTGAAAGATTATTAGGTGTTACTGTTAAAAACCATCGTATGATTTACATTGTTACTAAAATTGCACTTATATGCTTATATGAACTAAATTATTGATCTATTATAAGAAATCAGGGAAATCAGGGAAATTTTGGATAGAATCTGATGGTAGGGTCATGGAAAAATTATACATATAATGTGCTCATGGGCTGGGGGCGTGTGTTTGGTAAAGAATTAGGTAACTGCTTGTAAGCCTTAAAAATCAGCTTTCACTCTGATCCACCCAAACATCACTCTAATCTACCTAAAGCACAGATCACTTACACAATACCTACCTTGTGTTTGATAACAGAATGCCAAATTTTACCTATGTGATTATTAAATGCCTTTTGTACATTGTATGATGGATTATTTTGCTATTGCTTATGATATTGGGTAGACAGAATGTGATTTTTAGTGACACAGTTGCTCAGTCCATTTTAATTATTTGGTGATAATTAATGAGCTCGTGACTTCAGGCTGAGGACTTCTTTTATGACTACTTTCTACTTGATATTATAAATTGTTAAAGAAATGACCTTTAGTGACCTATGATAAAAATGTCAAATGTCATGTTTCTTCTATCCTGCAGTCAACAGTCCATACTTAATGAATGTTCTAAATTTCAAGACAGCAGCTCAAAAGGGCACTTGAATGGTGGAAACATAATAAGGGAGACTGAAGACCTCTTGATAACCTCTGATGGAAAGGTCAAATGCAGGAACGGCTCATTTCTGTGTAGTGGTTCATAATGACTGGCAGTTTTGCTGTGCAAGGGTTATCTCTGTAAGGAAATTACATTGGTTCATTTAGTGATTTACAGTTCTTCCAAATGAGAACATATAATTCCTGTCAAGGAAGACAATCTACATCCTCTGTCATTATACTTTTAACTTTTTTAAATCTGCAATTTCCTTTGGTCATCTGTCTTTCTGACAAACACCTCATGACCATACTCTGATATTAAAGGCAGGCTTGAATTAAAAGATAGATCTTGTGTTTTAAAGATGACAAGATTTGGGCTATGATCACCAAAGAAAGAACTTACATGGTCATAAACCTTCAGGTAATTTATCATTCAAATCTAACTCATCTGAGAAATGCCTCTGATGGAGGAGGTAGAGTTGCTAACAATTTTGTTTGTGAACACTCTAGCACAAATAACAATTCTGCAACACAGGAAATGTTTCGCTGTTGTTATCTTTGTAACTCTACACTAAAACAATTCACATTCAACTGGACCTCTCAGCTTACTTGTTAAATGGCACTTGTCAGATAAAATCATTTGTGCTCTCTTTTCCAAGAATGACAGAACAAACAAAGGCTATTGAAGAACCTGAAATTATAGTAGGGAGGAGGTAGAAGAGACACCCTTGTTTTGTCCATTTAGAAACCAGATTATCACAGTGCAAATAGCTGTTCAGCTGTTCAGCTGTTAAATCTTTCTTCTGAGTTCCCTATCCTTGACATCCAGAGCATGTGCTCCTGACAGGATAGAACTGACAACTCCATTTGTATGCAACGTCTCTAAATTACAAGCATGTCACATGGAAATACCTTGAGTGCTCCAAAGACCCCCAGACCATTTATTTCTCTATCAGTCCATCAAACTCCTATTATCTCGGAATTCATGTTTATGTCAGTTCTTTGTCAATCTTTCTGTAATCTGAGGCAGAAATTCTGAAAAATTCTGAAATTCTGAAATCTGGCTCAGCAGTCAGACTTTGTTTATTTTGTATTTTGCTTTCAGAAAGATGCCATGTATGTGGTTTGGTAATTTGTTGAAAATGTATTCATTAGATCAGTGACAAAGCTGCACTAAGATCAATTAAATAGTGTCTGATAAGTACAACTGCAAAGGTAGAGTGAATGAAAAAAAAAAAAAGATGAAGAACTTTAAACAAGGAGAAAAAATATATATTACATCTATGACAACACTGAAATATTGCTGTAGCAAAAGAAAATTAAAAATGTATCCATCTAAGTCAAAGGATAAAGTTTGAAAAAGAACAGAAGTGTATAAGAAGAAATATTGGATTTCAAATGATTTCTTGAAAGAGCATAATTTCTTTTTGTTTCTAAAGAATCCAGCGGTGTCACAAGCCAATATGTGCTGTGGAGGTAAAAGATCAATCTACCCACTACTAAATTAGAGCAACTCTAGTGAGAAACCTCTTAGCTGTGTGACAAAACCAATGCTAGAGAAAAGGTTTATTGAGGAAAAGAAAAAAAAAGGCATCTCGTGATTACTGAATATAGTGGCAAAGGATGAAGAGCTCACTGGTATGCATGACCAGTCAATGGCTCTGTATTATCCCTGACATGACCACATCATCTATCTGCTCCAAACAGACCCTATCACCTCACAGTACATCCTGCCGTTACAGACACTGCTTAAGTGTCATTATTCTCCAGGGACAAAAGAAAGGAGAACGCTGGGTCAGAGCCTTCCTCTCCAGTATAACAGACTTTCATACTTTTTCTTCACCATCTGTTTGTACCCAAAACTGTATTTGTGTACAGTGAGGAGAAACTAAACCAGGGACAGCAAGTAGTAGTAACAAATGCAGAATAATTTATACACTAAAAAAGATAATTCTCCTTTGACTTTTCTGTGCTTATACTCCTCAATTTTCTGTGCTACTGCCTATTTAAAAATGATGCATCTGTCAAGGCCAGCTTTTGCTATGTGCACATACACATATTTGATGCAGTTGGTTCCTTGCACTGCCTGGCAATTTCTTTGTCTCATTTAGTTTGCAGCTGAAGGACAAAGGCCTATGCTGTATGGAAAAAAAACAGAGATAAGTGCTTTAGGATCTGTAGCCATTCCCCCACACTTGGGAAGCTCTGTATTTGCTTACATGAGTACAAGACATGTCTGCCTGACCAGCACTTAGTGCTGCTGTAGCACCCTTAGCTGTAGCATCCCAAGTGGGTTGAAATGACTAGTATATAAAATGGAATGATTAGAAAAAATATAGAGGTGTTCTATCAAACATATTAGAATATAAAATGTTGCTTTATTTATTTACTTATTATTATTTATCAGTTCTGAGATAACGTACTACAATAAGCATAAGTGAAACAGGTAGAATTACCTTTCAGTAAACATTTTCAGTGGTCTCACTTAAAAAGGTCTTTCTGGATGCATCTATATTGTTATGTCAGTTTGTAGTCCCAGATTCCATCATCACAGAAACTAGATTGATTTAAGCTCGTGCTCTGGCTCTATGTTGAAGCAAGCCAACTACTTATTTGCCAGCCAGCCAAGAAACCTAGGTCTGAGAACTGATGTATCACTTCTAATTCCTCTGGTTATAGACTATATGGTGGTCTCACAGGCTCAAGTTAGTCTTCAGTTGAAGACCCTACACTTGAGATAAGAAAAGCAAAGAGAGACTAGGACGTCTAGAATTCATAGGAGATGCCAAGCCCAGCTCCAAGAACCCCTCCAGAACAGAAACCCTGGAGAAAGGATGTCATACTTGATTTCAGATTCATGCATTTTGTGAATGCTAATTGAAGAAGAGTCACCAAAAATGGTGTAAGCACACTGCTAACGATCAAACACCATGTTGCATAAAATATATGAAGAGATCAGAGACCAATATTTTTGTAGTTCTATGTTCTTGATTCATACATGTCAAGCCTACTTCACTGATTTTTAACAGTGCCCATAACAGCTAATTGCATTTACATTTATATATTTATATTCAACGTAAACCATTCTGAACACCCTTTGGACATGCACTGAATGGACACATCTAAAATACAAAAATACTCTGCCTTTACTGTTTAATTTTCTCTGTCCTCACCAGAGGAACTTCATACTTTTTTTTTTTTTTTTTTTTAGAAGAGAAGGTTCTTTAGTTTTAAGAATCCTGAAATCAGATTCTCTCTCTACATGCATTTTTTACATCAGTATATTTTTTTCATTTGCAGTCAGACTCTCATTTCTACCATGCCTGGGTAATAATCCAGAGGAACCTCAAAGTCTTCCATCCCTAGAAAATTTTCCAATTGTGTTGGGAGTTTTCATTTTATGTGTGTAAAAAAAAAAAAAAAAATACTGCTAACAGCACAGCATGCCTCCCAGCAACAATATCTATCCAGAAAGGTACCAAAGGATGTGTGTGACTTTAATTACTCATACAAGTCAGAACAGTGTTGAAGGGTATACATATACCCTTGCTGAATGTGAACCGATATGTCTTGAATAACACTAATTTCTTTCTAGTTTCTTTTTCTCCTTTCTGTGTGTGTGCATGTGTGTGTGTGCGTGTGCTGTCCTGTTGTCTGTCTCTCAATGGAATAGATTATTTTATCCTTCTTTCCCTCACTAATCCTCTCTGACATGGAGTTGTCAGCCTAATCTACAAGAATCTTTCTGTTTTTTTGTGTATCAGCCTTACCTCATGGGAGGGAAGCAGGCTGGATAAGTATGAGCTAAGGTTTTAAAAATGAGGCAAAGATGTCCGACTGATCTCTTAATATGCTTTATGTAAGACTTTTCCATGTGGCTAACATTCTGTCCACCAAATGTATTGCAACATCTTTATTAATCATTCAGGTGAAATTACCAGGCTCAGATAAACACTACGGTCAGTGATACTTACCAGTGTGATCTCACCAGATTTTAGAGGAATGACACACATTCAGTGTTGTCATTGCTTCTGGAACCTACATGCACAGTTCTTGAATTCTCTTTGATACTGGGAATGTGATGCTAGGTAGTGGATGTCTCATTGCTAAATAGTGGGCTTGATTTCTCATTTTTACATTTCTGCTGAACTGAAAATTCCAGAGGTGGTAATACTGGAATATTAGCTGGAGGTGACAATAAGGGTGTTCAATCCTTATTGAGGCTGTGTTCACAGGGAAACCATCTTTCATGTGGAGCAAACAAATTTTTCAAATCTACTAAATTGAGTTCTGATATAGAAGGTAATAGAGAAACCAACATATACAAATTACATTTTTACCATCAGATTAGAGAGAAAAACAATTATTTTAAAAAATTATTTGTGGTGTCTAAGCTCTCAGGAAGGGCTGCTAGACAGAAGACCTACATTCCTATGCTGTACCTAAAAGCTAGTAGCTTTAATTATTGTTTGGAAGTCTCAGGGAGACTAAGAAACCATTTGCGGCCTAATTACAACTTCCACCAGCATCTACAAGGGAAAAAATTACCTATAATTCAACACTATTCAGCCAAGTATTCCATCTGTCTGTGTCAAGAGTCTATAAATATCATATGTTTGAGAGTGTATTTAGGGGAACAAAAATATAATTTCCAAAAATTTTAGCAAATCCTCTCCAAGTATAATATAGCTAATTACTACTATTTCATTTCAGTGTTGATGAAATATGCATAGTGTATCATAGAAAAATTAAAGCATGTAATAAATCATCTTCTAGGTATACCTCATAAGAATTAAAACATTTCAAAAATTATCAAATATGCATGATCTTATCTATGACCTATTAAAGCAAAGAAAGCATGTAAGATAGTTTCTCAAAAAAAGTTATTTAGGAGCCTTCCTGAAACAGAAAAGTTCATGAATCCAAATAATCCTAGAATTAAATCCATCTATTTCTCTGTGCTAGCCGAGGTTAGGTCATGTCTGCTCTTCGGTAATATATGGTCTAACAATTAGGTGTTTGGTATTCTGACTTGATTTAGCATCTTAGTATTGTAGGGAAATAACAGAAGGAACTATATAATATAATCATTTAGTAATGTTTCTTAGCATTTCCTTCACACTGATGAGGCAGGTCCATAAAATATTGTCAGTAAGCTGTCACACAATGAACTCTGTTTCTTCAGCTTCATTATTTCAACAGATATGGAAACAACACACAAAACTGTACTGAAAGAAACACCATTTTTATGGTTGGAAAATAAAGCACTTAAAATTCTAGATATGCCTGCATAAAGATAGCTTGTGCAACACAATTAGTGAAATGATATTGTGGATAGGCTATGGAATTGATGATATACTTCTTTCACTACAGAACACAAGCCTTATTCAGTGCTCAAGGACATGAAGTGATGTTGGATATTTTCTCTAGTAGCTTGTCACAGATTTAAAGAAGTTAAAGGTGAGGACTGCAAGGAGCTAGGGCTACCACACTAACATGGAAATTCAAGGAAGAATCCAGTCGATTTCCTTTATAGTATCATCTCATTCAGCCTATGCAACTCCATGCCTAAATCCAATTTTACTGAGTTGCAAACACTCGCAGGACTTGATCTAGAAGATACAGGCATCTATACTGCCTATGGCTCCACTGCCATCTAAACAATGCAGACAGTCATCTAAATGTTGTCAAGAACATCATTATGCTCTCCCAGACTGAACGGAGATCCAGTTTCTAACCACTCAGCCTGTGACTGACATACTGAAAACCCAGGAGAGTGCCTGATCTCCAGGTTATGCAGTTATTTGACATAAAACAACATTCTCCAATATCTGGATATAGAGTTGAACGGTTGTACCATTGTAGGAATAGAAAAAAGAGCAGGCAAGAGGGAGCATGACTCTGCACCTTAAAGCACACTACAGGGAGGGACATGTCCTGGGGTACTTTCCTGAGATGCAGAAAACTTAGACTCCAACTTTTTCAAGCTGAAGAGGATTGTCTACCCTGTATTTGCAGATGAAGGCACTAACTAGAAAGTTATTGTGAAAAAATGTGGGATAGATAACAGAGCATATGGACATCGAGGAATTCCTACTGCTTCCCTTCTCAGTCAGGAGGGAGACTAGACTGGACATTAAAAGGGGGTGCTACACATACAGAATCACAGAATCGCAGAATCATTTAGGTTGGAAGAGACCTCCAAGATCACCTAGTCCAACCTATGACCTAACACTAACAAGTTCTCCACTAAACCATATCATCTAAATGTCTTTTGAATATCTCCAGGGATGGTGACTCAACCACTTCCCTGGGCAGCCTATTCCAATGCCTCAAAGCATGAAGCACATTGAATTCCACACAGTTTTTTTTTTCCCCAGTCCGTTTTAAATTCATTCAAATGGTCTTACCTCTGGAAATTGTCATGTGAGAACTCTTCCATAGAAATGATTTCCTAGTCCAGCTAATCTATTTCTGCTGTTTCTGTGGTTTCCTGAAGGGGAAAAAATTAGATAATTTTAAAAAGCCAATCCACATACTTTAGTTCTGGAGATGGGCATTACTGTTGTCCAAACTATGTCAAAAATAACTTGTAAAAAAAAAAGCTATTAAATTGTCTGATATCTGCCACTAAAGTGAACATTTCTTTCCTGTTGATATTCAGTTAAAAAAAAAAAATCTCTATTTTAAAAACCAAGGCACAATGCATCTATGTTCTGGGCAGACACACAGTTTACAAAAGTCTGAGATTCAAATCTGTTCTGACCAAGACTAGGGCTTTTATCAAGGTTTTCTCCCTTAAAATGTTGCTCTAAACACTTAACCCTGGGAATCCTGGGACTGGATACTCTCCAGATGAAGTGGTTCAAATTTGTATTTAAAAATACATATATATCAGTTGGGGTCAGTAAAAGAAGTAAGCTTGGCTCTCTACAGATTGATTCATAGTGCATTCTCTTTGAATAGAGTCCTATTTCTAATTTAGTGAACACGTTATGAAAAAGTCGGAATAGTTTTAAGAGGGTGCAGTGAGGAAAACTTTTATAAAAATAAATTTCATTTTGATGTTCTACTAATGAATTAAATCTGATCCACTTCACTAGCTGAGTGGTACAGTTGATACAAAAGAAGGAAGGGATGCCATTCAAAGGGACCTGGACAAGCTTGGGAAGTGGGCCCATGTGAACCTAATGAGGTTCAACAAGTGCAAGTGCAAGGTGTTGCACCTGGGCTGGGGCAAACCCAGACAGGAGCACAGACTGGGTGGAGAACTCATTGAGAGCAGCCCTGCAGAGAGGAACCTGGGGGTTCTGGTGGATGAAAGGCTCAACCTGAACCAGCACTGTGCTCTTGCAGCCTAGAAGGCCAGCTGTGTTCTCGGCTGCATCAAGAGAGGTGTGGCCAGCAGGTTGAGGGAGGTGATTGTCCCCCTCTGCCCTCGTGAGCCCCCACCTGGAGTGCTGTGTTCAGGTCTGGGGCCCCCAACAGAAGAAAGATATGGACCTGTTACAGCGGGTCCAGAGGAGGGCCACAAAGATGATCAGAGGGCTGGAGCACCTCTCCTATGAAGTAAGGTTGAGAGAGCTGGGGATGTTCAGCCTGGAGAAGAGAAGGCTCTGTGGAGACCTCCTTGTGGCCTTTCAATACTTAAAGGGGTCTTATAAAAAAAGATGGAGGGGGACTCTTTACCATTAGATAATGATAGAAAAAGGGGCAATGGTTTTAAACTAAAAGAGGATAGATTTAGATTAGACATTAGGAAGAAATTCTTCACTGTGAGGGTGGTAGAACAGGTTGCCCAGAAAAGTTGTGGATGACCCATCCCTGGAGGTGTTCAAGGCCAGGTTAGATGGGGCCCTGGCCAACCTGATCTAGTGGGTGGCATCCCTGCTTATGGCAGGGGTTTGGAATCAGATGGACTTTAAGGTCCCCTCCAACCCAAGCCATTCTATGATTCTATGATTAGCATCTAATGCAATTTTCTTTCATATTTTACCCAAACTCACACATATTATCAGCTGATCAAAATTGCACATTTTTTGAAAATTTTCCAATGTTTGGGCATATGAAGATGACCTCTGCTTGGAGGGTTCACTATATAAAATGTAAAATACTGTAGTAATAGAAACGTTAGGAAATGATATTGAAATTGAATTCATAGTAAATGTGTGGTGGTACTATACATTCTGAAGTAAAATTATTTTCCACTGCACAATTTCTTACACCGATTTGAAGATTTTTGGTCTGACTCCTTCTCAGGACCTGTACTGTAAGTATGGAAAGCATCTTCTAGAAAGTATAATTTTTCTAATTTTATTGTCTTCTCTATTGTGAGTCTTCGTTTAGTGTGACAACATGATATATATTTAATTCTTACAAGTGAAGAAAGAAAAGCTCCATTTGCCCTATGAAAATGGGGTGGAAGAAAAAGCAAAGAGAAAAAGGCTGACAATGTGTTGAAGAGGAAACAGACTTTTTTTTTTTTTTTTTAATGCTTAAATGCATGTTTTCCTCTAGCTTCTTTCCTGTTTCTTAGCTAAGATACTTTTTTACATAGTTACTGTCAACATTCTGAATATATCTGAGAAAGTCAACTCCTATACATTTACCTGACCTGTCAAGGTCAAAGTAATATATATTCAATTTAGATAAGGAAAACCTTGCTGACATGTGGTTATTCAGAAAAAAAAAAAAAAAAAAAAAAAAAAAAAAAAAAAAAAGAAAAAAAAAAATAAAAAAAAAACACCCACTTTTTTTGTTTTTTTTTTTTANAAAAAAAAAAAAAAAAAAAAAAAAGGTAGAAAATAAAGCTATAAAGAAAAGAGAAAATTAAAGGATGGCTTGAAAAGGCTAGATTTTCTGAAATAGATTAAGATCATTTATTGACTGGGATTTTTATTTTTTCTCCCATCAGGACAAAGGGCTTTTCTTCTCAATCTGTTTTTTTTTTTTTTTTTCCTATCCTTTCATAGCATCAGTAAGGTTGTACATAATGGATTTCTGCAGGTTTTAGTTCAGATCTAATGAGACTGGACCCAATTACAAACTTACTCATGATAACTGATAAGCTACATCAAAAAGATGACTTCAGGGAGGCCACTCCAAAAGTTATGGAAGGCAACATTAGAATCAGAAAATGAAATGGGGACTTCTCTGCCATGGATGCTTAGAGTTAGAAATAATGAAAAAGAAAGGAAGCAGACTGCCATTTCAAGGAGCATAGCAAGGGAATGAGTAATAGACTTGAAGAAAAAAAGACTGAAGGGGTGCCAACTCTGCTATGGCATTCAAGACAAGCACCCTAGCATTATGTGAAACATTATTGTGAACGCTGTAAGACTGGACTTGAGGTATGTTACTGAACTTAGTGCATTAAAATACATAATTATGGTTCATCACTCTGTTATTGATGTTCACCACTTTTAAATTCTTATAAGTAACAAAGGGAAGAAGCATGAGAAGGCTAGCAAAAAATGGTAAGGTTTTGAAAATAAGACTAACATAGAGTAGGTGAGAGTGATAAATTTTTAATAGAAAAAATATGGTTTATGAAAATGCAAAAAAGACACATTTACATTAGGAAAATGTACTTCCCTTCCCTTCCCTTCCCTTCCCTTCCCTTCCCTTCCCTTAAAGACATGATGAATGTCAATTTAAGGTTCTGCAGTTGGCAACCAATGTATTTTCTCTTTGCTCCTGTGACTGCACATGCTCATGGACTCCTCTTTTTATTCTAAATATTTATCTTTATCAAAATGTGGGAAAATAAGACCATACAGATGTAATTAGTTGATCAAGTAAAATATAAGATTATTTAATATACTTATAAATATATATTTTATAAATATATATTTCATAAGATTATTTAATATTTAATTATCTAA
>VXAA01000427.1:133676-147252 GCA_013399115.1 Anseranas semipalmata
TAAGATTATTTAATATTAAATTATCTAATTAAATATGTTAAATACACATCTATATTTAATATATAGATGTCATCTTAAATTCTAGTCTCATTGTGCTTAAAAATCTGACAAATGATGGTGAAGTAAGTTTCTAGTAGAAGTGAAAATTATATTGGTCAACCCAGCCTCTTAACACAAATAAAAATCAAGAATGATCTCTAGTTCCAAAACTTTAGTTCTGTTTTTATGCTGGTTATTTTCGTCATGGCTAAGAAAGACATAAAGTAAGGTCACTTTTTCATGAAGTAAATACTTATTTGAATGAACAAAATTCCTTTATTAATGTTTACTTTTCAATCTGTTTCTGCCTTCTGGCTAAAATTTCTGTTTATGAAAATAATATAAATTTTTCTGTTCATGAAAGTTATAAAACTGACTGTTGGAAACAGGAAATTTCTCTGTTTATCTGAAAATTGATACTACACACTAGCAGTTTTTTACCCTGCCCCTAAAGCGGGCATGCATCTACTGTCAAATGTAGGTGTTAGAGGGTTTGATTTTGTTATTGTTATAATTATTGCTTGATCACTCTAGACCTGCTTGAAAAGAAGTGATAATCATTCTTTGTTAAAAAAAAAAAATCAGATCTAAAGCTTATAAACCATTTCAGAGATATTTATTTTCAAAATTAATTTATACCTATGAGATATGGTGTTTGTATTTGAATAGTAAACACAATCTGCACAAAGCATGTTCATAGCTGTCTCTTAAGCAAAATCCAAGGTATGTTATTTAGTACCTCATAAGTGGTGTCTTGAAATTTATATTTTAGTTTCACCCTCTAGTTTTCTTCCTTTTCCTCTGATTTCCTGCATGTGCCTAGGAATACCAAATTTTCGGTCCTGATCTTGCAATTTACAAGCAATTATTTCAGGCAGTAGAGTTCTGCTTTATATAGTAAATTTCACCCGGTGGAGCTTTCAGAAATACTGTTTTTCCATTATGAATTCAGAAAAGTACAATGAAGAACACATAATATAGTCAGACATAGCTTGGTACATACTGCTTTCTGTTTTAGGTATATCCCTTAGAATAACTGAGGAAAATTAGGTTATGTTCAGAGCAAAGTGGGATCTGCAAACTTTTCCTTATCATAAGAGGAAAAGAATGCTTCAGGTGATATTCTTCACAATGCAAAGAGCCCTTTCCAATGAAGAAGAAAAAACAAACAAACAAAAAAAACAGGAATGTCAGAAGACATTTCTACAAGACAGGAGGACGTTGCAATTCAAACAACGCAGTTAGTTGTGCATGAGATCTATACGGGACCTTGCTTGTAAGTGGTAGCATCCAAAGTGTTTCATAATTCCAATCTTTGGTCCGGTCAACATCTGTATTAGGAGCACAAGCAAACAGTATCATTATGTGTTGAAAACCACACCTTTTATTACTCATAGAATCATAGGATCATTTAGGCTGGAAAAGACCTCTAAGATCATCCAGTCCAACCATTAACCTAGCACTGCAAAGTCTACCGCTAAACCATGTCCCCCAGCACCACATCTACATGTCTTTTGAATACCTCCAGGGNTCCCTGTCTTATGAATCCCTACAGGGATGGTGACTCAACCACTTCCCTGGGCAGCCTGTTCCAATGCCTCACAACCCTTTCAGTGAAGAAACTTTTCCTAATATCCCACCTAAACCTCTCCTAGTGCAACTAGAGGCTATTTCCTCTTGTCCTATTACTTGTTGCTTGGGAGAAGAGACCGACCCCTACCCCACTACAACCTCCTTTGAGGTAGTTGTAGAGAGTGATAAGGTCTCCCCTGAGCCTCCATTTCGCTAGGCTAAATAATCCCAGTCCCCCCAAACGCTCCTCATAAGATTTATTCTCTAGACTCTTCACCAGCTTCGTTGTCCTTCTTTGGACACAATGATTCAGTTTAGAAATCTTCATTTAAATAGGAATGGATGATTTCCGGATGTCAAATTTACTTCATCTAAGATCGGAATCATGCTTTGGGGTGCACTTTGCTAATTATGGAAAATTTAGGACAGTCATGTTGCTTATTTAGCTGCTAAGTAATTTAATCTAGTGCAATGAATCCGAGTTTCTGTGCTGAAGACTTCCTGGCAGACAGAAAAACAAACAAACAAGCGAACAAACAAACAAACAAAACACCTTTCTAGACCATAGGGATTTTAAGAGCTTTCAGATTTGCCATGGTGAGAGTGAATTATAACAATATGGTTATTTCTCTTTTGACAAAACAGTTTGTGATATTTTGTATAATGATAAATTCTTTGGGATAAAACAAAAGACCTGAGGGAAACACCCGCATTCATAAATCCTGGATCCATTTTGAATTTCTGCAAAATATACATATTGCTCGTGATTAACTACTCATACATCATTCTAAACCAAATAAACATTTTCATGACAATCTTGCCTCCAAAATCAGTAACCACATAAGTGAAACACAAGGTAAATTCCTGAGTACTGCTTTTCAGTTGAAGCACCAATGTTTGGTTCTTTGTTGTTCTTTTCTTTTAATCTGGATCTTGTTAGTATTCCTTATTATTCGTGGACTAATATTCACTGCTTTACAAAGAAACTTTTGAAACTTTTTGTCCTACATAGAATAGTAAATTACTTTCCCAGTCTGGCTGCTCTGAAAGTACACACCTTTGCTTATCACACATATAAGAGAAGAGAAAGAATATTTACTCTGCTAGTTTGGGCAGCTAAAAAGAGATAAAAAATGTAATCTGCTCCTCAAATTCTAATTCTGGGTGAGTGTTCACTAGTTATATTTTATAGTTTCATTAAAATTTAGCACTTTGTAACACAAAAAGTTATAATATTTGGTCTGAATATGACTTCCTTAAAAACCTTTAGGAAAAGAAGCTCTTGCACTGGACAGCTTTGAGGTTATTCTAGGGAGAATATATGAGGGTTGCTCTGCTTTTCCATAATCTATTAATTATGAGTTGCTCTCATCCTAACTTGCTACAATATGTCTAAGATTTTTTTTTTAATATTTAATTTTAAGCAGTATTTAGTGCTGTTAGGAATATAGCTGCCACCTCTCAACTTGAGTGTTAATGTTTAGCTACATTGTGGGTGGGCTTAGTCTTATCTAGAATTTGAGCCAATCATATTGGCTAACATACATCCTTCCAGAATAAGCTTAATTTCATAAATCTTCAAAGGAATATGGAAACCTAATATTCAGTGGACCACAGTTTGAAAACCAGTAGTCTATCTGAATAAGCACAGTTACTGTTTACAAACATGGTATATCCCTGTTTAGTAAGAAGATTGCTAAAATTATTCCAGCTCGATTCCAACTTGAATGAGTTAAAAAGACGATCTTATTCAGTCCATAAACATATGCCTATTCATATACTCTTCTGCAAATTTAGCCAAACAGAATTTCAAAAGTGAATTCATTTTTGGAAACAAAAATCTTGCTACTACATGAGAATTCTTGCCTGACTGATTGAATCTGTAGTCCATGATTGACAGGAAATGAATTCTGCAGCCAAGTCTTCTTACAGGTGATTCCTCCATAGAGGCAATCATGCCAAAATTCCCGTTTCTTCCCATATGTTTTAAGTGAACATATACATTAATACAGAGAAAAAATCATACGAGTGAGAGCTCACTTTGTGCTATAAGACATGCTAAAGGAAACATCACTTTAAACAGAACTGTAACCATCTGCTACACAGTCTAATTTCAAAAGATCATAATTTACAGTTGCTTGCAATGGAAGCAAATGATGGAAGTACATCCTTCTAGGTTTGTTTGTTTGCTTGCTTGCTTGCCTGCTTTTGTTTTGTTTTGTTTTGACCGATGCAACATGCATCTTTTCAATTTTTCCTGTGTATTACCCAACAATCTCAAAGGAAACTTTTCCCTTTGGTCATATCTTCCATTGGAAAAATCTCATAACAGAAAATTCATTGCACTTTAAAGAATGTCACAAGGAAAGCCTTTATTTAATACCATGTTCAAAATGCTCCGAGGTCTACAACTGATTTCTTTGGCAGTCTAAGGGGTGAGTTTGAACGGACGGAACAGAAAACCTAGCTGAATTTTAAGCTGGGCTTGGTATTTTATGCATGATATCCTATGACACAAGTGTCTGGAATAAGCCTAATTTGAATTACAATCATAGTCTTTTTGCCCTATCTATCCTTTTTCTGAATTAGCATTTGTTAAACTCAAATCTGAAAGAGCATAAGTTACTTGAAATGTGAACCTAGCAGTTACTCATTGAGGTATTTCTGATATTGATATTTCTTCAGTCTGACTTGGAAGAAAAAATACTCAGAAAAGTAAGAATTTGAACAGTTATGAGGCAATGCTCATATCTCAACCACCACAGTTTAAAAGCTGCAGTCAGCACAGAGCATTGCACTGCAAAATGCCTTCTTCACACAGATTTCATTTGCCAGGCCGGCAGCTGCACACTAAAGCAGACTGAGCGTCTGAATTACCTGGATGTGGGTACCTCACGTGCAGCACCTTACAGAGATCTAATCCAAGCATGGCATAAATGACAAACCTTGTCCAAAATAAATGTCTGGAGCCTTTCTGAAGAGAGTATGTGTATGCAGTGGGAAAGTTAGGAAGAAATACAAAACCAAGTGAGTTTAATGCATATCATATTAATACCCTGGAAGATGTGTTCCACACTGATTATCTTTATGAGGTTTAAATGAATATGTTATGGAACTGGATTAACTAAATTGCTGAGAATATTTATGTTTCAGAATAAGTGCACTCAGCATACTGAGTTAAATACTAGAGACATGGCTGTGCTGTAAATCCACATCATGTTCACTAGTTTCAAAGTATATGGACTGAGAATCGGTGTCAACATAAGTACTTTTCAGCAGGTGATTCATATCTGCTGACCGAGGAGCTGAGCGTTACATGGGTCCTAGATTGAAATCCATTGTCCATGGCTTTCTAGACCATTCTTTGTCTACTATTCAGCATTTATCAGAAGTCTAGGGGTTTGTTTTGATTTCTTTTCGTTACTAAATTCTTCTAAAATGTTCCTCATTCTGGTCTCTTCATCCATGTGTCCCGGTTTTGGCAGGGATAGAGTTAATTTTCCTCCTAGTGGCTGGTATGATGCTGTGTTTTGGACTTATGATGAAAACAGTGGTGATAACACAGGGATGTTTTAGTTGTTGCTGAGCAGTGCTTACACAGAGCCAAGGACGTATCGGCTTCTTGTGTTGTCCTGCCAGCGAGGAGTCTGGGGGCACACCAGAAGCTGGGAGGGGTCAGAACCAGAACAGCTGGCCCAAACTAACCAAAAGGATATTCCATACCATATGACGTCATGCTGAACAATTCATATGGAGTGGCTGGCCAGGGTGGAGGGGACCACTGCTTGGGGACAGGCTGGGCCTCAGTCAGCAGGGGGGGGGCAANGCAATTGCATTGTTCATCACTTGCCTTGTACATTCTGTTATCATCATCATCATCATCATCATCATTATTTCCCTTCCTTTTCTGTCCTATTAAACTGCTAGAACATACCATCCGAAAATATACAAAACTTATGTCCATGTGGGAAAACCATGTCAGAAAAAACTGTTTATTTTATATGTTCCATTTCCCCAGGGTCAATGTTTTACTTTTCTGTAAAGGTTTCAAGTTTTATTTTTCTCATTTCTCAGTTTTAACATCTTACTCAGAATGGATTGTCATTACATCTGGTTCAAATGTCACCCATTTTAAAACTAAAGATTAAAATGTTTTATTGGTATTTTCATGTTCTATTCAAAATGCAACTTATCCGTTTCCAAAATTTCATTAATTTTTCAGTTGAGGTAAAAGCTGGCTCAAATGAAGTGTTGATTAACAGACATCACTTTTTCTATGGTAATAATTATTACAAAATCACAGAATTATTTAGGTTGGAAGAGACCTTCAAGATCATCCACTCCGACCTATAACCTAACACTACCAAGTCCACCATTAAACCATATCACTAAGTTCTACATCTACACATTTCTTGAATACCTCCAGGGATGGTGACTCAACCGCTTCCCCGGGCAGCCTGTTCCAATGCCTAACAACCCTTTCAGTAAAGAAGTTTTTCCTAATATCCAAACTAAACCTCCCCTGGCGCAACTTTAGCCCATTCCCCCTCATCCTATCACCAGACACATGGGAGAAGAGACCAATCCCCACCTAGCTACAGCCTCCTTTAACTGTAGAGAGCGATAAGGTCTCCCCTGAGCCTCCTCTTCTCCAGGCTAAACAACCCCAGCTCCCTCAGCCGCTCCTCGTAGGACTTGTTCTCCAGACCCCTCACCAGCTTCGTTGCCCTTCTTTGGACACACTCCAGCACCTCCATGTCCTTCCTGTAGTGAGAGGCCCAAAACTGAACTCAGGACTCGAGGTGCGGCAATTTTAATATTGTAATATATCCTGTAATCCACAAATGAAGATGGCTTCATTGTCTCAGAGAATAAGAAATATTTTCTTCATTAATTCTCCTTCTTGTTGGTTCAGTTCAGCATAGTACGTTGTTAGGAACATGGTTTCTGTTATAATAAGATCTGGCAGTGACAAAAGTGAAAGAGCTAGGTACTACAGAACAGTGAGACACCACATATCCCAAGAATAATTAGGATGTTGCAGTAAGAGAAATTATGATAAAAAGAGTAAATTCAGAGAATATAAAAGAAAACCTGGCTTCAGCAGAGTAGGAAGGAACTGAAATGGAAATATGCCTGGCAAAGTCTTTCCCCAGATAAAGAGCATATATGGTGAGGTAAAGCAGTACTCTCAGAAAATAATATACCTTCTTCCATATTCCACTATTCAGGGACAGTTAAATGTCATCAAATAAGAATGGAAGAATCAATCACTGAACCAGGTGATTGTGCTGCTTGAAATCTGGTAGGATATCATGAGATAAATAAGATGAATGTGTTGGTTTTGAGTATTTTGTTTTGAAATATGTGCATGTAAATGCATATGTATATATGCATGTGTGATGTACACTTCATGTATCAATTCTGCCAGAAAAAGTTTTGTAGGTGGGTCTGTTTACTGCAGAGAATGAACACATTACTTCAGATCCTTTGGAGTATTTTGTCCTTGCCTTCTGCAGACTGAAGAGGCTAGCATGCAAATCACTTCTACATCAAGGATCCCAAGGATTATGTCAGGACTTTGGAGCAGTTTTGAGCATCAATAGACTTTTCTGAAGTCTATAAAGATTTCTCTGTCTGCTGGAGAATACCAAAACACTGTTTTCTTCCAGATAGAGATGGATCTCTGGAGTTGAAAATGGAGTGCAGTAGGACAAGAGGGTGTTGGCACCACACAATTGAGACAAATGAGCTTTCCTTTCCTTCACTACAATGCAGTACCACCTCTGCCTATCCAGGCCAGTGCTCCATCTGCATCTACTGCTTTAATATGGGGATTAAAGAAAGGCCTGTTTGACCTGCAGATTTCATTTTAGAGGAAATAAAACTAACCTGACAAGGTACGTTGGCTGCCTAATGTCTCTAGGCTTCTGCTACAGTCCCTTCACAGTGTGCTTCATTTAATTTCTCACATGGAAAACACTAACAATATTTCAGAGTTGCTAGCAGATGGAAATCAGGAATTGGCTACACCAAAGTCTACAGAGGAATTTTTAAAGTCAAAGTTTACAGGTTAATATAAGTAGTGAAAAAATATAATGAAGCTATAATTAGGCAATAAGTAATGTTTGTGTGATTTGTTAGATAAATATCTTAGCTATACTTTGCAAGCAAAAATCTCCAAACTTCTCAGTAGTCCAAAGTTCACAGTTTCTTTCACTTCCCCTTCTCCCAGGCAAAAGGTTGGAATCACAACTCAGAACTCCACAGGAAATAATAATAAAAAAAGCCAACAACAACAATAAATAAATGATAATAATAAAGCACGCTGTCTGAAGTGGACCGCCTATTAGAGTAAATTGCTTCTTTATCAAAGTGTAAGCACTGAAAGCATCCCTGTTGCCTTGGGTATGATCTCTGTGAATGCTCTACAACCCTTAATTTAACATATTCAATGTCTAGTGAAGAAACAATACATTCAGAGAGACTCCTTTAGGACTTTTTTAACGTTACACCTTCTATAGCAGTTCAAAGTCAGTCAGGTACGCTTGCACACTCCCTGTTTCAGTTTATCCTATAGTTGTATCGAATAAGATATTTTCCAGATTGCCAAGCTGGAATACCTTCTTCTATTGTCTGAATATATCTTTCATTTTTGCCTGTTTTCACTGTTTCAGGTTTTGTTGTTTTATCTTTCAACTTTAAATTGGCAGCATTTTCCTCTTTCCAGAAACAACTCAAGGAATAACCCCCATTCTCTTCTTTCCCATTGTCCTAATGCCTGAGGAAAAATAAATAGGATTGCCTAGAAACATGTATCAGTACCCCTGTTCGGCTTCAGGGTACTGCTGAACTAAACTGTAACTAAACTATAGCAACCATGGTGATCATGGAAGGCTAGCTAATTATAAGTTTCCCTTAGGTATTTCCTGGTAGAAAATGTGTCATCTACGTGGTGTCAACTGCCAAGAGGAGAATGTCTCATCTTTGTGGCAAAGCCTGCCAAGAAACTCTGTCTCAGAATTTATGCTCAAAACTATATATCACAAAGACACTGACTCTTAGGGGGAGTAGAGCAGGAAGAGAATCTAATCCTGTCTAAATAAACTGAAAATCTTCTCTCTTTTTTTTTTTTTTTTTTCAGAAGATGCACTAGAGAATTTACCAAACTGTAGAACCCACCTTTGTGCATTTGCTTGACTGAATTGTAATTACTTTCCAAAGCAACAGCTGGAAAAGCATAGCTGTGAACCAAAATATAAAATGAAAAGTCATAATGGAAAATAAACAATGAACTTCGTACATTAAAAACAGCCTCTCCTCAAAAAAAAAAAAAAAAAAAAAAANAAAAAAAAAAAACTAAACAAAAACTGAATTCCTTATAACTCAAATGTAACAAAAAGCCAGAATTCTGAGTGGTCTCATGGAGTTAAATAACATCACAAAAGCTTCCTTTCTTTTTTTTTTTTTCTCTATTTCTCCCCTCCTTATCTTTAATTGATAAAATGTCAACACATTGCAAATTCTAAATCCTGTTTAATTATACTGTTAGAAGAGAAGTGACCGTATATGTAGTATTTACCTAGACTGGCTCTACAGCTGGTCCATCATTTTGCTTCTGAAATCTGTGGTACTGCAAAGTGCAAAAGCAAGCTAAAAGGATACAAATGGTAATGGAAAATTCAGATTCCCATGGGTGTATTAGCATGTTAATGTCCAGGAGTGCATCTGTGCACTTCCCACTGAAAGACAGGCAGATGAACATTTTGCACTTAGCTGAATGTACATCTACTTACCAGAACGATGAACTAATGATTCAGAGTCAGTCTTACTTAGGTGCCTGAAAATTCCCTAAGAGCCGTGAGTGAGAGGCCCCCGATTTTCAACCAACTCATGGTTGAAAGACTAAGGTGTGCTTTGCACCCTAACCAAAAAGTCATTTGAGAACGCGAAACTATACAACAGGGTAAGTGCTGAAGACATGGGTGATCAGTGACCCATGTTTTGAAGAATGCCCTACAAAATCTCCTTTCAAATAGATTTCTTTCAAATAGAAAGAACTGCTGAGGGAGGAATGTTGTTTTATAAAATTACCTAGTGGCAACTTTTTTTGCACTGGGGAAACCTTTGCCAACTAAAGGAATAGGCTCTGAAATCTGAAAAGATTTAAAAAAATAAAAATAATTTAAAAAAATTGTATATCCTGTGTCTTTTGTTTCATTTTTTGCCTCATTGCAATTTGTGGTTGTGCTCTAGATCCTCCCCTGTTTTGGTTGTATTTTATATAAGCAGATACCAGACAAAGAGCAAGGGAGGGGTTAAAGAGCAGGAGCAAAAGTCTGCTGGGCTAGAAGATCCCCTCTCAGATGACCACCAACAAAACTATTCATGGCCTCCTGAGTGCTAGATGTGGCCAATGAGTGCTAGACAGTGTAGCCAGCACATGCAGCCACAAAGAGAAACACAAAAGGCCAGCAGTAACAGCACCTTCCCTTGGTTATATGCCTGAATGTTAAAGAGTTTAAAATTCCTCAGACACAGAGGGGACCAGATTATTCTATGGGCAGAAAAGAGCACTGTGTCTTCTCTCAGAGATTACAGATAAAGCATCGGCCACTACCACAGGACATAGAAAAACATTATGTTCCCTCTGAAAAGACACAGCAGACTATATGACTCAAGATACATAGGCAACAGGCAGAAATCAATTGCTCAGCCATGTTAGGACTGGCACGTTCTTGGAGAAAGATCTGTCCTCAGTACAGACACCTTTCACGGGACTGGTATAAGACAGATCCAAATTCCTACACACTACCTCTGAGCTCTTGCTTCTTGTTCACAGAAAGGTTTGAAATTCATCCAAAAACAAATTCTCATACAAATAAGTGGATATTATTCATATTGCCATCATTTGGCAATTCAAATTGACAATATACAGTGATGTGTTGAGGTTTTAGTACTTCAAATGGAAAAATTAATACAATTGCACCATGTTGAGACAAACTCTTTATTCTGTAATATCATCAGTAATGTTGAAAATAATGAATAACTTAGGAAGTAAAACATCTCTATGTATTAGATTCAGCAATTTATTTTGGGAAACAGTGAGGAGAAGACTGAAGTTTAAGGCAGTCAATTCTGCTAAGTCATTACAAAAGATGAACAATATTTGCCCTTAAAGGTTTAGGGGACCTTTAAAGAAAATAGTTAAGGCATGCATATCTTCTGCAAATACTGTCCATGATTCATTAATCTTGGGGCTTTAATCTACAAGATCAATGTGTGCTCTCATTACTTTTGTTGTCTTTTTGTAACAACAATGCACTCTGTTTTTCTGCAGAGAACTGGAATTTACTGGTGAAGAAGGCCCGAGAGACACATCTGGCACACTGGCTTGAAAAAAAATGGTGTAAAAGACCACAAAGCTTTACAAAAACAATCTTTTAAACAGAACAACAAGCAATTTTGGATGCATTGGGATTTAAGTGTTTAACTTGAGTACCTGAGATTGAGATATGTTTTAGCAAAAAAGAGTTTGTGGATCAGCTAGAATTGGATAAAATTAAAGTGCTCAAACAAGTCTGCATGCAGTAATGGTGTTAGGTACCTAGGCATGGCCAGCAACTTAAGAATATCATTTAAAATACTACAACTACTACTAATAAAAAAACAACTAATGTCATTTATAACAGCTAATCACTCTTCTTTTCCTGATATTTATAGTTTCAAATACAAGCACTGGAACAGATCATTGATAAAGAGTATAAACAAAAATGTGTTGGTCCTTAAAAAAAAAAAGAAAAAGAACAGAATTGTGAAAATAAACACCAAGGACCTACTGAGGTGATATTTGAAACAAGGTATATAGGTTTTCCATTTTTGTGTGTATCGTCTTTGTCCACAGGTAGTCATGATCTTTCTAGATCTCTCTTAACAGAAACGAGCTGATACTATGAGCAGGAACAACTTTTACCATTCCTATTCTGGATTGGTGCTAGCTTATGCAAAGTACTGTACAAACATACCAAGGTTCTATTAATTTACATCTTAATAAGAAAGGTAATGGAAAACAAGTACTTGATGAGATATAACTTTATCAGGGTCATTTGAGAATTGGGAATTGGACTCCAATTGCAAATCAGAGTTCTGTGTATTTTACATGTGACTAGTCTGTCTCCAAAAGTAGTCCAAATACTCTAACACAAGCAATGCAGATCTCAGCACATCGATAAGTGAATCACACTGCATTGCACCATGGGGACAGAGCTGTAATGAAAGGGTCTCAGTTATGCTTTCTTGACCAAAATGGATTCATTGAACATCAACTGTGAGTTCAGTCAATAGCTTTCACAGTTCTGTAACCCATCTAAATGGGCACTGGCTTCAATTCTCTTGTTTTTGCCAAACAGTAGTTCACCAAATGTTGGATGTGTTTCTGGATAACTGGAAAAAAAAAAAAAAAAAGAAAAGAAAAAAAAGTGTAGATTACTGCTGGGATGTTTCAATAGATCTTTTAGGGAACCTCCATATTCTAAGAAAAGGTGGAGCATCCAAACATCAGTTATATATATTTAACATCCCATAGGGGAAGTAAGTTCATGAAAGGGAACAAAAATCATCCAGAGAAAATCCTCAGTCCTCATTTTAACCTTCCTAGGCTAATTGTACAGAAGACCCCAAATAAAATGTTCTTTTATGAGTAATGAGCTTCTAGCATTTTTATATAATACGGTGCCTACCTTTTTCTAAACTACATTTAGGTTTTCCAGGCATCCAAGTTTGAGTCAGGCACTCCATTCGTTAGATAATGATCAATTTCTAATTTATATTGTTAGCTAGATTATAGAAGCCCCATGAGTACTTGCTTTTCAGCAGGTCTTCAGCATGATATTCTGTTAACAAGTTCTGAATGCCTTGCCAGCACTCTCAATGCCCACACCCTGAACCTCTGTGATGCTGAGGGAATGAATCCTTATCATTAATTTTATGACTTTGTTCCCGCAATGTACAATAAAAGAGTGTAGGCAGATATAGAAGTCTAAATATATTTACTTCAAAATAAAAATAACTTTTGCAGGAGTATGAAGTAAAAAAAAGAAAAAAAATAAAAGAAGCCACAACATCATGTATAAAATGTCCCACAACTTTCAGAAGGAAATTGATTTCCTAAGTTATGATGATAGTCTTAATTTGCCTTCATATGTTAATATGTTGGGTATTAGGGATATAATTGCCTTATTACAATTTAAAGAAGTCTTTAACAGATGTACTGGCTGTGACATGTGGCTGATCCTTGCTAATCCTGAAAATTAGATACCTGTTCCATCATTCCATTGGGCAAAAAAAAAAAAAAAAATTAAATAGCTATCCCAAATATTTTCCATTTTTCTTTCACCTTGGACATGGTATTTTTATCCTCTTTTCTAATCTGCAACCCTCAAAATGTATTCTCTTTTGGGTTTACAAAAGGATTCTTGGCTCCTAAGCCTGCTGCATGCTGACCATCATGTAATACTATGAAGGAGGAACATGTACTTTTTAAATATTGTCCTAAATCTGACTGTCATACTTGAGCATTTCAGCCAACATACGGATGCACCTGCTGTAGTAGGGAGAAATAATCATCTGCTTTACTATGCTGTAAGCACAGAGACTGCACAGCTGCTAACTGTTAGAAAAAACTGTTAGCAAGAAAAATGTAGTTTCAGTAAGGGTTTTACATGCAAAAAGTGTAAGCAGTATCCTATGCATTACGTGTGTATTGGGTTTACATGGCATGGGTTTGGTAGCAGGGGGGCTGCAGGGGTGGCCTCTGTGAGCAGAGCCAAGGAGCTGTCCCATGTCAGGTAAGTGCCAGCTCCAGCTGGCTCCAGAAGGGACCTGCTGCTGGCCAGAGCCGAGCCACTGAGAGACGCTGGTTGGGCCTCTGGGAGAGCAGATTTAAGAAAGGGGAAAAACTGCTGTG
>VXAA01000427.1:147356-163144 GCA_013399115.1 Anseranas semipalmata
GTGGAGAGGAGCCCACACAGGAGCAGGAGGCCTGGTGGGAGCTGCCGCCCGTGGGGGAGCCATGTTGGGGCAGTTTGGTCCTGAAGGATGGACCCCATGGTATGGACCCATATTGGAGCAGCTCTTGAAGAGCTGCAGCCTGTGGGAAGCCCACGCAGGATCAGTTCTGGAAGGATGGCATCCCGTGGGAGGGACCCCACGTGGAGCAGGGGCACAGAGTGACTGTGAAGGAGAGGCAGAGACAAAGCGTTAGGGACTGACCACAGCCCCCATTCCCCTTCCCAGGCGCCGCTCAGGGGGAGGAGGTAGAAGAGAGAGGATGGGGGAAGGTGTTTTTAGTTTGCTTTTAGTTTCTCACTGTTCGCTAGTGACAGGCAATAAATTATATGAATCTCCCTATGCGGAGTCTGTTTTGCCCTTTACGGTAATTGGTGGGTGATCTCCCTGTCCTTATCTCAACCCTTGAGCCCTCTTCATCGTATTTGCTCCCCCTTTTCTTCTGAGGAGGGGGAGTGGAGAGAGCAGCTGTGGTGGAGTTCAGCTGCCCAGCAGGGTAAAACCACCACAACATGTGCCTGTGTTGATATGGCCTCTGTATGAACACCTTCTTTCCAAGAAAAGAATGATAGAGCTGATACTGATATTTTTATCAATGTGGAGCTGATTGTTTTGGATCACACAACCTACATCATCCATTACACCACTGAGATGAAAGAAACACTACAGAAGTAATATTTTGCTAGCTTTTGCACATCGCTTTTATTTATGGCACCACTGTGTGGGTCTGAATCCTCAGGGAGAAATACACTGAAGGACAGATGTCAGGGCATAGACAATTTGTTCAGAGCAGGGCACTGGACTTTGAATGTTTCCATCATTCAGTTTTGTGGATTGCTAAGAGATTTATATTAATTTCCTCAAAGAAAGTTTAGCATGTGAAAAATACATAGTTGTGCTTCTACCTGGGCCTCAGGCACCAGAAAGAGATTTTTTTTCCAATTGATTGTAATTGCACACAATGCTTCTATTTCAGCACACAACTCAAATTGGTAGCGTCTTAACAAGCAAAAACCTAATGCAACAAACAGTATGCTGCAAAAAATACATGCTTCTCTTTCTTCTTCAATTGTATAATTCTGGCCAAATCTGGAAAACCTTAATTGATTTGAGGCTCAGCTATTTAGATACCATTTCTCTAAATATAGTATTCAAAAGCATTGCATTCATTGAGCAATCAAGCTCCCCTCTTTCCTCCAGCTGCATCATATGATTCTCAGCTGCTCACTTTAAGTTAAACTCCAGAATAAATGTTAGCCTGCATTATCAAAATTTAAGACACAACTTTTCAGATTTGATTCCAAATCAAAGCAAGTCTTCTACTTATACATCAGAGAAAGGAAAGGGATTTTTTTTATTTATTTTGCTTCTCTCATCACTGGAGGAACCTAGGCAAGAAACTTCAACATTTAAACATTCTCAACTCTTCTCTCAACTTCAGAATAATCCTATAAATATCCAAATCCCTTTGTGTCTCCATTTCTGCTCTGGGCACACATTTAGTTGCCTGAGGCTGTTGGTTACATGGGCAGCCAAGATCTTCTAATGGATTGCAGCTGCTAAAAAGGGGGAGCTTTGCTCTTCTCTTCCTTTCTCAAAGTCTCTCCTACTCTCCACCTCCCTGCTTGATTCTAAAACAGATGAACAAGGGACTTGTAACTGAATGTATCAATTCCCAGACATCTGGGGAGACTAATGTCCATTCCCCCTTCCTCACATTTAAAGGAAACAAATTCCTAGTCTTTCATTAGCTGCAAGCCAGTTCATGACTATTTCATATTGTTTGCCATGTGCAAAGTACGAGCAGTGACACTGAGTAGCAAGATCGGTGTGGTTATATTGTCACGGGCCTTAGTGGGACCAAATCTATGTAATGTCTCACACTAAATAATATCTATCAGAATATTCACTGAAAAAACATGTAGGTCATTTAGTGTATTCATTCTTTCAAACTACCTGATAACCCTTTAAGACAAACATAAAAACTAAGCTTTAACTAGGAATGTTTGTGTATCTCCATTAATTCAAAATTGAACTGATGATTTTTCCTCCTATATTTAAAAGGTGGATCCATATCTAATACGATGTGGTATTCTTCATCATTTAACTGTCTTATTACTTTGTTCTCTCATTCTGATAATTAATAAGGGTCCTGCTGAGTCCACCAGACTTATAATGATTTCATTCTTTATAGAAAAAAAAATTGTTCTTGTACAGTTCTTCCTTTCACTGAATTAAAAATACATAGTTTCTTCTTTTTTTTTTTCCAATTTACTGATGTCTCTACTTATTGACCATATGCTCCTACCAATGGAATGAGATCAACTACCTATAAATTTATAGATTTTTGTAAACATCCACTCTTTTCTCTCTGAGGGTTTCCTACAATTTCTGCTAAGAAGTTAAGGCTCATAAAATGCAGAGGGTTGAGTCTATTTATAAATTTCAGTCATTTCAAGCAAATGAAAAAGTGCAATTGTAAAATACTGTATTTTCATCATACTTTTTTTATAGAAGGCAGGGATCTGGGTCTAAAGGTAAGTGATTTTGCTTTTTTGCAGGGTTTCTATTCATTAAACATTTTTATTTTTTATCACACTTAAGCAATTTATAAATTTAAAATAGACAAAATCTTTGGATGGAAAGAAAAAATAAAGAATAGATTGACAGAAACTGCAGCTTGGCTTTAGTAGTTCAGAAAGCTCAGAATGGATCCTATTGCTTTTTTCTTTCTGTGAGGATTTGATCTACTATTTGATGGCAAAGCACCTTAATATTGAGTTAAGCCAGATGATGAGTGTATTCTTTATTTCTCCTATTGAAGCTGTTCTACTTTGTATAAAATACTTACATAGTCATTGATTAGAGGATAAGAATAGCTCTTAGACAAGTCATAAGACATTCATCTGCCCTATACTCTTAACCCCTGTGATTGCTTCATCAGGTACTCAGATGAGAACAATGACTGCAGGAAAACCAGCATCCAATCCCAGATGACAGCCCAGCTTCACCATTTCAAAATCTCTACTCATTATTAGCTGTCAGCAGCTGGAGATGACAAGTAGAACCTGTCCCAGACAAGTAGAACTGAAGTAGATAAAAATACCAACAATATCCCCATCACCATTTCACTGTTCTAAGAACAGAATTTCCTTTTACTTCTCTTGCAATATTATGTAATTCAGAATAACTTCATTCAAGCAGAATGCCCTCTTAGTTTCAGGTGCTCCATTGACACTTGCTATTACACTCACACCCTTGCCTCATCAGCTGCTGGAATCCCAGCAGGAGGCTGGGCATCCCTTTCCCCCACCCAAACAAACAAGGAACTCTCTTCCTGGATCTTCTTATATCCACGTCTGTCATATACAGTGAAAATAATCACAAATGATTACACTATTAAATTGTGAATAATGTGAAAGCTTTAGTGTTCTCCCAAAGTCATTGGCGTAGATAGATTGTATCAGGACAACTGGCTTTTTTGAGGAAGATGGAGAATTCAAATGGAATATTATTTTAAACTCTTGATTAACGAAGCTGAACTTTACTGTAGTATTCAAATTAGTGTATGCATAAATTTATATAGATATTAATAAAGTTTTTCTTATTAATCTTATCACCAGCTCTTTTAAAAACAATAACATACCATACCAGCACACAGTAATCAACTTTGCTCATTAGAGATCACTTTCTTCCAGATTTCCCCTTTCTTGAATTCTATTTTCCTTTAAATTTGACGAAATATATGAAATTATTCTTTTAGCTTGCTAGCAGAATGTGCTTTCTTCCCTCCTGCCTGTTCTTCAGTAAAAGCAAAAATGATAGTTTACTTCCAAACTAAAGGATAAACTTGGATAGTTCAACATCCAAAATAAAATGTAAGATGGTTCACATAATACATCTGTGTTAAAATTTTAAGGAAAAATGTGCTTGTTGTCTGTGGTTAGAAAGCACACTCACTAGATAGGAAGCTTCATTCTTAACCTATTACTGAAGGAGGCTGAAAGGCAAATAATGTCTTTCCAGTTTAGAAAAGGGAAAAATAGAAAAAAAAAAAAAGAAAAGAAAAGAAAGAAAGAGAGAGAGAGAGAGAGAATGTCTTCTCCATAGCAACAGCTGATGAATTCAGATTTTAAACAGGATTCATTTATATACAACCAAACACTATTCAGCTGCTTGAAACTTATTTTAAACACATTTCCTATTTCTCACGTTGGAATCCTCTTCTGCTGCTTAGAACTAGATGTAGCTTTTCATGTTGATTACCTTTGGAAATAATTTCCCTTGAATATTTAGGGAATTTTATCAACTCTAACCCAGGCTATAGTATAAGAAACTGGATTTATACACCTAATGTTGATGAGAATTCCTTCCAGGAATCTGTAGGAAACTGCAAAAGACTCTGTCCTCAATTTCTTAGTTCAGCTGCCACCATTCTGTAAACTATTCATTCTTTCTATCAGCTTTATTCTAAAAGTAATGGAATACTACCACTCGTGAAATACATCAGTATTAATTTTCAGTCAAACTACTTATATATAGTAAGGAAACAACCTTCTTAAAACACTGGATAATTTTGTTATGGTTCTGAACAGAGGAAAGATATCAACTATAATATCATACAAATTATCAACAGTTACCCATGACATGTATGAAGTACAAATAGTGGCATTAACTCATGAGGAAGTGTTAATAAGGGTTCCATATTTCTTCTGTAAACTTGGTGCATTAATTCTTTTACAGTATGTTGTAGATGGCCACGTTTTAGACAAGTACTCTTCTGCCCACAGAAGTACTCAGACTGAAGATATATCTTTTCTTGTTTAATATTCATGTGAGATCATTCTTAGATAATACATGCAAGACTGACTACTCCTTTTACAGTGTTTAAGAGATGGATTAAATCTCCTTTGAACCAAATAGTAATATAATAGAAACTAGAGAAAATTCAAGGTATTATGCATACAGCAGTGGAACTTACAAGAAGAAAGAAATGAAAAATGCCATAGACATCACTTTCTCCTTTTTTACAGCCGCAGTGGAAGTGGTGGTTTGGGGACAATTATGATTCTATGAATTATATAGGTTTGATAATCCCTAGAAGATGCAATGAGTTTAAGGAGCATGAAGAATTTACCTTCTCCTGATAATTTGTCACTGATACATTAACAAATAATATAGAACTTGTCTGAGAAACAGAAATATGAGGCTGGACAGATGTTTGGCAGATCAAGAGTATAGACAAAGACTTGTGAGTCACAGAAAGCTAGTAGGAGACAATTTCACTGCAGGGTAGATAATTTCACAAGAAACAATTTCACGGGAGTACAGAGACAGAAGATGAAGCATCTCTTGGCATCCCTCTTAAAAATTAGAAAGAGAATAAATTGCACGAACAAAAAGGAAAATGAAGGAGAATGTAGAAGTAATAATCAATCAGAGTGATAAGAGAACCCCAACATCAGCAGTATCTGAGATGCCAGTAACCCTAACATGTGATTAGAAATTCTGATCAGAAGAATGATTGCAGATTGACTAATTAATGACACAGGGACTTTTCTCTCGGTCTCATGGTAACTAGCTCTTTCTAAATGGCTAACTTCAGAACTGTGAGGTCATATTCTAGTTGCTAATGTGAAGGGTCCTGCTTTTGCCCAGATGATGCTGAGGCACTGTCTGGAGCTGTACCAGATGACATTGTCCAAACCAATGCCAGAGGACATGCTAACAGATAAACAGTGCGGACAGTCTTGAGCCAGTGTCTGAGTCCACATCTCGTCCCACTTGTATTTACTAGTTAATATGTAGACTCTGTTTCACAGATTTGTTGATATGGAAAACACTTAGCAAAGATCTGGTCTGCAACTGGAAGATAAACATTCAGTATAAAAAGAGAATAAGAGGGACAGAATAACTATAGAAAACAAACATTTTTTTTTTCAAATTAACTAATTTAATTAGAATATATATAAAAAAAAAAAACTATTTCCCCAAATGGAACTAGCACACTATATTACAGTCTTTTACCTTTTGTAATTTTCTTTGACCAGTTCCATTACTGTCTAGAATTTGTCCTTCCTTCATTCTTCCAAATCCCATGTATGTTTTAAATCCTTACTCTTATCACCCGCATACCATATTGAAATACGTTTAAATGCAATTTGCCTTAAGCTTCAAATCTAACACTCAGCACTATGTTGTTGAGTAATTACTGCCTTATACGCTCAAAGATACATTTATTTGAAAAATGCAAGTCTGGGGGGAAGGCAAACTTGAACTGTTTGACATTGGTCAATAGGCTGCAATTGCCGGGGTATGCTGGCAGTCATCCATAGAATCAGTCACAATGTCCTGTTGACCCAGTTTGAATCCTGTGTTGAGATTATACATATTGTATTATTTGGATTCAGCTTTGGTTTGGGGAATAGTGTTTCCAATTTATGCAAGTTTTAATTCTGTTTTCACAGCTGTTGACTAGCTGTCTCCCTACCGCTTTTATCTTGAGAAATTTATCATGTTCTATTTCCTTTTGATGCTTTTATTTGGTGGTTAGGAATAGGTTTACATTTCTTTGCCAACTCTACATTCTAAGCCTCACACAAAATCCTCTCATAGGCCTTCTGAGAACCCAGTGTGGAGGTTAGTGAGACATTTTAGGACCACATCAATCCCTCTTCCAATACAACAGGATTTTTTTTTTCTGTTCTTTAACCTCCATATTATTCTTTTTTTATTTTTTTTCCTCCCAGTTAAAATACCTTCTCACTTAGTCATGGTGTAAGTCAACTGCAATTACAGTGACTGACTTTCCACTAGGTAGTATGTGAAACAAGGGCATATTTTGTCCTTCAGCTTCCTCAATGTCTGTTTAGAATTAACACTTTCACATTTACTCCTTGCTATTGCCATGCAGGCAAAGAAGTCAAATCAAAATACAGTTATTGAAGAATATGAACTATTTATGAGAGTGGTGGAACAAGATTCATATATGTTGAATCAAGACTTTGAAATGAAATCTAGTAGAAATCCATTAACATGCAAGTGGGAGAGACTGAATAAATGCAACTTTCTGGCGACATGCATCCTACTTAAGATGCTACCGTTAAGGTAGTGCAAGTAAGACTGACTTATAAAGGTGTAGCCTCTCTTATGCAAATATTGAAAACAAAACAAAAATAGCCCTTGGCAAAAATAAATAAATAAATTACTCATGCAATGATTTTACTGTTACTTTATACATATATAGGAACATATGGATACGATTCATAGGAAACTAATTACTACTGAGATGAAGATAGTTGGATCTTTTTGAGAAGTAGTTCTGGACAGAAAATAAACTTAATTCTGATGTTGGAAAAATTATTGGAGAAAAGCTGTTCCTGTTATCTGTAATCAGTTTATTTAAGCTTATGTACTGTGATGATATCAAAATATAGAGACGGGTTTAATATAGGAGAAGAAAGGAGTACAAAAGGGTCCAGCAGGACATACAAGTAAATAGGCTCTGTTAAACCTGACGGAGATAAAATTCTGGGTGTACAAATATTACGATGGATCCTGAAAAATCTGTAAAGACATCATTAGTATTCAGACATGTTTAAACAGACTTTATCCAGATGTTCTGGATCCCCAACAATGCAGAAATAATAATATTTCTACACAGGTCAAAACAGTGGGTGCAAGAGTTCCATAATGCTGCTCTGTAGAGATTTCCTTTATAGAGTCCATTGTACAGACGTAATCAAAACAAACCATACCATTTTCATTTTACATTGCTCATATCTGAAGTAATGGGAGAGGTGAAATATGAGCATGAATGCATCAGGTTGGCAATCATTCACTCACTTCAGAGCTGTTATCTGTAAGCAGTATATACCAACTGCTTGAGGGGTACATAGCCAAGAGCAAGATCAACTATTCCAAACTGGTTAGGATGAAAAAAAAAAAAGGGGGGGGGGGGAAGAACCAAACTTAAGCATTCTTTTCGTGAGCAATAGAACTATTGCTTGTTTCCTGTCGATTTCTGCTTTATTTTGCTCTACTATTCCAGTCACATTTACTCCTTTTTCCACCTAAATCCATACTGTCAATTCCACCACATACTTCCTAAGGCCAGGCCTCAAGCCCTAATCCTCTTACATATTTCCATTTTCTCCTCATATCTCTATCTACTCCTCTGGTCTGTACCCTGACCGAGAGAGAACATATTGGAGAGACCCAGAAGATACACATTGGCTAGAAGATGCACTAGCCAGCCAGTATGGTCAGTCCTTCACAATAATGTCTGAGTTCTTCCCACCTCTGCCCCTATCACAGGAAATAAAGACACCCCCCTGCTTCTCGCCAACTACCATTTTTCAGGAAACCTGTAAGTATTTACTCTCTTTGTAAAGACAGTATCGTACTATCTTCTGCTAAGTTTTGACTGAAACAGGCTCACAGCTTGGAAAAATATTATATTGAGACAGATAAACTCTCAGTGTAATAATGAGATAAACTATGGACTCTTAGGAAGTCAGCCTAAATACATTTAGATTTGTTTATGTAAATTATGTATAAATGTACACTAGTGAAAAAATATAGTTCTGTCTGCTAGTTAACAAATGCAAACAATTCCTGAGATATAAGGATTGAATAACATTCTGCTTGCCTTGCACATCATCAAAATCAATAAAACTTTTGTAATATGAATTTATTTAAAATTTCTCTGGAAGTTTTATATGCCAGAACCCAAGTCAGTTCACAGTGATAATGCAATGCTGGACATCTGAAACATAGTTAGGCAAACCTCTCCATGAAACATTATAGTGACCTCTTTAAAGAGGTCATCTGCATTGATACATTTAGTTCCTAGAAATTTCAGGAAAATCAGCAACCATGTACAAACCTTTATTTGTACTCTCCTTAAGTGAAAAGCTTCAGCCATATTAGATAAAAGACAGTACATCTACTCTCACTATTGTGATTGCTGTAATAATAGGAAATGACAGTTTTTGCTTTGGGGGGTGGGGGTGGGGGGGGTGTCTTGTATGAGACACCAGAACATCCAAACATGAGACAGGTCATAGGAAAACAGGCTTCATTACACAGACAGAACTACTAGTTCATGTTATTTGACCGTGAAATTGATTTTTCAGTCTTCCTAAACACAATATCTAAATTAAATACACAACTGGTGCCCTGCTTTCTTAAACAGTTGAGAGTGAAGTATGTAAATTAGGAAACTAAGAAACTTTTTGAATGACTCCAACAGTGAATCATAAAAGAAATCACAAAAAAAAAAAAAGTTCAGAGAAATGCTAGCCAATGAAACACAAAATATGTGCCTTTGCTTTTTTAATTCAATGTTGAGATGCATATATATATATATGTCTGCATATATATATATATACAGAGAGAGAATTACATATATAAACCTTGCAAATATAATCTAAGGGAGCAGCAATTTGTCCTTTCAAGCTCATGACATGCATCAAGGCATGAAGTGAAATTCTTCACTACATCCTCATTGCATTGAGAACAACATTCAACTTATACTCCAAAGTGAATGAGAACTATATTAACTTTGAACACCATCCACTTTCCTGGAGATTGAAGAGGACTCTGACATAATTTGGACAGCTCTGGGAACATGATTTATAGATCTTTCCCCACCAGATACATCAGCTGTATCCCTGGGTATATCTTCTCTATGGTACAGTCATGTTTCTTCAGCATTGTGGTAGAAACAATGGGAAGTAAAACTACTGCTAGTTGACAGAGTTACATTAGCACACCCCAAGGTAGCACTTGCTGGGATTTCCCACTACTCCATTTTTCTTACCCAGTAAGTAGGAAGAGAAACTGTTATGACGATTTTATCCACAAAACACAACTCTGCAGAAAGGGATTTCAGGAAAAGAAGATCTTCTCCCAAAAATAATAACACTATATAAGCGTTTTCTACCTCAGTGTTGGGAGGAATGGGTTAAAAGCACAATATTGGCAAGGAGGATGGGATGAGAATGGAAGACTGGTGAAGAGGATTGTAAATACGCTCAAGTGACCTTGCAGCTGGGAATATGTAAAGTCTGGGGAGTAGTAATGTAGAGAGCACATAAATTGTACTCATTGCTGTTTTTGCCCTGTGTGTTTAGCAAGTAGCACATCTGTGCATAGATAACATAGGTGTTTGTTAGACTCAGAGGCGCCCTATCGGATGTGCTTGAGCCCCCGGCCTTAGTACAGAGAAGATCAAAGAAGCACAGTGAGGATTGCAGCATGGTGGTGAAAACTACGCCTGCGCGAACTCTTGATAAAAACAGGTGTAAACAGCAGGCCAGTGATCTCCTAGCATGGACCCTGCTTAGCGGTTCCTGCATCCCCACTCATGCCTTTGCCCATGTGCCTCTGCTCGTGTGCCTCTGCTCGGGTGTTGCTTCGGGGATCCCCTGGTTGGCGAGGTAACGAGAATAAATCTACTCTTTGCATTTTAGCCACGAGTCTGTGGTTGTTCCTGCTGCCTGCCTGTGTTGACTCACACACTCAGCATACCTCTGTTCTCCTGATGTTTTCATGCTTGAAGCTCTATGTCTGAGCTTTCCGTCTTTCAGTCTGATTCCAGATATGTTACAATCCTTACTTCATCTGGAGCTGAGGAAGCCCACCATCCAATGGGTCAGGAAATTACTTATATTTCAGTTGTGTTTGTTGTTGGGGTGTCTACAAAAGGACAACAACTGCACATTTTCCCATGCAGTTACACCAACAATAAAGAGGAAAACTGGAATATTTGGCAGCACAGAAGTAACTGAAATAATAAAACCCAGCAAAACCTGAAAGGACAATGACCTATCTCTAATATAAGAATTTTCAATTTGAATAACATTGAATAATTAAATGACAGTAACCAGTGACTAAAATTATGTTATTTTAAATCTTATGTGTGTGTGTAAAAGGTGTTTATAATACCTTAGTGTGCTTGACAGACTAGAAGTACAAGTACAAATCTAAATGTCATTTAGAAAGCACTATATTTATTTCCATGATAGAATTTCAACAGTGCTTGGCAGGAGATATCAAATGACCAAATGTTACTATTCCTTCCATCAATTTTCAGCAGACTTGACCATTTTCAAATTTATTTATCAAAATATATTTGTATATGCATGAAAACTTTCACTATCCTTTGCGAAATATCTCAGCAACGAATCCACACACAATGGCTGCTCTTGTGGTCTTCCCTTGTCTTATGACACTTGTTTGATGTAAGCAGGTAAATTATGAATGGAATAGGTATTGGCTATCAGACAAAAGATATTAACGGTATATGGTATAGAAGTAACTTTGCCAGGGATATCATTTCAAGCAAAGATCCAATAAATAAATAAATAAATAAATAAATAAAGGAAAAATGAGAAAGATTTGCACCTTCATATGTATAAAGTTTCAGAGTTGAGCAAATAAGGGAAATAATATTCTTGATAATCGCTTAAATACACAGGCTTGTTTCATTTTGAAAATGCACACTCTTTGTTTCACCTATGTGAACCAGCAACAAACTGCAAATCCCGTAACATATAATTGACTAATTGAATGGTACTGTGAATTGAGAGCCATACATTATAAAAAAGTATAAAATTAATGCTATGGTGCTCGTTATATAAGCAATCCAACTGATAGAAAGAAACTTTAATTTTGCTAAGTGTGAATTATTACCTGTTTGTTAACAGACTAGAGTCAAAAATATTCAGTGAGCAAATCTGAATAATTCAGAGAAAATAAGTTCAAAAAAGAAGCTCAAAATCCATTCATCTTTCTATATAAATTATTCATGTCTAATTATTCACAAAGCTCTTCTTTCAGGTAAGAATAATGGCTAATATGGCTAATATTTAAAATAAACTTCTGAAGTTTTATTTTTTGATTTTCAACAATCCTTGAGAATTTAGGTGTCAAGATCTCATCACTACAGGGTTTAGGTGCCTAATTCACAAGGGCAATCTGAAAATCCTATCCATAAATGAATATCAAGTTGAATAAACAAATGGAAGTTTACTGATGAGCAGAAAAAGTTAGCTAAGCCTCATCTGTTGATTTGTGTCTTTCATGCCCCGTGCTCCACTTTCTCTGTGACATACCCTCTAGGTAGCAGCCTTCCTAATGTTGAGGCCGGTGGATGGATTTTGACACCTGCTAATTTATGGGAAAGCAGCTGTCAAAATAGATTGCATGATGGCTGAGTTCTATCACCCTTTTACTCCAGAAACATATTTCCACTTTTACAAATATAGCCAAAATTGGCTAGCAGGCCTCAAAAAGGAATGGACAGAAATGCAGGTGGAAGACATATGGATTGGTTCCTTACACTTGTAAAAATTTCTGAGATTACTGAAGTTAGTTGAAGATGTAGGAAAAGCTTACTAAACTTTTTTTCTTTTTCTTCAATGAAGAGCACCTTTGCTAGAAAGTATACTTTATGGGGAGATAAAAACAAGTTCTAATATTCATGATATTTTAACAGAACTAACAATTCTGGCTGAGTAAGAAAAAAATGTTTACATTTTTTCTCAGTTCTCAATGAATGTGAACTTTAGATCAACTGCTTAGTTGCCAAAATATAGTTCTTTAGATGTGTATTTAAAATTGTAGTTCCCATAGCAGCAATTGATGTATGCCCCATATAGCTGAAGGCTGTGGGTCAGTTAAAGCTCTGAGAAGTTTTTATTTTCAGTTCTTATTAGTGACAATTCTGGCCAGTACCTCGATACAGCAGCTCACTGTGTCCCAACAGACTGATTCTGAACCTCCCTCCAGCATTCATCAGCTAGATGATTTTCTGAGTGAGAGGCTCAAATACATGGAGATTATTTTCAATCTTTCCTTCAAGTTTTCAGTATTGCAGACAAACACACATTCTTTGGATCAGAATACAATTAAATAATTCTTGTTTAAGCAAAAGATTTTTGTGACTTGCAAATCACATGGAACATACAATCATAAAATCAGAGAATCACAAAGTAATCAAAGTTGGAACACAAGGTCAGGAGACAGACTACTAAACCTACAGCTTCAAGGCAATGCTTTTCAGGAGGAATGCCCACTAATGGTGTATGGTCAGGCATTATTTATGCACTCATGCCTTCTGCAGCAGTGTGCCTATCACTATACTAACCACAAGATTCTGCATTTATCTGTAATTTAGCTCTTAAGAGATTGATGTGCCTGCTTTATAGTATGAAGTCTTCTTGTACCCTTTCCCGAATAAAAATGTCAAATATGCTGTCAATTTCTGTTACTCTAATTGACAAATAATCAGAGGTTCTTCACAGGCTTGAAGGGACCTCTGTATTGGTTACCAACTCTAGGAGCATATGCCCCAAAACAACGAACATTTTCAGAAGATTTCAATTTTGCCTTAACTGGATTAACTGGATCTGGACAAGGCATCAGATACAGTTAATGGCTATGGTGGGTTAACTACATTAAATCATCTCAGTCAGAGACTTGAGATGATTATGTTTGAAATGTCACTATTTTTCTACCCATTGGGCCTGTTCTTTGTAGATATGTTACCCTTGAATTTATATAAAAAGGAGAAATTAACTAGATGGACAAAAATAGAAAAAAAAAAGTGATTCTTTTAGTGATGGTATGAAATTCAGACAGCGTTTAGACTGGAAACTTTAGCATGGACAGAAAAAGGTAATAAATGGAAGCTATCAAGGGACTGAAATACTCTAAACACATCTTAGCACTGAGTCAGTAAGACAAGTGTTTCAGACTCTGAAGTACTAAGCCATGTCACCAACACTGGTAGCATGTTTTGTTGTAGTCCATATCATTTAGTCCATATCATATAATCCATATCCTCCCCTCCCTCATTCCTAGTCTTGAATTTTCATGTACTGGATATACTGAAAGACATCTGTAACTGGTAATGCCCACAAATTAGTTGTTTTTCTCACAAAGGTTTTCTTTAAATTGTTTACACTGGATAGACAGGTATAGTTATCATAGAATCATAGAATATCCTGAGTTGGAAGGGACCCACAAGGATCATCGAGTCCAACTCCTAGGTCCCTAAAGGACAACCCAAAATCAGACCATGTGTCTGAGAGCATAGTCCAAATGCTTCTTGAACTCTGTCAGGCTCACTGCCGTGACCACTTCCCTGGGGAGCCTGTTCCACCTCTCGTGAAGAACCTTTTCCTGATAGCCAGCCTAAACCTCCCCTGATGCAGCTTCAGGCCATTCCCTCGGATCCTGTCACTGGTCACCAGAGAGAAGAGATCATTGCCTGCCCCTCCGCTCCCCCTCGTGAGGAAGCTGTAGACCGCAATGAGATCTCCCCTCAGTCCTCTCTTCTCCAGGCTGAATAAACCAAGAGACTTCAGCCGCTCCTCACATGTCTTGTTCTCTAGGCCCTTCACCATCTTAGTAGCCCTCCTTTGGACACTTTCCAACAGTTCCATATCTTTATTATACTGTGGTGCCCAAAACTGCACACAGCACTCAAGGTGCACCTGCACCAGCACAGAGCAGAGCGGGACAATTGCTTCCCTTGACCGGCTAGCAATGCCGTGCCTGATGCACCCCAGGATACGGTTGGCTCTCCTGGCTGCCAGGGCACACTGCTGGCTCATGTTTAACTTGTAATACATATGAATAGTCATATAGTGCAAGTTTTACAATTTCAGATTGATCTACCATATTTTGGCCTCCAACTTCTGGAAATCATCAGTAGCTGAGGAGTGAGGCCTTGAGATCAAGATAAGACTTAGGGAAATCAATATTTTTTAAAATTCTGGATCCGTGAAAGATTATTATTTGTAATTTTTAGTAATTGGCTTTTTTGCCCCTTTTTCTTCATCTGAAGAAGGAGGTGAACATTAACTTGCTGCTGTACAGGACATCATGATGACTAACAAAAGAGCATTCAGATCATGAAATATGTGTAGGTTACCTGTGTGGTAGCTGTGTAAGTTACACAGGCACCTGTGTAAGTTTCTCCTTATTAAAATAAATAAACACATAAATAACCTACATACAAAATTTTATGTGGCCATGAGGGTCTGCAATGGAAAATAGCAGAAAATACTGAGATTCAGAAGAGGTGAATGCCTTCATGCTTTATCATGTTTACAATAAAAAATATGCTATCTTATTTAGGACAGATCAAAGCTGGAATGGTATGTTTTCATTTATAGAAGAGGTAGAAGTAGTCTATGAGAAATACCTGTTGGGCAGGAATAAAAAATTCTTATCTGTAGTCAGAATGAAGATAATTAGAACATACTGTTTTTCTCTGGCTGCTCTAGATGAAGCCAGGGCATTTGAAGAAAAACATGATTAAATAGTTACAAATTTAACTAAAATGTTACAAAAATAGACAAAAACTATTTTATTAAAATTAATTAGCAAAAAGGAGGTTTTAGAAAAAAAATCATGGAAAGCTCTGAAGGAGCAATAACTGAAAAAAATCCTTGAAATGTGTCATTTACCTCTGTGGTAGAAGGATATGAAATGGATGCTACAAGGAAAGTTTTCAAGCTATAAGAATATTTCCACAATGTCAGAATTACAGATTGATTTGATATGCAAAAGATAGCCCTGAGAAAGAAAAACATAAAAATAATCTTTGTTATGGGAAGAGTTTACAAAGAAATTATCAAATATTTTCTGTGCCTACAGAATCACTTTTTTTTCTAATGTAATCTCTTCACATATTTTCACAGAATTGCAGAATCATT
>VXAA01000431.1:0-25506 GCA_013399115.1 Anseranas semipalmata
ACTTGCCTCAAAGCAATGGGACCAGATGGCTCAGGAACAGATGTCATCAACAAGATTGGAACATTAGTGGGATGCAGGAAATTTTGGAGCTGACAAATAGGTTGTTTTACTTAGAAAACATTTCACATGTCCACATAGTCTTATGCAGATTCTGGACAACTACACTTCAGGAACAGCAGTTCATGTGAGTGAGATATCAAGGTATTCCCTGCCCGATGAAGGCAGGAAAAAAAAAAAAAAAAAAACTGGGAAAACCCTTGGAATCCACAAATCCAAACAAATTTATACAATAACATTCTTGTTCACAAGGTACCAAAGAAAGACAGAAAGTGCATTTGAGCTTCCATATTTCTTAAAAGTTTCCACTTGCTGCAATTTTTCTTTAAATAATATTAGCCCGAATGCTTTATTGCCATATACAATTTCATTTATTTAAAAAAGAGAATAGTCTTGTAGAAAATGAACCAATATATTTACACAAATAAACACTGTTTAAACACACAATTCTCAAAAAAGTATAAAAATTGTAATGAAAAACTCTATGAAATCTGATTTCCCACACAATGGGAAATAATCGCAACACAAGCACAATTACAAAGTTTATAAAGCTCAAACAAGAGTCCTGCTTGGAAATGCCCTCAAAGAAGCCTCTCTCTTCTAAACTACGTAGGGAGCTTGAGGTCCCTGTTTAGGTAGAACTAATACTGAAAGGCAGCTCATGAGACTATCCCCTTGAAGACAGGATAAAAATATTTCTCAGCATGATCAGAAGAACTGAACAGAAACAGAATGAATTGCCTGGGTAGTCTTCCAAATAAGAAACAGAGTTTAAAAGCGATGCATCCTTTCAGTTCTCATTCCCAGCAGGAAGAGTCAGAACACAAACTAGTGAGTCTGGAAGAAGCTCTGAGAGTAAAGGAGGGAAATTCATACTTCCTTACGTTCAATAAGCACAGGCTGAAACTGTGAAGGGAATGATTTGGGGTCGGTCACAAAAGGGCTGAGGGTGATCTGTGCTCTGGTCCACATTTATTGCTCCAGCAATGAATTGACACTATGTGAACTACTAAGTCTTGGGCACATATACAGATCTCAGGGAAAAAGGATTAGTACAGGCGAAACAAAAGTAGCTCTGTCCTTTCCCTCCCTGTCAAGTGCCAGAACTCAAATACATGCTGAGGAGTGTCTGCTTGATCCTGTGATCCATGCCTTAGCCCCACAGGCAGCTGTAAAGTCTAGAACTGCTGGAGCCCACAGTCCTAGAGCTGCTCAAATTACCCAAGAAGCTGTTTTGCTCATAGCAACCATGATTTGGGCGCGATGTGATGAAATCTGCCAGTGCTCCTCCCTAGCCTTTGGGCTAACCTTTTGTATTACTGAAGAAGGTCAGCAAAGAACAAAATAAGCCTCCAGTGCCCATGTGAGCCTGTAAACAAGACCAGGCATGTTCTGATGACTTTTTACGTAATTCTTTGCTGCTCAGGTCCATTAAAGCAGTTGAGCAAGGCACGTCCATAGAGAGACGAGATGAGATCCAAATGAGATCTAATCAGCTGCAGCTTTCATAGCTCCCGATGGGTCAAGTTGTTGCCATGTTCAAGTTGCAAAGAATCTCTGCTGATTTTTGTAGTATCTTCAGATCTTCCAAGCGTAGTGCTTCTACCAAAGTCAGGTGTTTTTTGAGTTTCTCTTTGTCCCTTTTCAACTGGGAAATCTGGAGTTTATACAAAATGGGATGAAATTACTCAAAATTCACATTATTTAACATAGGACACGAACACAAAATTTGTGGAAAGCTAATCTGCAGTAGGGATTCTATACAACCATGTCAAAATACTGTAAAAGTTTGTTTTGCTTTTTTTTTTTTTTTTAAATGGAAACAATCATCACGTGGATAGGAAGCAGACCAAAACGAAGGAGAAGAAGGGAAGGGAAATGTTTACCCACTACCAAGTTCCTAAGTCCGTACTATCCTCAAGATGTAGCTCAAGACCAGATTCACCTCTGTGCATGCATTTCCTCTGCAAAATTGTGGTTTTCAAAACCCTTTGCCATTATAGGTATTCAACTTCACATTAAGCACACGTTGTTTGCCAAAATTCAGAAAGGAAGCAGAGAATGTTTTTCTAAGAGCACAGTTGTAACTTGGTCTTGGAGAGCTCCCTTACAAGAGACTGGCTGACAAGGGTATTTCACTTGGCTTGACTGGCTTTAATGAAAACACTTTCTGCAACAAGGTACTCAGGGCAGGTTTGCAACATCTTACGTGTCTACTTTAAGTCCACATATTCTTTTAAGAGGTACTTTCAACAGACATGTTGATACTGTGGGCAGAGCAAGGTTAAATACTATTCACTTGTTTACAGGGCTTTGTATAAGCTTTGTAACATGGCTCCTTTCTCTGCTGCAGCCACAAATTCTGCTGAGCAATTAATTTAGGGGTGTCAATCACCCTGGTAACAAATCCTATGCCATCCCAGTGAAGTCAGTTACCCCCATCACTCTATTCTCAACCCTGAAAATTACCCTGCCATATAGTTATGCTAGGAGAGAAAGGAATCTGGGCTACCTTGCTCTTCTAACCACATTACCTGGAGAAGGACACGCTGCGTCTCCTCTACTAAAAAATGGCATATTTTTGCTGTTATCTTCAAAGTCTGCTGTTCATTTCTGGCTGAAATTACATCACCAAGCAGCGCTCTCCTCCAGCAAGTACTAGAACCAAAACGTTTGAACAACACACAATCACTTGCTGTATTCCACAACTAAATAATAAACACATGGTTATACTACGAATAACTTTGTTGGCATAAGGCAAGTAAGGTTAACATGCATGAAAAAGGCACAGAGCCTACAGATATGAGACTGATTAGTCAAGCAAGAGAGAAGAGAAGAGAAATTTAATGGTCCAAAGAAGCAGTTCCACCCTTACCCTTTCAGCCAAAACCACAGTCTGCACTTAGATCAATGTTTCTGGTCTTTACTGCTCTGCGATGCTGCCACCGACTTCAGCAGCACCAGTGAGTAAAAGCTATTCACTCAGAGCTTATTAGCATGGCTTCTGCTAAACTGCTCGCATACTGACATATTTCATGGGCCTAAAACCAGTGTCATGGGAATTTATTTTTAGTTCTTATAATCAATCTCTGAAGCATAAACAGCTGCCCAAAAAAACCCTAAAAGATAACTTTTTTTTTTTTTTAATTTACTGTTACAAGCAAAGCTCAGGAAAAACATTTTCTATTAATCCTGTCTGAGGCATGCTTGCCATTTGGAACAAATGATCAAAACTTTGTTTTGATCCATCTCACTGGAGATGAATTTCAGCAACTTATTTGACCCTAGAATATCAGAAGCACTCTGTGGAACACATATGTCAAAGAAAACAAGCAAGGTCAATAGCATTTAAAAGTCCCATCAAACCAACAGAAAAATCATCTGCAGTCTGAACCTTAAAGAAACATCTGGTTCTTGAAATAGAAAGGGAAAACAATGGGGTGTGTCTAGAGTTTAATACAAGAAAGTAAAAGAGCAAAGCAGCAAATATGCAATGATTTTACATTATATACTTTTCTCTGCCTTTTTTCTTTTCCCTTCCCTGGAGTCAGTAAGATAGACACAGAAGATCCAAGACAATTGTCCCCAGTGTCTCACACACAGGCAGCAAAGAACAAACAAAGGAAAATGACACATGCACATTGCCTAAATATTCAAAAAGTACTGAAACTTACAATTCATCTGCTCCAAGGCTTAACAACTTGAGGGCTGTAAGAAGTCTCCAAGATGGTCCATCCCATCCAAAGGTCAAGTTTCTAAAAAGTCAGAAGTGCTGAGATACAGAAAGTATAGGTTGTATTCTACAGCCCGACAGTTTTCTTCCTGGTAATTGTCAACAAGAGAAGATCTGCTCTTCAGAACTAGAGGATTCCTTGACTAACCTTACCCTGCTGTGTCCACAACTAGGCTTCAAGGTCCAGCCTGCCTCCTATCTTAATCTTTGGTATTGGTGTTTATCACTTGTATGTTCTCTCACAAACAGCAAGCAAATCAGTTTGTTAGCTAAAAATGATTTTATTCTGGATTTTGATACCAGAAGCAAGATTTGACTCCCAGAAAAACTGAAAAGAAAGCTCACATGGAAACAAAAAACTCCAGATACCTACTCTAAGAAATCGTGATCCTTCAGAATGGAAAGTTTTGCATCTCTCTGCTTGTCCAGTGGTGGAAAATATTTGAGGAGAGTATCTGCATAAAAACACATTTTAAATATTTATGTAAATCATATGCAGAAGAAACCACAATCCTCAATTCTGGAAAGGCATTTCAACTGTATTTGTCAAGTAGCTGAAGGACAAAAGACCAAAACTGCTAAATTTGGGGGAACTTTAATATAATCAAAAACATATTTGGGAGGTGCTCACTACTTCTCAAAAGCAATCAGCAACCTGCAGGATTGTATCTTTATAATAGAAATTCTGACTCAAATTGAAATTATGAACGACTCTCAGTAACGCTAGCTAATAGTAATAAGGACTTCAATCCTGAAATCAATGATACAGTCTAAGACATCCAGTCGAAAGCTCTGCATAAATGCTGGTAAAAATCACAATTTTACAAAAGGAAGTTACCATAAACACTTCCAATCTGAAAATGCCAATCCTGAAATTCTATGCAGTTCAAAGTGGTATCAAACTCTATTCCACTTCTTAGAAGTACACACGAATATTTTGATGATACTAAAAAAAAAGACCACAATGTCTTAATATGCATTGTGCATATATGTATATGCAAGCATGTGAACTTCTTCACTATCCTTTAGTTGTTCCTTTCTAACCACATGTCCTGTTGAAGACAGTGTTAGCTCAGACACTCTGCTCTCTACTCTTGTACCTTTCAATGTCAAGACAACCTATAAAACCAACCTGATGAGACATAAACACTGCTGTGAGGGTTATCAATGGCAACAAATCCATATTCTAGTAGCAGTCGCTGATTATCATGAGGCCCATAGCAGATAAATACTTCTTCATATTTTTTGCACTGTGAATTTGTCTGAATTTCATAGCTTCTTGTCTGTTCATTAAATGCAGCCTTTACCTTTGAGAAATTAAAAATAAAAGGTTTTAGTCTTGGCAGGAAGACAGGTGGGAACAGGAATCAGACCTTGAATATTAAAATCCATCAGAATTGAACATTTCTCTAACACTGCAACAACAGGGTGCAAACAGGTAACTGTTACACATGTCTGAAAAGGCAACCCATTTGGACAATTCCACACTAGGATTACATGAAAAATACTAGTATGAAGAACAAACATCAAAACCTTAGTCTGCAGGATGTGCCATCCACTCTGTAGACTTATTACAGAAGCCCCAAATCTGCAAATAAAAATGGCCTCATGCAGAGCTGACCACTTTTGTGCTGTCCCAGCAATATGCTGGTACACAGTCCCACCTCTGTCATCAGGTGGAACTGCTCTATACACTCTCCTAAGGCTACCCAGAAACTTCAGCCAGAGGTGAAGTAACACATGCACTGCGTAACTCAAGATTTGTCTTAGGAATTGAAGCTGTGGGGAGAGCAGAGTAGGGTTATATTTACAAATGGTTCTTCCCAATAGCTGGAAGCAAATCTCATCCAGAAACTGTGGGCTCTCTCTGCTTTACTGAATAAGAGCCTCCAGGGTACATGCGAACCATGCATATTCAGACTGCACGTGTCCTCCAGATCGACAGCTTCCCCACTATGAGATCTCTTGTTAACCTCCAGACACCCCTAATCCATCACATAAATGTGTACTGTATGGGGATAGTACATTCACAAGACAAGAAATTAAGTGATCTATTTTTAGTCTCTTACCTGAACATTTGGACTGTGGTTTAGCAAATCTAAATACGGCGCCAATGCATAAACATCTGGCTCAAGAGAAAAACATTCCCTCTGGGAATGTTTCATGTATATTGTTCTGGTATTTATAGTGCACCAAGCCCACTCTAGGGCACTGTAGTTAAAAATAGTTCCTATGTTCTCAGCAAACAAAGACTGCAGGGAAGAGAAAAAAGCCTTGGAAGACACATACAGCTCATGGACCGTCGTTCTCTGCTCCTCGGCCTTCTTTCTTAAGGGTTCAGGAAGAAGGCTTACTACATCTTGCTCCAAACAAACAGGGCAAGTGTATGTCTTGGGTAAAACATCAAGATACGGCTTCCACAGAGATTTCTCACCAGCATGCTTCTCTGCTATTAAAAATGTGCACAGTGCTATCAAAGGAGATATAGGAGGCTTCCATCTATTAAAAAAACAACAAAAATAAATAAATAAATAAAACAAAAAACATTGCAGATACACAGAGGTGAGATAGGAAATGCAGTAGTATTTTATCTCTTTTAAATATTATAAATAACTTCAATTTTAAGCTTCTTTGTAGTTAATCTCCAAGTCCTTTTGATGATTTCAAAGGGGCTTTTGATTTCATTTTATTGAGAAGCTGTAAAAGTTGGTTTATGGTAAAAATTTCAGGTTCACCTCTTAGGGCTTTTGTGTTTTTTTTCAGGATACATAACAAGTACTCAACATCCAGCACAGGCCATTGTTCTGAACTTTCTAAAAGGCTGTGTTCAGGCAATTGCTTTGCAGACTCATTTTATTCCTCTTCTCCTATTGAAGCATATTCTCAAAGTCCCAAGAAACCATTCATAACCATTCATAAACCATGCATACCATTCATGGCATTTAGGTCCAAGCTGGCTCTAGAGGCAGGTCAAGTTCAAGCCTGTACCATGCCTCCAACTCTGCCTAGCTACAAGGGGAAGCTCTGTATTCAAACTTCATTATCTGAGCATTCCACATGCATGAAAGTCCACAAAAAACACTTATTCAAGTTATGGCATGCAGTTTAAAGTCCTACTTAAGATGATTCATCTACTAATGAGCAACCCACAGGAAGGGCCAGCTGAGAAAGTCTTGTTTTCCTTTCTTGCCCCGGAATGTCACTTTTCACTTACTTCATAATATATTCTCCTAAGCAGCTGCAAAGGACAGTGTCCGTGGTGAGTAAGCACTTTTCAGGCAATGAAATAACCAGTTCCCCTGCCTTTGAGGAAAAAAACAACAACAAAACAACACCACACAAAAAACAGTAAAGGTCAGGTGTAAAAGGCTCATCTACTATGTGACTTATGAAGAGAGAACCCAGAGAACACTAATGTCAGGAAACAATCGGATGTGATGTTGAATTTAATGGAAACTAACATGGCTTTAAGATGGCCACCGTCCAGGGAAGGAGGATGACTGCAACCGGTAGGAACGGTCACCTGCAGAAAGTTAGCTGTTCACAGCAGAGAGTTTGGTGCCTGGCTCCTCAGCATCACCACTTGCTTTGTACAAAGATATATTTTAGAACTGATCTCACAAATACCTGAACTTCTATCAACACAGTAGTATGGGGTAGAGACGTTTAAGGTCACATCTACCCTGATGTTGTTCATCAAGCCGGGTGTGTAAATTAGCTTTTATGCCTGGCTTAAGATGTACATGCTGATCCCTGTAGGGAGAGGACATAAATCAAGTCAATACTCTCCTCTTCCCATTCCTCTCCTGCGTTTCCTATCCTGTTCAAGCCCAGTTGAGTATAGCTCCCATTTCAATTATAGATTACTCCCCGCACTGTGGATAACCCAAGCCTCTGGCTTCAACTGCTGGCTCTGGCCCTGAGAACATACACTGAGCCAGCATGAGAACACACACTGTTCTCCACACAACTTCTCCCCGGCATCTCCTTCCTATCTCTTGCTATATTCTCTATTTCACAAAAGGCTCTGGGTCTCATTCCCTGATATTTGATATACAATTCTCATGCCAATTAGCAAACTTCTCCAACAAGCCTATTTTCTGAGAGGCACTCTGCAGTCGGAGATGAGTCTTGTTATGCCAATATCTGAAAGGCAAGTTATTTCTTCTATCATGCCTTTTCTGCTGTGAATGTTTGGGAAATTATGTTTTTATTACTTGATTATCAACAAAGAAGAGAGCCGTTAAAGGGACGTTAAAGCTGTGGTTTCACATTGTGGCTAAGATAATCTAAAGCCAAATGCTGCTTAAAAGCCTTGACCCCTTCCTCCATCTCCCTCCCTGACATGCCATTGCTCCCTTTGTACCAGCAGTGGTCTCACCAAGGTGGGCCACTTCAAGAAGCAAATCTATCAAAGCTAAGAGAGTCTTCCACTGGTTTAGCTTCTTGACGCAACTTACCCTAAGAGCAGGGAGACTGCTACAGCCAGTGCAAAAGAAGCTGTGGAAGCCAGTGGCTAACGGAGAAGGCACAGAGCAAGAAAGGGGCCTGCTCCTTCTGGTTTCAGTTAGCCACTGATCACCTTAAATTGAAACACGAGTCTGCATACTAAATTGCGGTAAATGAGTACAGTAATGTCGTCATCCAACAAGTCCTCAGGGTACATACAATATCATTTTGCAGATATGCCAACACTACAACTCCTGGTATTAGGCTAGCAATTACATTCACAACAGGGACCACAAACACCTTGTCTGGAATTTTGAGTTTCTCTGTTGCAAAAGTCATTACAATTCAATAAACCCAGAGGAGCTCTTGTGTTACCATCAACATTACTAACCTGAAGAGCTTTTGTTGTCATCAGTCCTCTTCCCGTATCTGAAGGAGGAACAAAGAGAATGCTTACAGTAAAATATAGGAGACTATGATAAGCTGCAATAAATTAACAGGCCCACAAGGAAAAACTAAAAACATATATATCCCTTAGAAATCATAAAAAAAAAACAATTATAGATTGTTCCAGACACAGACCTCATTTCTTTTTTCTCTATTGCTCTTTTTACTTTTCTACTATTTTTCAGGACCCAGTGAAAGCCCTTCCTCTGCACCCCTGCAACAGCTGCTGCCAGTTCTAGCAATTACTCAATTTCTTTTTCCCACTTTTTTCTTTAAACACGTTTCATCACTGGCTCTTGATCTTGTTTTCAGAGTTTTAACTAAACTTTACAATTTCTATTCACAATATTTTTCTCTGATTCATACTATCCTCTCTACTCTCTCTTTAATATTACAAAAATAGTTTTTGAAACACTATCTAATTGAAGAGAAAAAATACAAGTAGGTATCTTTACTGTAAAAAGTAGTAGGTGAATCTGACCTCTAAAATCATTTACTCATCTGTATCACTAGAGCTGCTGAACTTGCACAGAAAAATAAAAGGTGAAGAAATGATCCCAAGGTTAGGTTCTGATACTGGAAACACTTGAGATACCACTTTCTTCTTGGAAACTATACTATTAACACTTAAAATCTCAATTTCCACATGGAATTTGGCACAGGTTTGCATGTTTTACAGCACACCAGAGAACTCTCATAACAGAGTTTTACAGAAGAGTATCTTTATATTAGAAACGGTTTACAGTACTTCAGGCCTCCACATACACTTGTTCATGTTAAATGACATTCATGTGCATTTGCCAAAAGTCCTTAAAGGACTAATGGTAACTGGCTTTTTTTTCCTAATGCCAGCCATGTGCGTGATTCAAAGTGAAAGTAGGAATCCACCATTCTTAAAAGAATCAGAAATACGTACCACCAATAAATAATTAAAACATTACCCCAGAATTGTGCTGGCCTTAAATTACTGTCTTCAAATCCTCTGTCTTTCAGCCACTTCTTAAGTTTAATGTATTCCAGTTTGTGACTGCAGTTGACTGAAAATGAAAGAGAGATTTAATGCTATAAAATAGCGCCCTATTGTAAAACAAAAGAAATATAAAACTTTGTATGTTCAAAAAACACTATATTTTGGACCTTATAGTATAGCATAATAGAATAGCAAGAAAGGCTCCCTTTGAACTAGCTTACTAAGTTCTGGGCCCCTAGGCACTGGGAGTTCTCAGAACTGTAGGAGTTATCCAGCAAATTCAAGTGGCAAAGAATTTAAGAATAATGTAATACTTCCCACCAGCCAGAAAACAGAGTTCACTAATTCACCATGTTCTGACTGGGTCTGTAAACTAATGTTAGAATATTTGCATAGAAAAAATTAACATTTCTGAATGTTATTTTCAAAGCACAAAGGTGTTTGAGAAACGTGCACCATAAAATGATAAGTAAACAAACAACTGGTTATTTTATTATTTAGCAGTACTTCCAGGGATGGTACCTCCATACATAAAATTCTGCAAGTGTTTTCTTCTTCTCTTTCGACCTGTCCGACCTCTGTTTTTCTTCATATTAAGAAACAGATTTTGGCTTATTTAGACAGCCTGAAAAAAAAAATAAATATTTAATGACCACTTCAAATAATGCATCTTTTTTTTAATCTCAATATGAGAAATCAGACCATTGCCTGCTTAATACGCTGGCTCTTTAAATTTAAGCAAATGTACTACAGGCAAACCCATAAATGAGGGTGAGTGATGGGGGTGAGGGAAGAGGGGAAGCCTTTATTGTCAGCATCATCTTGGCCAAGGTATAGCCATAATGGTCCAAAGGAAATGAGAGATGGGTGTTCATGTGCACAGAACTATAACAGTTTTCAAACACCAAATCTATTACAGTTACAGAAAATTAATTGGCAAAAACAGCCTCTCCAATTTATTTCTTAAAATAACAATAGTAGCAGAATGGAGACATTTAATCACACGGCTCAGAGAACAACCTCACCCACCGTCAACACCGCCAAGGAGTCCAGCACCGCACAGCCCGGTAACACCGCACCTCCGGCTGATGCCCTCAGCATGCGCAGCAGAGGAACCCCATCGGCCTTGCTGGTTATGCTTCAGGCCGTTATGGAAGCACGCATTTAACCTCCCCTTGCCAATTTAGCCACTAATTGAATGTCAGAAGTGCAGGCTTTGTTTGAAGTGAGGGCTCTCCCCCCACTCCTGGCTGCCCATACAAAACCCCCAATTGCCCACGCGAAACAAACACCGCTTGGGACCACTCACAACCCCTGGCACTTGAAAGCGGTGCAGGCGTAAGCGCCTAACGAGGAATCCCATTTCTCCTGGGCTCCAGCTCCGATCCCCACCCCCCCGACCTGAAAGCGTGACGGGAGAGAGGGCAGAGGCGGACACGCTGCCCCGGGCGCCTACCCGCCGCTGCCCCCAGCCCACCTGCCAGAGAGGAGGAAGAACCCGCCGCCTCCGCCGCCAGCCCCTGCCCGCCCGCACCGCCCCGGCCCGCCGCGGGAGGCGGGGCTCCCCGCCGCCATCTTAGGTGCGTCCGCCTTCCCCCGCGGTGCGTGGAGGCAGTGGCGGGCGGGCGGCCAGGTCGACCTCTCGGCGCTGAGGAGCGAGGGGGAGGTACGCAAGAGCCCGAGGTGGGTCAGGGAGTGCCGGTCGCCCGCTTAGGCGGAAAAAAAACGGTGCTGGGGAGGTGGTAGTGAGTCAAATGTGCCGGTTCGCAGCGAAGCGGGGCCTTGGTGGGTGGCGAAGCGGGAGGGTGGCTCCCGGCCCTGTGAAGGCAGGCGGTGGCTGGGCAGGCGGCTGTCCAGCATCTTCGATGTTTTGCAGGTGTTTTTTAGGAGCTGGTTAAGACTTCTTCCTCACTAGGTGCCGGCTTGTGGTTAGTCACAAGCTAGTTTGGAAGAGAAATGGCAATTCAGTTAAAAGTGGACAAAGGCAGCTTTTGAAACTCACTTTTATGGGTGAAATGCAGCTTCTTTGAATGTGCTGCGTCTGTGAGAAGAACAGCAGTTTTCTCAAGTAGGCTGTATCTAAAGCTGACTGATGTGTTAAACAGAAGAAATGTTGTTTGAGGGCAATGCATAGTCACTGTTGCCCTCTGGAAACGCTAGAATTAATTCTGCTTGGCACTTCAGGATCAAGCTGTTCCTCTCCTGTTTTTGAGCCCTGCTTTTTCAGCTTTGACTGTGTAAGTGCTTGAACTGAATTAGCTGAATGTCCCGAAAACAAGGAAATGGTCTTCCTGTAAGGTGTACATGCAAAAGAGCGTACTCCTACGAAAACTTAAATTTAGCACTACAGATTAGTTAGTGATTTTATTTCTTTAACTCTGTCACTGGTTGGGCTTTCTTTAAAACTTTTAACACCAAATGTATTTCTTTGCTAATACCTTACACTACTTTCACTAGATTAAAGTTAATGTGCGCTTGTAACATAGGTTTACATAATTCAAAGAGGAATTCTAAATAGGATTTTTAAGAAAGAAACACTTTAACCCTTTTTCAGATATCCATTTTGTCCATCTGAGTGTGAAACTTTTCTTTTCCATTTGCAGTTACTGTCACTTTGGCATACATTCAGAGAGGACAATGTCGAGCGTGCCAGTGGCTGTGGTGACCGGCTCCAACAAAGGGATCGGATTCGCGATTGTGCGGGCTCTGTGCAAGCAGTTCCCAGGGGATGTGTACCTTACAGCCCGAGACCCTGGACGTGGCCAGGAAGCAGTGGCGAAGCTCCAAGAGGAAGGGCTGCGTGCGCTCTTCCACCAGCTGGATATCGATGATCTGCAGAGTATCAGAGTTCTGCGAGACTTCCTAAAGGAGAAATATGGAGGTCTGAACGTGCTGGTTAACAATGCAGGGATAGCTTTCAAAGGTAGGAGGCAGACTGTCTGGGTTAGTCATACGTGGTATGCAGTTACACGGAGAAGGATGGTGTATGCATCAGGGCTTTTATAATGCTTCTTATATGGGATTTCTGTGCCAACGCCGTGCTGCGTTTTTGGCTGGGCAAGCTGCGTACCATCTCAAGCATGATGAGAGCGCAATGTGAAATGGCTCTTCCTGTAGCACCTGATGGGTTAACTGTGTATGTAAAGATGCTTCCCTGGAGTATTTTATTTGCATCACGTACAGAGCATGAAAATTCTCTAGGCACACAGTGCACATGAGCAGAGTTGGGCTTGTTGCCTCGCTGCAAGTGTTTCATCAGGCCCATGAGAGCCCATCATTGGTATGAATATTGGCCATGTTCCTCTGGGATCTGAGTTTTCTGTCTTCTGCAAGCCTCATACTTTGTTCTCTGTCTTACCTGCTCAAGGGTTGCAGTTGATAAAAAGAGGACCTTCGGCCCTGGGTGTTTCTGTCATCTTTCCTTATCTTTAACTTTCTCATGCCATTCAGTTACCTATAGAACAATTAACCTAAATCTTGCTATGTTGAGCAAGAATTTAACCTTTTCATCTCCTAATAGACAGGAAGGCAGTAAAAGTGAGGAAGGCACAGCAGTTGTAAGGTAGAAGAGTGCATTTTACTTGTAGATGTTCATAAAAACAAATTGAGAATCATGTTAGCTCCAGATGGAGCAAATCACAAGCATGACCATTAGTTCATTTCCCTGCCAGTACAAGCTTGCTTTTTCTGTATCTTGTTTTTTTTTTTAAATCTCTTTGCCTGATCTCTAATTAGGACACGTAACTGCATGTTACATGTAACTGTATGTTCAAGCATAGCATAAGCGCTGTTTCATCTGCTCACAATAGAAGGTAAGTCAGCCTGTCAGGTAGTATGGATCAAACCTCACTTGCTGCTGAAGTTGGAACTTCTCACATAGTTGGAATGTGGCAACAGTGTTACAAAGTCCAGTCACACCTTATATTTTGATTTGTACTCTGCAGGAAGATCAGCTCAGTAAGGGGCCACTCTTAATATAATTTGAGTGCATCCTGAAGTGTGGACAAATAGAGAGGTGCTAAAACCTAACAGAATGGTTAAACAATTGTCGCTGTCCAAGTTTATCATGCAAAAAGCCTGCAAGTGTCCAGACCACCATTTCTTCAATTCATAATCAGGACCTTAGCTCAACCTGCTAGTGACAATGAGTTTGAGCTAGACTGGACTGTAACTACAGCAGCTGAAGTCCCATTGCTGATTTTACAGTAGCTGTAGCCTTCACCAAGGTGGATACCTGGACAGCAGAAACAAACATTCCTGAGATCGCTGCAGCAAGACTGGCTAGAGCTCAGCTGTGAGAGAGCTTAGATTTATTATTCTGTAGACACTGAACAGATAAATCATAGAATCGTTTAGGTTGGAAAAGACCCTTAAGATCATCAAGTCCAACCATCAACCTAACGCTACCAAGTCCACCACTAAACCATATCCCTAAAGCACCACATCCACAAATAGATTAAAAAAGTAGCATGAGCAGTTAAGTTTCTGTTAATTCGTTTACGACATCATAGATTTTTCTGTTCAGAAGTTGCTTCCAGATGCTCAGCCTTGACTTTTTTCATGCTGACAATTTACTGTGAGTCAGCAGTAGGTAATAGAATTGAGAATTGTGATAGAGGAGCTGGTTGTAACTGCTATTGTGTTTAAGTATCTAGCACAGAGGCTAGAGAGTTTAACGCCTGCGTAATAACTTGCTGTGAAGCTTATCTCATATTTTGGCTTTAATTCTTGCTTCCAAGATTGGCATTTGTACCAAAGCTTGCCTTGCCAGGTTTTTGCTGCCATCCCAGAATTTATGCTTTCCTTTCTTTATTGTAGTACTGTGTGTTATTTGCTGTCTGTCAAAGGTTAGATTTGTCATTAAATTCAATTTATTGTTCAGTTTTTGTGCTGTGCTACAGATAGTTCAGCAAAGTCCTTAGTCCACCAAAAAATGTCCCTGTATGAAATGAATATGTACTCATGACTTGCCTTCTGGATGAGTTTCTGTGAAAGCAGTCGTTCTAGTAATGCTTGTTAAGGCAGGGGAGCACATACCAGTTGGATGTTACAAGCAATATGTCGTGTTTGGCAAATGAGTGGGTTTCTGAACGCAGGGGAACTTCTCTGTTGCAAGGTGGGTATGGAAGCAGGAGTTTGGGATTATGTAGATTTTTAGTTTCTTTTCTTTTCCCACTGTCACTATTTTTGCTATAGGCCGTGGTCTGGCTTTTATCTCTCTTTTAAATGCAAGCAAATGATCTGCGTGAAACTGACTTATCTACGGTCATTTAAGTTGTGTTTTGCAATAAAGCCACACCTTCATTAAACAGTAAGTGACCCGTTACTACTTCTCATTTGAGTTTACGTAGGTTTGCACTATGGAGACAAGCGAAGACCTACCTATTCTATGTAGGTGGCCTTTATCACTTCAGAGATTGAGCCTGTAGCAGAAAAGGAGGAATGCTGTCACTTTAACTTATTTCCTCTCAAAGTGGAGGATGCGTAGCATATGGCTTATTGCTGAGCCAAATTGTCAGCTGGTGGCACATCCTACCCCACTTTTGGTGGTGGCAAGCTGTCAATTCTGTCTGAAATCACCGCCTCACGGTGCAGTTCCATGGTCTGCTTATGATTACCTAAGTCAGCTCCCAGCTCTTTCCTAACTGCTATTTCCTACTCTTTTGCTTGTGTCAGCACAGATCCGTCAGTTTAGGGGAATGATTTATGACACTGGTATTTATCAGTGGTTTTTTTGGACTGCAGCAAATGTTATTCCCTGCATTCTTTATAGAATGTTTTACAGTGTTTGTTGCAATTCTGTACTGCTCTGACTCCCAAGTCCTGGCTGAGAACCCAAAAGACATGACAAGAAATGAGTCACGATATGAAAGCAATTTTCTGCCCTGTTTTGGGATCTTAATGCCAGGGTAGTCGTCTAACCTGTGCATCTTCAGTGGCAGTATCCTGGATTCAGGATCTTTTTCCCTTCTGACTTCCCCTCTCACCCTTCCCCTCCCCAGGTATGTAAGGATGGTGGCAAAGTCCTGTGCTTTGCATTTAAGAGGAGAGGACACCTCCAAGTTTACTTGGATGTGGTAGTGACAGCCCATACTCTGAGCGCTGGATGTGAGTAGGTAAGTGGGTGGGCAGGTCAGGCAGTGATAAGGTAAACTTGTTTGGTTTTGTTAGTTCAGTAACTTCCTTTCAAGCAGTAGTATAATTCTCTCTTTTTTTTTTTTTTTTTAACCTCCCTTGCTACTACCTCTTACAAAAAGTTCGTGACACATCTCCGTTTGCAGTCCAAGCAGAAGTTACCCTGAAGACAAACTTTTTTGGAACTAGGAATGTTTGCACAGAATTGTTGCCTATTATGAAGCCTTATGGTAAGTGTTACATAACAAGTAGAGAAATAGTTTTATGTGAATTTCAGTGCTCGTTAAATGGCAGAATCCTGTCATGTCTCAGAAGCACACTGCCCCATAGCAAGATTAGTGTATCTTGCTGTGCTGTACATAAGAGAACAGAGATGGTTTGTGGGCCTTTCTGGACCCCATAAAAGGTCTCTGCTGTGTATATTTAAATCTGTTTTCAATCCTGTTGTGTTTTTCTGTCATGGATTGAAGTGGAATTTTAACAGCGCCCACAAGAAGAAGTGAAGAATTTATGCATGTTCTTTCCATGATACCTGCCTACATAGGTTGTCCTTACTTTAGAAGGGACATTTTGATGATACAACTAGGATAAGGAAGTAACTAAAAGTAAGGTTCAAGTTGAGTTTGATGCAACATGCCTGTCCTTGCAACTGAAGAAACCTTCTCAATAGACTGTTGGTCTGTCTCTATTTAGATCACAGCCTTTGCTGTATTTGCAAGTGTTTAGCGTTGTAGTTATGAGTAGCACTTGAAGATGTGTTACATTGCCATAATTTGGTGGTAGCAGGAGGAACTGGAGGAAAACACTTTACCAAAAACAGTAAATAGAGCGGAGGAGACCAGGATCAAAGAAGACAGATGCATCAATAATAAAGAGATGTTAGCAGAATGCAAATATAATCCGTACTCATCAGATGACTGTCCTGCACAGAATGTTCCTGTTGTCAAAACCTGGAGTGCTTGAATGCTGCTGACATATCACAGTGATTTGAAAGAAGGGTGTTTGGATCCAATGCCTACATCAAATACAAGGTTTTGTTGTTGTTATGCTTGTTGTTTTTTAATAGGGGTATTTTCAAGACTTGTGACCACCTGATATTTCCATAGATATTTGGATAAGTGCTTGCTACTATAAATGAAGTGTAGTCTATACTAACATCTAAGCAAATCTGGTTTTGAGTTTTTTTTTGTTTTTTTTTCTTTTTTTAAAGAGAAAAGGAGTAGATGAGATACAAGTTGGGAACTCTTAGTCCTTAGGGAGGAGGGAAAGGACACAAAGTGAACTTGATGGGTCAGCAAGTGGGGGAGAGTAAAGAATACCAAAATTGCAATTTAGTCCCCTTGTACTAAGGGTGAAGAACAAGTATGTTAACAGAAATTATTCGTTTCTGTGGCTTCTAAGATCTAAATCCTTGTGTTTATTCCTTAGTTTGTTGTCTGAATTGTTGTGAACTAGCAAGAAGAAGAGGAAAACTGGGGAACAATTTTGGGGTAGATCAGTGAATTAGTGATTCTGCTGCCTCTGTGCTGAAGTGCTAGGAGAGACAGCTTACTGCAGTTTTGCATGCTGGGATTTGCAGATCATCAAGTATTCTGGAAACAAGCTGATGGTCTCAGTGCATTAGGAACTAGATTGCTTTTGCTGAATTATGCGTTGTTTTGGTGTTTGAGGTACATTCCTGTGGTACCTTCTTCAAATTGTTGCAGAAGTGAGAATGTTTTCCACCAGACCTTCAAGACTATAATTAAAGTCTGGCTGACCTTGACTGAGAAAACCGCTTACTACTCTGAATGTGCCTACAGACTGTAACAGGCTATTTCCTGGAAGCATACCTGAAATTCGGTAGAGAGCTTTTGCAGGTTTGTACCTTAAATTATCCTTTGTGATGGGATTCGCTAGAGACATTGAACACTGAGTGAACTGTGACCTTCCAGAAGCTCTGCAAAATAGTCCACATAAAATATTTTGCAGGTATTCACTTAAGCAGTGAACACACAACTGTAGAGCAAACCTACTTCAAGTTTGGGTGTATTTAGTGTGTATAAATGTAACCAGTCTTTATTCTCTTCTTACCAGGTAGAGTGGTGAATGTCTCCAGTATGGCAAGTAGCTCAGCTCTGAGGGGCTGCAGCCAAGAACTACAGAAGAAGTTTCGCAGCGACACAATCACTGAGGAAGAGTTAGTGGAGCTCATGACAAAATTTGTGGAAGATACCAAGAAAAGTGTGCATGAGAAAGAGGGCTGGCCAAATACGGCCTATGGGGTATCCAAAATTGGTGTCACAGTCTTGTCCAGGATTCAAGCCCGGATGTTAAATGAGAAAAGAAAAGGTGACCACATCCTTCTCAATGCCTGCTGTCCTGGATGGGTGAGAACAGACATGGCAGGTCCTAGGGCCACTAAATCACCAGATGAAGGGGCTGAGACCCCAGTTTACTTAGCCCTTTTGCCTTCTGATGCTGATGGTCCTCATGGCCAGTTTGTTAGTGACAAAACTGTTCAAACCTGGTGAGCTTATGTTTGTGGAGCCTTGCAAGTGGTAATATGGCTGTGGATTAGCCTGTGCCTTGGTAGGGACTCTTACCCAGAGCAGTCTCATCCTGTCCACAGCAGCAACAGGGTCTTTTGCCATTAGAATGGGGGTTACAGTTATGGTGTTCCTCTGATGTTGTGTCTATACTCGGGTACTTCCCAGCAGTGTCCATTGGCCTGCTCACAACATTGACTGGGTAGCCCGACATCTGATTTGTGGGGTGTTCCAGCCCAGGTGACGGGTTAATTTGGTATTGCCCTAATGTAGAGATGCCTGATCTTGTTTTGCCACAATTTACTCTTGGTTGAATCATTGCCAGCCCTTCTCCCTCTACCCCTGTAGATTTCTGACATGGGGCTTGGATGAGAAGATAGATGCCTTATGCTTTCTCAGTGCAATAGATCTTTCTGGGGACTATAGTTGCTTCTTGAGGTTGTGTGGGATTTCTTAAAGGGGAGGAGGTTGTTCTCAGAGGTACAGTATAACCAGTTTTGGGGGGAAGCTAATCAGACTAACAGAATCACTGTTGTGTAGAGATTCCTTGTCGTTACGAAATGAAACTAGGTGAAAATAAAAATAGCAGGGATATACCATTAATGGGAAAACTTATCCAGTTGGCTTTATTAATATGTACATCAATAAATGATTACTTATGGACTTGTATTCAAACAAGTGGTTTATTTGATGCTAAAAATCTGTTTGTTGAAAATGCATTTTCATTTTCTGTATCCAAATTTGTAGCTGGAATGTGTGATGTTTGTTATATAAGAAGAGGAAATAAACTACGGAACTGTTACAGCAAACTTCTCCAGGACTTCATGTTCGTGTATTGCATAGCCAGAAGTTTCCTTATTAAAAACCCAGATTAAGTGCTCTCTGTGTGGTAGAGAAATCGAACTATCACAGAATGACAGAATCCTTTAGGTTGGAAGAGACCTTCAAGATCACCTAGTCCAACCTATGACCTAACACTGACAAGCCTTCCACTAGATCATGTCACTTAAACTATGAATGTTACAATATTATTACAGGATGGGGCTGAAATATATATAGTTATCAGAGGAAAAAAAAAGAAAGTTCTCCAAGTAAAATCACAAGTAGAGGAAGCAGTGACATGGAGAGCACCACATTTTTGTTGTTTTAAACATTGGCTATTGCATTTCAAGTGCTTAACCTTGAAAGGTTGCAACAGCATGTCGAGCTGTGGAGGTGGAGCCATGTTGCAGCAGAGGCAGCCTTAGGGTAGGGTGGGTTAGTTGGCTGCAGCTGGTAGGAGTGAGGTGGATGTTCGACTTCGTTGATGTGTTCAAATCATAACTGTTCAACTTATTCATCAATGACCTGGATGATGGAATAGAGTGTACCCTCAGCAAGTTTGCGGATGACACAAAACTGGGAGGAGTGGCTGATGCACCAGAGGGCTGTGCTGCCATTCAGAGGGACCTGGACATCCTGGAGAGTTGGGCGGTGAGGAACCTCATGAAGTTCAACAAAGGCAAATGCAGCGTCCTGCACCTAGGGCAGAATAACCCCATGCACCAGTACAGGCTGGGGGCTGATCTGCTGGAAAGCAGCCCTGCAGAGAAGGACCTGGGGGTCCTGGTGAACAGCAGGTTAACCATGAGCCAGCAGTGTGCCCTTGTGGCCAAGAAGGCCAATGGTAGCCTGGGGTGCATTAGGAGGAGTGTTGCCAGCAGGTCGAGGGAGGTGATCCTCCCCCTCTGCTCAGCCCTGGTGAGGCCACACCTNCTGAGAGGGGATCTTATCAATGTGTACAAATATCTGAAGGGAGGGTGTCAAGAAGATGGGGCCGGAGTCTTTTCAGTGGTGCCCAGTGACAGGACAAGTGGCAACGTGCACAAACTGAAACACAGGAAGTTCCGGCTGAACATGAGGGGGCATTTCCTTACTGTGAGGGTGACGGAGCACTGGCACAGGTTGCCCAGAGAGGCTGTGGAGTCTCCTTCTCTGGAGATATTCAAAACCCGCCTGGATGCCATCCTGTGCAACATGCTCTAGGTGACCCTGCTTGGCAGGGGGGGTTGGACCAGATGATCTCCAGAGGTCCCTTCCAACCTCAACCATTCTGTGGTTCTGTGGGTGTTGGTCACCCCCAGGCAACAAACATGCAGCCTTCTCTGTAACATCTGGTTTTGTCCAGCACAAAAGCTATGGCAGTGGCTCCAAGGCCCTGCCCCATCTTTTCTGCAGGGCAAGATGCACACAGGACTGTGCTATGCAGGAGGAGGCTGCTACCCTCTTCCTCTTGCTGTAAGAACTAGAAAGAGATGGAAAAAATTGCATACAAGTCTCATTAGTTGTGAAAAATTGGTAACAGTCACATTAATTCTTAATCAGATGTCAGCAAAACAATGCCAATGTGGCTTAGCTGACTGGGTTTTACAGTGGCTTCCCATGGTACGGTTTGTGTTCAGGGAAGCCTTAGATCAAAACACATTGGGCACAATATGTGTGGTTTTATTAATCGCTTAACAGCACAGAACAAAGGTGTGATTATTAGTCAGTCTTTTAAGGATACAGTAGCTATTGTTTTTTATTAAGATGGAAGTATTGCTATGAGTCATGCTCCAGAGCTAGTTGAAGAGGATGAGTGCTGCCCCAAAAGTTCTCATGCTAATCTATTCTCCATGAAGAAAAAAAAAATCTCTGAGGCCTGATGTTTAAGGGCAGCAGATCAGTCACAAAATCCCTGTAAAGTGTTTTTAATGCATTTTATGTAGTAACCACAGGCTGCCTACAGTATCGTAGCTCCAAAGGTCATCCTGCTATTAGAGTAACTTGACTATCCTTTGGATGTGCAACAGAAAGGACTGTGGTTTTCCTATGCTCTTTTAGCTGTGTTACTGGTACCTCAGCAAAATAAAACTTGGCTGTTCTGATTCAGTAGTAGCTCGTGCAGAATTTTAACAGATGTAATCCAGCAGTGAAGAGTCATACCTAGTTCTTCATACTTGAGTCATTAAGTTTCAAAAGTGTGTCCTTCCAGTTGGCATGTACAAACTTTCCAAATTAACCTTTACACCCACTGCAAAGACAAGACCGTAAAGAGTCCCAGGTAAGTTTGATGTAGCTGGATTGTATCCATCATCAAATAGAAATCAGTTTCTACATCTCCGCTACATTCTATAAAGCTCCTCCTTAAGTCTAACTCAGCATCTGGGTTGGTTTTTTGTACATTCAAGTCAAGCAAATTACCTTTGAAAGTTTTATAAAAGATGTTTCAAATTCTTATACTAAGCCCTTTCTCAGTGCTTTTTCTTTGTTAAATCTACTTACCCTGTTTCAGGGTAAGGAAGAAAAGTGGAAGATGATGTAGTAGTCAACTTCAGAAATGCCATTTTTTGTGGTGAAATTGATTATAATACAGTTTCTTCCGATATGGACTGAAAGAAGCAACAGGGAACAGACCTTTCCACAACCTTTGTGGTTGAGTGGTGCAGCACTCGAGCAAGGCGAAGCAGCTATGTGGATACAACCTCAGCTGTGGGAGGTGGAAGCAGGTGTGTCACGGAACTAAGGAGGCAGCAAATACTGCCTGTTCACAGGACTGGTCAGAGGCAGGAAGGAGCTTGTGCAGGAGATGCACATCCCCATGCGATAGCAGTGTGAGGACCGTGTCCTGAGAACAGGGCTGGGACTGTGCGTGGCAGGCTTCCAGGGGAGGGCTGTTTGCCGAGAGCAGAACGAGAGGACAGGCTGTACAGCGTGCCTGGCAGGCTGGGTCCTTGGACAGGGCTTGCATTGTTCAACCATATATATAAATTTTTTTTAGGCTGCTTCCCTGCTTCTCTCCCATGTCCATTATGTCTGAAGCGTTTTGTTGCTTTCAGATTCTGGCACGCTTACTGAGTGGTTATTGTATAAGGCTTAAGGGGTAGGAAAGGGATGAAATAATGACCTGCTCTACTGTATAAAACCTTTACACACGATTTACTGTTTTTCTTTTTACAGCATGTCGCTACCATTTTTACTCCAGAATTTATTAGCCAAAGAAAATGCCTGGCAATGCAGTAACTGTGGTTGACATGGGACAATAAAGGAATTGGATTCACAATTGTGAGAGATCAATGGAGGCAGTTTCTTGGTGATGCCATGGCTTGTGCAGGATGCAGTCCGGCAGCAGTGGCAAAATGGGGAATGGAAGTTGTACCTGCTTCTGCATCAGCTGGATATAGACAGTGTGCAGGGCCTCTGGGACTTTCTGAAGGAGAAGTTACAGACACCTGAGTGTGCCGGTTAATAATGCAGCTGTCAAAGCGGACAAAAGTGGCTTTGGAAAGCCACTGATCTTAAAAGTATGGGGGCAACCAGTAAGGAGCCTGGTCTGCTCTAAACCTGTATGACTCTAAAGTGGATTACAGCCAGGTAATTTCTATCTGGATCCTCCGTGACATTGATGACTATATTGTGGGCCAGACTTTTGTATCCATTATGGTTCCAGTGCATTCTCGTGCAGTGTATTTGCTTTTTAAAACTGCACTGCAGACATGCCTGGAAAGTTTGAGGTCAGTTTACCTAAAAATATGAAGAAATATACCCAGCTTAAGAAGTCATTTCCTTAAAATTCCATTTAAGTGTTTTCCTATATAAAAAGAATGGAGATGAAAGAACTCTGAAAAATTGTTTATGTCCACAAATAATTTTAATTGAACCCAACTCTTACAGTAGTATGATCCAACATATAGGCAGTGTCCTGACTTTGAATGCTGCACAGTTCCTCTCAGACTAAAAATGTGTCACGAAAATTTAGATTATGTATGTCCCTCGGTATTACTTAAAGCATTTAAACGCAGAATATAATTGAAATGCCAGTCTCACATGAGTACAAAATGTTTGTAGGTTTTTGTCTCAAATGATGAAAAAAAAAGAAGGGACAATAACGATGTTTTACAACGGAAATTTTTCAGTTTTCACTTTTATTGCGCAAAGACTTCATTTTGGAGCTGACAATAAAGGAAATCATCAGATGGACGACATTATGGTCTTGTAGGCCAGTTTTCATTGTCTGTAGATTGCTTCACAAAGTTAGCTACTCATAGGACTTAGATCTGAATGAATAGTACCCAACTACATATTTTCCAGTCCCAATGGTTGTCTTTGGACCCTGCTCACCATGTAGAGTCGCGTTATTCTTAAAATCTTACCCTTGCTAACTTCAAGTATGTACCTGTACCCTCAGACACCCTGATCTGATGGGCATTGTCTGTTTTGTTTAATTGGAGTTATATAGTATTTAGAGGATATATGGCAGAAGGGGCTCTGGTTTTGTTTTATTTCTGAATGTAGTGTTTTAGATTCTGCTGTGGACAAAAAATACTGAAAACAAGCAACTTATTAAATTTCTCTCAGTTAATAATACAAATGTTGTATAGTTTCATTGTAGAAATTTGACATTTTAAATTGTGAGGAATATTTCTATAAAAAAAAAAGAAATCTGACAAGTGTTATACCATTGGAGTAGACTTTTCCAGTATGAACCAAAGAGATTTATGTCACCATCACATGAAGGTTAATGTGAATGTTCATTAGATTGAAAGGCAGCCTGGCCATCTCCAGAGATGATTACATCAGTAAATTTTCTACTTGATCCAATTCCAAGGGCCAGGAGTTATCATGGGCATTGCTGCAATGATGCATATAACAAATTGATTTATGGCCTTTCCCAGTAAAAGTCCTGAATAGTTAGCATGATAGGCATACTTTGAGTTAGCATAACATCCAATACAAAAAAAAAAAAAAAAAAAAAGAAGAAGTTAAAAATTGTATTCAGAGATACATTTTAAATGATTTACCAACCAGCAGATTTGTAAGCGCCAGAGCTAAGGAGGTGGGTTGGTCTGCAGGCTGGTTGGTTTTGGCGCACACTGGGATCAAAGCTTGCCACCAGGTTGAGCACTTCTGTAGCCTCTCCCATCGGGAGACCAGTGCCTGCCTGCAGCTGACCTGACGCTGCCACTGCCACTGCTCCCGCAGCAGGAGCCCCGGAGGATCTCTCTCCTCTACCTGACTGCCCATTCCTTTTAAATTCTAGGAGACCTCTGTCTTGTGGTAGAAATGGCAAATGGGTTCAAAGGTTGGGTGGAAATCGTAATGAAATGAACACAGTTGCCTAACCACATACAGCTGGTGCAGTCAAGTAAGACAAATTTGCAGGAGAAAAAGAACTTCCAAAATGATAGCTAACCCTCAGAAGCTAATTTAAAAATATCCTAAGTAACGCGCTATATTTTAGGACATAATGTCATGTGTTAAAGACATCATCAAAAATATGAGCTCTTTGCTCAGTCAGGCACATATTCAAAAGCACTGAATTTCATTTCCAAGAACTAACACTACCTTTGAAAGTTACGAAAACCTAAAATTGAGAAATTGAAGCTTAAATTGATGGCACTGCAGTATAGAAATATAAGCTATGTTGATGCCCATGGTACTGAATGTATCGACTGCCATGTATATCCAAGGAAAAATGTTGTATTCAAATGATCGAGTTAGTTTATGGTATTAAGAGGGAGCCTCGGATGAATTTAGAACTTGCTTTTGCACATGCTCTACTACCACCCCATTTCTGATAATGTCTTTTGAAACTACGATGGATCTGTAACAATGCTGTAAACCACTGCAAAATGTTTTAGTGTCTTGTCATGTCACACCGTTATCTGCGGTTATCTGGTGTTTCATGCATACGTACCGACCTTAGCGCTGCCAGCAGATACTGGCTTCCCAAACGGATGGAACGTGCAGTAGCCACGTGGGCTGTATAAAAGCTCGTGAATAACTGCCAAGATTTTATAGGGAGAGAACGCACGTTGAAGCTAGGCCGGGAGTGCTTTTTGGTATCTGGTTCAGCTCCGGAGTGACAGCGATGTACACGGCTGGCGGGTAACAGCCCACGGGGAAGCGTTCCTGCCACCGCATCTTGCTTCCACTCCTCCAGCACGGGCATCAGGCGCTCTCGTTAACCGCCCTCAGCTGCAGATTTTACTCGCTAGAAGAACAACCCGGCGGGGACAGCCGCACCGCCGGCAGCTCGCCTGCCCGGCCTTCGGCACCACGGAGGCGCCGAAGCCCGCGCTGCGCTGCGCTGCGCTGCGCTGCCGGCCGAGCCGCAGCCCCCGCTCCCCACACGCGCGGAGCCACCCGCAGCTGCCGACCCAGGGGCG
>VXAA01000431.1:25835-79416 GCA_013399115.1 Anseranas semipalmata
TGGGGCGTTGCCCGCCGGCGGCCGTTAGGGGCCGGGGGCCGTTGGCGTGTGGCGGGGGAACGTGCCCGCGAGCAGCGCCGGAGCTGCCGGGCGGCTGCTGACGCCTCGGTTTGCTAGGGAAGGTCGTGACCTGGCTTCTGGGAGGCGTACCTGGAGGCCGCTGGCAGGTGGCCTTTTTTTTTTTTTCTTCTTTTTTTTTTCTTTAATCTTCCTGCCTTTGTATGAAGGCACGCGTCTGTTGGCTATATTCAAATTATTAGCTTTTCAAAACTTGCTGGCACCTAGCAACATAAGTACATGGACATCAATGCGCATTAAATCACTAAGTCCATCGTTGCTTTTCTGCATGGCAAGCCACTGTTCATCCATCTTTTCAGAGCAAAGTGTCCAAACAGTTGAATTAGACATTATTTTTTTCCCCCAAATGAATTTTTTTTTCTTGAGCAGTACATTTTTTCTACCCTGAGAATGTAATTAGACTTTACTTAAATAGACCATGTTTTAATGTTTTGAGAATGCTTTAAGACATGATTATCACAGAATATTTAGAATATCTTTAAGTGCTGTGGATAATTTGATTGATTCCTCTTCTGTAAATTGATACATGCAGGTACTTAGCATTTACAAATTAAGAAACAATGTATTCTGTCAGCAAAGTGGCTGTGTGATTCCAAATGATTGGGACAAATATGTTATTTATGAAAGTGGCAGTACTCTTGACTTGGCAGAGAGCTTCTAGAATATTTCCTAGCTCATGCTTTCTTCTAGAGAGTATGAATACAGTCCAGTAGTCCAATGATTAAGGTACTTACAGGAGCTGAGGGAAATACATTTTGTTTGTTTTTTTTATCTCTCTGCTGTGAGAAGTACTGCATACATCCCAGTGAAAACAGAAGCTTTTTAAGTCTTTACCATGGTGGGGAGAAAAAAAAAAAAGGCAACACATGGTCTTCATGGCATCACCATGATAATTAATACTAATTTTTTTTCTCCCCATAGAGGTGGATTTAGGTTGGACAACATCAAGTGGTTGTATTAGCAATGACTGAGCCCTGCTATCAGGGAATGCAAAGGTGGCTTAAACCTGCCTTTAAAATCATTTTCTGTTTTGGGGTTCATCTGGCATTTTTCTGTTTCTGAGAGTTTGCTGCCAAAATCTTATCTCAATGTAGTTATTGTTGTTTCTTAAAGTTTAAGGACAATACGCAGTTGTTCAGTTTTGTTTTGTTTTAAGAATATAGAGGACTACTTAGGCATATTTTTGTGACCTAACATTAGGAAACTGAGTGCGGACATCTTTCAGAAACATTATAAAATGCTGTCGTTATAGGACCACACTTACTTTTCTGTCGGTGATGTAGCATGGGTTGACCTAAGTCTGGCATTCTTAAACCTCAGTATTAGTCTAGGAGATTATAGTGATAGTAGCTGGCAGGAGAACTACTGTCATAGCTAGCCTATGAGTGCAGATATGATTTCTAGTATGTAAAATGCAATCAGGCCTGTTTCCCATTGTTCTAAACCAGTTTTTTGTTTGTTTGTTTATCTAAAAGTATCACAGAATATGAAGAAATCAGGTCTGGAAAACTTGCTTTTCACTCTGTAAAGATATATGAATACACAGTGGTGAACTAAAGGAAGACTCGAATGCATGGCTTGACACTTTGGCACAACACCTTCAGTCTTTTACATCAGCATCTGCTGCTGACAAGTAGAGAAGCTGAGTCCTGAAGGATCCTTTTTCTGTGGGCTGGGAGGCCCTTTAACTGGATTCCTCTGAAAAATCATATTTTGATACGAAATGTTTCATATTTCACTGCTACAGTTAACCTTTCAAAAACACTGCACAGATGAATTACAAAAACTATGTACATCTCCTTAACTGCTTGTCAGCACTTTGCCTGTTTATAATGAGACTTTATACTTTCCTTTCCTTTGTTATTGTGTGACAGATCCACGTGCGTGGAAGAAAAAAAAAAAACGTTTCATAAATAGAAAAACATGACTGTAGAACCACAAAAACGGGGAGTGGAGAGTTGGAGTCATGCCTGTAAAATTATTTTCAGCTTCATGTTGCAATTTGATCAGATGACCAGTTCATTGCAATCTGTCAGTGTCTCTGCGTATCTATTGTTATCTTACAATATTTTAGGTTTGCCGAAACTTAAATGTCGGTTATCTCTTTGTAACTGCATACATATTTTAGTTTACCAGGAAATTTCACCTTGCTATGAGAACCGAAGATGGATCCAGAAGAGCAGGAGTTACTTGGTGATTACAGATACAGAAATTATTCTTCAGCAATTGAGAAAGCTTTGAGAAACTTTGAATCATCAAGTGAATGGGCGGATCTTATATCATCCCTTGGCAAACTCAATAAGGTACAGTGTCACAGGAATATTTTTTCACTGGTTTATTATCTTCGTATTGTTATTAACTTTTCTGTAACTTATAGTCCTTAGCAAAATTGAAAAATCAGTCAGGAAATACTAGTTCATAAAGGAAGGGGCAGTGGAAGCATCTAAATCAGTATCTTTTATATGAATATGAGAAATTCTAGTAAAACCAGCAGAGGTTTTCTTTGAATGGTGGTTGTTTCCTTTATACAGTTTGTCTAATTTAGATTTTGTATCAAAAAAAATCCTCAGGATGCTAGTTAAATTAGAGCAGTCTAGAGCAGCTAAATAAGGCTTTATGTAGAACAAGAGGTCACAGATTTTAGCATAGCTTCCGAGTCAAAATTTATATTTAAAGATCACATTTACTTGACCATGTCCTTGTATTTGGGGAAATAACTGATTTGGTGGTGGTGGTATGTTTTGTATGACCATGGAAAATATGGCTGGATATAGGAAGAAAGAAAAAGGCTTTTACAGGAAAACACCTAGGAAGTGTCTCTTCTCTTGCATAAGAAACAAGGCATACATTATTTGTGTCCCATTTGGTCTATTTTAACATAACGTTCTTCCTGAGTGTACATGGGGCAAGAGTAGTTGCATCATCAAGTAAATAGGGATGGGAGGAGACAACTCTTGCAGAATTCATAAGGAAATGTCTGTTGTTAACGATAGATGTCTCACATGACTTTGCTCTTGTTGCTAAACCTTAATTCTACAGAGTTTTTGAAAGGGAGGAGAATCCAAACTGAAGGTTTTTTAAAGGGCAGCCAAGTTCTTTCCTCTTCAGAGGAGAGAAAACTGGATATTGCTGTTAATAGCAGTTATACATTTCTGCCTTCACTGTTTCTCCCTGATTGCTGCTGAGGGCAATAAGAAGAGCTAAAGGCCTTCCCTTGAAAGAGGAAATCAGAATTAGAGAGATTACATACCTATGTCAAGAAGTAGGCTTTGATCTTTTATCTTGACTTAGGTGAATACACTGCAACTGATTAACACTGATATGAAACTCTTATGCAGGTACAGAATTGCGAAAATACATAGCAGCACAGCAGAAACCAAACGAAAAAGCTTTTAGCTGTTACATTAGTCCGTCTGCCCTGGTATTTTGTGGACTTGATCATCTTAGGAGCATAAGAGTTGGTAGAGCAATCATCCCCAGCGTTCATCTGCTTCTGTCTGTTATCTGAAAATAGGGCTGACAACAGATAAGTCAGGGGAATGTGCCTCCAAAAGGAAGATTGTGAAATAAGATGTCAATAGCTATTCTCTTAACTCCTATGATTACTTGATCTCTTACACCCTAAAACATAAATATTGTTGGTGAGTTCTGTTCATGACGAGGGTCTAACATAAAGAGCCTAATTTCTTCTACAGTCAGTTTCTTATAACCCAAGGATGAATGAATGGGCAGGGAGAGGGTGGGTAGGAGGAAGGAGACCAACATTATTTTAGTGATAAAAATGTATTTAAAAACATATTTTTAACACTGCACGTGATTATATTCAGGAACCTGGGTGTCAGTAACTGGTGTGCGATGATGCCTATTACTAAGCAAACATGAAAATGCTGAGGCAGGGAGAGAGAGTGAAGAGGAGTTCTGGAAGGACTTTTTGTGCTTTTAGAATTGCTTGGGGAATCTTTCTTAAGCATATGCTTCATAAGGATCTTTAATTGTGGGTGTTCTTGCTTATATACTTGTAATATTTTCTGAGGCTTTTTTTCCTATAGGTAGGCTTCAACAGTACCTTTGTACTATGGAGTCTCACAAGTGGACACCCACACCCGCACACTTATTTCCATAGAATTTCAGTGGAATCACTCTTTCAAGGGCTGGAGGAATCAACATGGGTTCTTCCTACTTAAAGATGAGGGAGAACAACAGAGGGAGCTGATCCAGATGCTTTTGGCCATGGCTAAAACAAGAGGTCTGGAGCTCTTGCTGCTCTTACTCCTGGTGAACAGAGACAGCTGTGCTACTTCTTTCTATTACTACTTATCTACCAAGGTTAAACTGAAAGTTCTTTTTCACAGTTTCTCTGTTGCTTCTATGGATCAGACTTCTGTTTCATGGTGACTTGTAGAACCACAGAAGCAGCAGAGAAACTGATCGACTTCGGTCTGAATGATCAGCCAGACAGGTCAGTTTGTAGATCTGTCAAAAGATTATGTTTTGTCACTTAAGAGAGACGAACCTTATCTAACTTTAGCTGTCTTCACTATGGACAGCTTTACCTTGAATCACTTTCAGGCATGGAGAGAAATAAGGGGGTTTAGGTAGTCAGTTAGTTGAGACTCACCTCTTGCTATTTAAAGTAGGCCAGATGAATCCTGTCCTAAAATTGCTTGTGTTCCTTTCTGATTTTATGGGGAGCCTGAGGTGATTTGCTAGAGTTTTGCCCATGTTTTTTAGCTGACCTAGACCTCTAAGGTTATGTAAAATGAACCTCCCCTGCAGTGTTCTGAACAGAATTGCAGGTACCAAGCATGAGCATGAGCGAAGGATGGAGAGAAACTGCTGCTTCTAACAAAAGCTAGCATTGGCAGAAGTTGCTGACTTATGCTACACCCTGAGTTTGTAAGGGGAGATTTTTCTTTTTTAATTTTTATATTTTTATAGTGTGTGTTATCCATCATAAAGGTGATGAGTCCTGTCTCTAGATACATAAACCAGTCTTTTAGTAGCTGCAGCCTAAGCTGCTCCATGCTTCAAGAAATAGGGTTATCCTCCTCTCATTACTGTTCATGGATATAGCTTTGAACTATGTTTTTATCATTTTTGAAAATTTGCATATGTTCTCTATGTTCTGTGTTTGGACAACACTGTTTTGTGGCTTTCAAATCTGCAGTACAGAGTGCTGCATCCAGAATTGTCTTAGTCGTAAATGTGATGGTGCTATGGTGGAATTTGCCAGCTTGTTCCAGTGTTGTAAAAGGATACAACTGTATACAACTCTGCAAAGTCTCTTTGATAGAAGAACTTGCTAGTTTTTTTCTTTTCTTTCCTTTCCTTTAAAAAAAAGCAAAAACAAAAACAACTGGAAATAAGTGGTGGTTCAGCATATGCAGGCTTGCCTGTGAAATAGGTGCTTTTAACATTGTTTTTGTATCCAAAATGCATGTAGCTCTCTGTTCAGAATTCAAACAGATTAGAGGGGAAGGGGAAAGAAACCACAAAAACTGTTGTTTATTTCAGTAGTAACAATTAATGCTACAGTATGTCTGTTCTTGAGGGGAGAGAAGAGAAGGATTCTTCTGAAATGCAGAGTTTATGAGCATAGCCATTAATTACACCAGTTACTTCATATGAGAACTGTGACTGCCGTGCCTTTATGACAGCTGTCGGCTGAGTTACAAACACGAGCACCACTTGCCTTCTGTTGAAGACAAGCCTTATAACTTCAAGAAGGGAAGCTTTGCCTTCTAATAGCTTTATGGAACTTCACACCCAATGCACAAACACAGTGTGCAGGACAAGGGATATGTCTTTTCCTTCTTCTTTTGATATAACTCCAGTTCCCAGTTTACAGTTTCCTTACTGCTATCTTTGAACTTCATGCTGCTATTTTTATGGATGCTGGAGCTTTATTTAGTTTTTTTTTTCATACCGATTTGGTAAATGTATCAGTGGAAAATGGAATCATAGGCTCTCCTTTACCCCCTCTCCTCCCAACCACTGTTGTCTCAAACAAGAGTTATAGTATCTCCTGGTTAGAGATAATCTTATAAATTGATGTACATGCTGCATTTTTCCTGGAATTCTACTTAAGTGACTAAAAACATTTACTTGATTTGCCTTTTTTTTTTTTTTTTTTATCTCTAGACAAATTGATCAAACTGATCTCTAGTGGTGCTATAAAGCAGTGCAGATTTTCTTAAACCAGTAACTGTGGAAATACAAATATTCCTGTGTGTGTATGTGTGCCGGTGTTTGTTTTGTGCTTTAGGCCACATATATACACTGTTATAAAGAGTAAATAGTCTCCTCTTTCTACCCTTTATAGCTCATGTTCAAAGAAACTATAAGCATGCTTATGCATTAGAAAATGTTATGAGTGTATAATGTATTCTCTGATCAGCCATAAAGAGGAAGAACCTTTAAAAAATTGAAAAGTTGAAACCTGGACATGCACGTGGACACAAGTCATTGTTCTGTATGTCTCACTTTAATCAGTAAGTCAGGACAAATTATTTATTGTAAAAGCCAGTGGGAGGTCAAATACTTGTTGGTTTTCTGGGATTGTTGGTTTCTCACTGATCTGTGAAAACCAAACCCTGTGATGATGTTAAGTGTGGAGTGCTTGCCGGCAGTCCAGCAACTTCTTCAGCCAACTCTTCCTAGGAGTTCCAGTGACATTTAACACTTCTGCCATCATAACTGCTAATGTGCAAGGCAATTGGAGAAAAGGAGAAAGAGTAGGTCATGGGTGGGCTTCAGCCCATATGGAACTGAAGACTGTCAAATTAAGCTCACAAGAATCAAAAGAATGGGTGAATAATACGTGTCGGTTCCCAAGCCTGTGAGGAGAGTTGTCCCTCTGCTGTTTTCTACCTAGATAATACCAAAATTTTAAATGATAGAATATTAAGATGGTATTTGTTTGATCTTAAGATCGAGGAGAAAATATTTACCATTGGCATATTATTTCTAGTTATCTTCTTTTATATATACAGAGGGTGTGGGCAAATATATACCAACCAATATAAACAGAATGTTTCAAAGTCCAGCTTTCAAAAGCAGTCTTTGAGGTTGTTGTAAGGCAACAACGTGTTAAAGATTTTTTTTCTCTCTCAAATATAAAAGATAATTCCGCAAATATAACCCGTTTTAGTTTCATGCGTGAAATCTTGCTGTATTCTTCAAGTCTAGTTTTTAATATCTATTAAAATGCAGATCTCTTCGTGGGGAAGGGAAGAAAGGAAATTAATTGGCTCTGAATGGCATTTGTCCTGTACGTATTTCAGAGTGATGTGACATTTCTTTCTGTTTACTGTTGTTACGAACTCACAGCCTTTTTCTTCTTGAATGAAGTTTATTTACTGGAAGCTTCACTAACAACTGGTCACTCAGCTTAGGCAGGGGAGCAAATGGGAGAAATAATGCAGTCGTAGTGTAGTGGATTCTAACTTTTCATGCCCACCTACTGCAAAGTCTTAAATGATACATCGCACGCACCTTTGAAATGTGATGGGTTCTGTCTCTTCCTCTTACTGCTGATTTGAGTATTAAGGATTCAGCGTTCAAGTGAATGCTGTGATCATTGCTGAACTATTTTTTTCTTGGAATTGAGCAAACATGGGTTAGCTCCTTTGTCCGCTGCTTTTTCAAAACCTTTTTTCAGGCATGATAGATGAACATCGAGTTTAAAGCAGTTACTCAGGGTAAAACCACGACTTACCCTTTGGCAGAGTCAAGGATTTGCCTAATCCTGAAAACATCCCGAATGTCAATCTGCAGTAAAACACTTGTTTGTGTTAGCAGACAGGGATCAAAGGCTGAAGTGGCATTTACGCATGGTTCAAGGAAAAGTGTAATCTTTCCAAAGAAAAATGATACAGTTTGTTTTTCCAGAGACCTGGCCTGTCTGCAACACTTAGTTATTTCCTATCCTGAAGATCTTATACATCCGTACAGTGGCTGCAGTTACTAAAGCTTACTAAATATAGCCACACAGGATTACAAGTAACTTCAAAGATGCTATTGTCCCATCTAATCATGCTTGAGTTGGTGGGAGGGTTGTTTATTTCAACTGTAAGTGAAATGTTAATTTATGAGGAAAGATGGTTATTTAATTAAAGAAGGACGGTATTACCAGTCCTCCTCTTGTCACTTCCCTCTTCCCTTGGAGATAGGATAAGGTTACACTGTCCCTGTCCCCTCTTTTGACTTCCCTTTCCAGTCTGTAGGGAAAGCAAGACCAGACTTTTCTAGATTGTTCATGACTGATTTCATATGAAAACTCAATTGCAGAATTCTACTGTTTAAGTGTAACAAACTGCATTTATGAGAAGACTCTTGAATGCGTTACTTAGTTCTCAGTTCGCTAGTAGGAAACCTTTGAAATACAGTCTTATTATACACCACCTTTTATGTTACAACTGTTCATTCTAACCTCATTTCTTCCGCAGGCTCTTCAGAGTAACCTGAAGTATTCTCTATTGCCAAGGCGTCTGATCATCAGTAAAAGATTATCTCAGTGTTTGCATCCAGCACTCCCTAGTGGAGTACATTTAAAGGCACTAGAAACCTATGAAATAATCTTTAAAATAATTGGGACAAAATGGCTTGCCAAGGACTTATTCTTGTACAGGTAAACTTCTCTTCAAAGGCTTATGCATTTCACAGTCTCTTTTAATTAACTAAATTAATTTTTTTTCTTTTTCTTTCTTTCTTTTTTTCTTCAAAAGCTCTGGTTTGTTTCCCCTTCTGGCAAATGCAGCAATGTCAGTGAGGCCTGTTCTTCTTGGTTTATATGAGAAGTACTTTCTTCCTCTCCAAAAGTCCCTCCTGCCTGGTCTTCAAGCCTTTGTAATTGGACTGCTGCCTGGTTTGGAAGAAGGATCAGAAATTTATGACAGGTGAGAACTAACATTAATTTTAAAGTAGTATACAGTATTTTGCTTTCTTAGGGAATTCTCAAGAAATTTCTGTTGTCTATCCATGTAAAGAGCTTTGATAAAGGGCTTCTAAGGGTGGAAGAACGAGGAGTCCTTGAAAGATGCAATGAATAATGTTAAAGTAGAAAACCCTTTCCCCTTCTATTTTCATCTCAGGAGGAGGAAAGGAGAAAAGAGGAATAGGAAGGTTAAAAATAGATGAGTTGAGAGAAGAGAATGAAAAAGCATTTTTAAAACATCTTCCAAACTCCTAAATAATTAACCTGACTCCCTAAATCACTGCTCTGTGGGAAATTCTATTTAAATATTGTAACATGAGAGAGCAGCTGAATTCTGTCTTCTTTCCAGCCTTTCTATACTTACCCTCAGGTTCTGAAAACACGAGCAAGAGGCAACTCTTCCAACATCTATTGCGGAAAAAAGCATCTCAGTCATTCCCAGGTGCCCCTGGCAGTAATGACAATGACATTCGGTATGATAAAGTCAGGATCAGGAAGTGTGCTGAGACGAGCAGCTCAGCACCCATTTGTGTAATGGTTTTAGTTCAGTTACAGGAACTGTTTTGTAAGATCTTATAAGAGCTCAACAACTGTAGGTTTCATCCAAATGTTTCTTTGCTTAAACAGTCACTAAACATTGCATTTGTAATATACTTCCTTCTGTATTTCCAATCTGGATGTGATGGCTGTTCTCTCTGCCCTTTTTGAATGCTAAACTACATATATTATGACTGATAAAATAGTTCTACATCTAATGCCTCTTCTTAAAAACAATTGTTAAATTGAAGACTCTTATCAGTCGCTGGAGCAGCTAAGAATAGACTGCATGTGTTCTCAACTTGGTGAGTAGCGTTCAGCTGCCAATTCCAGAGCATCAGATCTGTGCACACGTGTATACCTCTTATACACCTGTTGTAGAAAGACCAATTTTAGTATGTGCTTTTTGTGAGGCTGGCTTATAAGACGCGGTGATGGTGTATAGTTTTCCTCATTCTAATAGCACTAGTTGCTGGGGATTTGGGAAGGAAGGGACTATGTTGGAACTAAATTTTCTATCCATCTCAAGCCTTTTAAGGAGTTTCAGCTTATTTTGAAGCTGACTTTACTTGAAGCAGTGAGTTATTGGTAACTGCAAATTACTCCCAAGATCCAGCTTATGGACTTAGACCTTTCTTCCGTATTCTTGATGGCATTGTTTCTATCTTCACCTTGAACAAACGGGATCACAGACAAGAGCTGACCATGTATTTCACTGTGAAAGATGCTGAGAATAATTGAATGTTATTTTGTGAAATACACAAATCACATCAGAATGTCTTTTTTTTGTATGTTTCCTCATGGTAACGATTTTGGTGCAAGAAAGGCCAAGATTTCTTGTTGGAAGATGTGCTGGATTAATTTTAAACTCAGCTTCATGAGAGACTCTTCGCTGAGCATTTTCAGAATCTTTGACATTATGGACTAATATTAATACATCTCCTGCTATTCCTAAAAGTGGCAGAAGTACTAGCTTAAGGCGTGCTTCAGCCTAGATACTATTTCCTTCTAATGTTTAAACACGCACGCATGCATGGAAAAGAAAAAATAGCTTGAAGGCTACTTTATAAGGAAACAGGTAAAGAACATCAGATTAGGGGTGGTGTTTTTCCCCCCTTCTGTACTGGACTTCTCCCTTTCCGCTTCGGTGTTCCTCATGTGAGGTTTTGATATCAGAGTACTGACACAGATGCCAAAGGAGAGAATATGCCTTTAGTCATAGGACCTCTGACATGATTGCCATTAAACTAATTTCAGTGTACCAGTTCTGTGTGCAGTAACTGACAGTGTGTCATTTTATCTCATGTTTTTGTTCATTTAAGACTTAAAAATTGAACCCATTGATATGAAAGTATGAATATATGGGATATCTTCCAGTTCCCAGACTGATAAAATTGTTTGTTCTAAGTCTACCATCAGCTTAAAGTATTTGCAATTCAGCGTCACGTATGTTAAATATTTTGCAATCAGAGCTACTGCAGTAATTTGTTCAGAGAGAGCTTAGTGTTTGCAGATAATTACTGTACAAGTTTCCAAAGTATGCAGAGAAACTTTGTTTCAGTGAGCATGCACAGTGACAAAGGATTGAGGGTAGGTTTTTTGTTTGTTTGCTTTTGTTAATGTTTGATTGTTTTTCTTTTGTTTTCATTCAATCAGATGCTGGCCATCTTCATGTGAAAAGGGCAATACTGATAATACAAAGAGGAAGAAAATCAATAAATTCTGTGACCTAGGATACTAACTTCATGTATCATTTCCTTTTTATGGTATAAAACTGTACTAACAGAAATCTGTTCTTTCATGTCAAATATATTTCTGTACAGAACAGATGCTTTGCTTGTGAAGCTCTCCTTATTAATGGGCAAAGAAGTGTTCTATGGAGCGCTCTGGGGCAGTGTTCTGGTCAGCCCGTCCATCAGGCTGCCTGCTTCTCTTTTTGTTGTCAGTCATATCAACAGAGAACTGTCTGGAAAACAGCAGAAGTACATGCTTGGCACTGATTACAAGCTCACAGTAAGTTCATCATGCTCCCTGTGGAACAGTTTTGTCTACCATAATGCCAGCATGCTAGCAACTTGTGCCTTCTGTATTAAATTAGAATGACATGCTCTTAAGAGTGAGAGAAAGAAAGGCTGAAAAGTCTACGCCTCAGAATTGCCTGATACAATTGCTTCATGGAAACATCTTACCTGAAATGTACCAGAGAATCTCCCATACAGGTTTTGTTTAGCCTGCGGAATGCAACTCTTGTGAAGCTTCTGCACTTTTTGGTAATCAGTACTGTATATGGCCTTAAAAAGACTGACTCTGCTTCAAATCAGAAGATAAATGTGACAACTTCTCTCTACTTGTTCTGAATTACACCTTATATACAATTCCAAATACCTTATATACAATTTTTAATCTGGATTTCTCAAGTGTTTACAATCCTAGAAGATAATTCTGAATTTAGTACCTTTTTATTTTTTCGGTAAAATAGAAAACTTCAGTAGGCAGTAATTTATGTTAAAGTGATGGGATTACTGTAATACTAGCTTAAGTACTTAATATCTGCATTTTGTGAGGCTTCACATTCTGTCTGATAGCTAGTGATACCATGTCGTGACATTCTGTATTGTTACAAAACCAAGTATTTTGTAAGTATTAATAATATTTTAACAGTATTCCACAAAACTTTTTTTGACTCTTTTTGGGGGGGGGAGAGTAAATGTGTAATTATTCTCTTAAAATAATATTGTTCACATGTAAAAAAAAGTTTGCTTGCTTTCTTGCTTTCTTTCTTTCTCCTTGTGATTATTAACAGTGATTGTAGTTTAAATGTTACCATGAAGTAAAACACCATTGTACTTTCTTTTCCTTTTACAGATAAAGTCTTTGTGTGTATCAGTACTGGATTCAAACGTTCTTGTGCAAAGAAACACTCTAGAAGTGATTCTCTTCTTCTTCCCGTTTTATACAGCTTTGGTAAGAGGACTATTTTAGTATTGTCACATACACACTTTGTGCGGGAAAGTATCTTCTGTGATACCAATCTGGCTGCCACCTCTCTTATTGCCAAATGTCTGAAATTCATAATTTCAAAACCAATAAACAGATTTTGCAGTTTTTCATTCCTCCATCAATTTTAATAGGAGCGGAGAGACTGCTGTTACTCGACTCCTTACAGCTAGCTCAGTTTTACATCATCAGAATGCTTCAAATGAATCTGTGCTTTGATGGTGAAAGTTGTGATATCTGGAATGTGCTTGAAGTATTCAGGCCTGAGAAGCTGCATAGAGAAAAAATGTAGCAAATGTAGGCTAGAAAAACAAATGTTACTTGAAACGTTAGCTGTTCCCTATCATTTCCTAACTTACCTAGTAGTGTAGTCAGTATTTTGAAGGTACCAAATTATTTTAAGTCTTAAGGCATAACATAATGAAGTCTGTAGTATTTTTAGCTTAACTGTGGCTCTGTACTATAAACATGAACATGATCACAAAACTGTGTCAGATTACCTTTCCTGTAATTTTTAGTGTACAAAATATTTTGCTGTTGATGTTTTTTTTCCAAAACACTAATATTACCAATTTAAAAAAAAATCATTACCATTTTGACTTGTTTGTGTTCATAAACAGCTATCTTTGCTTTTCATCCTAGGACTGCAATGAAAGCGCTATTCTACTGCGCAGGACTGATTTAGTCCATATTTTGTCAGCAGCTACACAGACATTGTTGAGGAGAGACATGTCACTCAATAGAAGGTTATATGCATGGTTGCTAGGTACTGTACAATATACAGCAATATTCAATATTCAGAATACCTGTGGGAAAATTGTTTTGGTGGTTAAAATGTAATACGCTTTTTCAGCAGTTAATGAATGCTGATAAAATACGATGTTGTTTAGTTTCCATTTATGAAGTACCCGTTTGCAGAATGAATGCTTGATTTTATTAAACAGGTTTTCTCTTCAGAGGTGAATTCATTTCACTGTCCTGAATCACAGGGTATCTGATGAGTTATTTCTCATCTCTTCTGTGGTTCACCCAGAAGTAGTTCAGTGGTCTGCAAGGAGCAGGGTGCTATTTTAAACATGCTTTTCTGGAAGTAATAGTCTATTAAAGATTCCTGTGTAGGCTTAATTGTCAAGGCAGGAGCTATGAAAGAGCTATAGCTTCTCCTCATCCGCCTCCTTTTAAGTGCCAGAGGAGACTAAAAGTGACAGGACAAGAGTTGCAGCTGTGTAGTTGCTTGAAGGCTGCCCTTGATGACCCCATGTCTGGACCTGACCTTGGTTTTGATTTACGTTCAAAGTTCAGCATAGTACATCTGGATGCCTCAAACTGTGCTATGGGGGCTGTCCTTGGGCAGCATGTGAGTTACTTTCAGGCGAAGTGTTAAAATTACAAAGGTAAAAAATGCAGTATAGTTTCAATACTTGTATAAATGATGTGTGTGTAGTGTTCTGTAGTGTATGTAGTGCTCTGTAATGCGGTGTTTCTCTGTACTTCTGATGCCTCTGTTTATCTTGTAGGCTCTGATATTAAAGGGGGTACTTTTGCACCAGACTCAACAACATCTGAAGACCATGCTATTTATTTTTTTGGAAAATACTCTAAAGATCTTTTAGTTGAGGTTGGTTGTCACTCTATACAGATATTTTTATGATTCTTTTAAATTTTAGCACAAACTGTGTCTATAATTGTTAGCTGTGTCACTTGGTTCGTCCTTCAGAGCTTTCTATCTCCAAATATAGCATCTTCTTGGTGGTTTTATTTTCATCTATCTGAATGCCTGCTGTGCTTTATTTGTCCCAATATTATATGTGCTTGCAAATACAAATGGAATCTAATGAAACCAAAGGGTAGCATCTTTGATGAACTACCTGAATTATTTAAAAATGCTTCCTTGAATAAGATCAACTCTTGAGTGTGCATGATTAGAAGATGTCATTGATTTGTCTACCCTGTATGGAAAATTGAATTTCGATTGTAGTTGATACTACATAAAATCAAACTTGGGAAGACTTCAGCTCTTAATAAAATGGCAGTCTCTCTTCTACATATAACATTTTGATGTTTTCTTTTTCCTAGAGTTTGACTGAAATTTTACATCAGAAATTCCCAGAGTCTGATACAGAGGAACAGCATCAAGCTTATTTGAAACCTTTCCGCATCCTAATCAGTCTCCTTGATAAACCTGAAATAGGTAATGTTACTTCTGTTGTGACTGCTAAAAACTGCTACGACTTCATGTTCATCAGCTTTAGAAGTAGGACTCAGGACAACACACTGCAGAGTTCTTCCAAATTCTGAATTTGTGCATTACTGTGCAGGGGGACTGTCTTCCTTGCCTTAGAACTGGTTCAGAGCAGTGCTCTGGAGCAAGCACCCTCCGGGTTATCTCTGCCTTTTCTGCAGAGCACTGCACTGCATAGCCTGGGTGTACCATAATGAGGAGAACTCTCCAACTGTGCCCAGAACTGCAATCTGAGGGTCCAGTTCAAAAGAACCACTTCTGTCCTAGTCTCAATATTCTGCTCCATTCATTCCCTGGAGCTTAATCTCTCAAGTTTAACCTGTCAGGCATCTTTTTTTTTTTTTTTTTTTTTTATAAGGAGGCTTCTATCTGGAAAACTACCAGCACTGCTTTTTCCTGGGTTTGTTTCCAGTGTTTGGCTGTGCTTGTGGGCCTTCCTATAGACTTGCATCACTCTCATAACCACGTTGTTTTTCCAGACACTGTAGTCCCACAGGCAGCTAGTTTATGGTGCTACTGCTGCCAAAATGGGCAGTACCATTTACCTGCAGGTGCTCCACCTGGAAATAACCTGTTATGGGTGTGGGGAGGTGGAGGCATCTCTGCTGTGGGAGCTATAGTCTGAGCCTTCATGACTGAGCTGTGAAGCATTTCCTCCTCTTCCCTGACAGTCATATGTCTGTGCTGTTGTGTACATGAAGTTTCCAGCTCAGCAAGGGTGAGGCCCTGTCAGCCTGCCCTTTAAAGGGCAAGTTCTCTTTTCAGCGTCAAAAAAAAAAAAAAATCTTAAGGGACTGGACAGATTTTAGGATTTCATAGGATTCTCTAAGAACCATGTACAGATAGGTCTTTGAAATTGTATTATGTGAATCGGATGGGTATGAGAGGTTAACAGGTAGTTTTTAGAAGCCAATAGAGTCTTAATGACTGACTGTATCCCTCAGTGTTCTAGGTGTTATCCTGAGTGGGGAGAGGTGTTACCATTGACTAAGCCTGTAGTCTGTATCATGAATAAAACTCATGTACTGAGACTAAACTTATGAGTGGCAGTTGATTTTACAGGCTTCTGTGTCTGGTAAGATTATGCTTTTTCATGGGTCAGCAAAGACCTTTTAAGCACATTTCCCGTTAAAGTATTATCAAAGTATTGCCAAGAAAAATGAGAATTTTGTATTACTTACCTAACAAATGAATGGTACCTTAATAGAAGCAGTTGTTAGTCTGTTTATAAGACAGTGGTGCTAATGTCTTCTTCAGATCTTAATTTTTTTTTAAGAATATCTGAAAAGCAGTCTTGATTAAAACATATTATAGGAAGCATTTTTATTTCCTGACAAAAATTGAAGGAGGGACAGTTGACTAAGGTTGTTAGATTAGTCAAGTAATTTATAATCTAAGTTAGAAAGTAGATGACAGAAACTATCCTATTGTATGTTTTATTTTGATGGTAGTCAGTGTTCATCCAAACCACAAATACGGATTATTTAGCTGAATTGCATTATAAAGCTTATTCTTTCTGTTTCAATCAGCACACAAATTGTAAATTCTTGAGCCTTAAGCCAGTATGACTTTCACTTCCTTTTGAAATGGATTTAGCAATAGAACTTTTTTTTTAAAGGGAGTGAAGTAGAACATATTAAGAATCTTTGACCTTTTCTGCTACTCTTAGTCATGTAATTTTTTTTTTCCTGTAGAAACACTCATTGGAATGCTTTAAATACTTTTTTTTTTTAATAGTTCCATGTTTGGGGTATTTTACATGTTAATTGCTCACCTTTATACACAATTTCAGATAAAACAAAGAAGTACAAACCCATGAAAATCAGGTGCAGTTTGACAGTACACACCTAACTTTTTGTTTCTTCTTAAAACTGTGTATAAAAATACATTTTATGATTATATTTAGGCATTTGAGCTTCCTCAATTACAGATTTTTCCAGATTTTGTCCCTCAAAATTTAATCAAGGCTACTATGCTAAATGTGTATTGGGAAATCTGCTTGTTTTGCTCATAAATGTAGATATGGTGATTATTTCTGGCGTGTGAACTGCAGGTTTATGGAATGATTATGCCCACTTATAATGACTGCAGTGTAGGTGTCTTACTGAAGTGTCTCAAGTGTAATGTAGCATCAGTGCTATGGCTTTCCAAGTATCACTCTAAAAGTTCCTAAAAATGAAACACGGGTGGTATTTAACTAAAATTTTAAAAACAAAACAACAACAACAACAAAAAACCCTGAGTAGTTCATTTCATTTTAACTGAGATGTTTCCAAAACTCTGACACTTTAAAAAGTCACACGAGCATTCGCTTCATACTTCAGTAATCCTGGTTTTTTTTTTTTCAGTCTAGTTATCCCTAATTTAAATTTATACAAGCTTGTAACTGAACTGCCTAGCAATCACTTTGGTACAATTACGGGATATTTTTTTCCTTCAATTGTAGGGCCACAGGTTGTTGGGGATCTGTTCCTTGAAGTCATTAGAGCCTTTTATTCCTACTGCAAAGATGCACTTGGTTCTGATCTCAAACTTAGCTACAATCAAAGTGGAAACATACTTGCAAGGTACAACTACAAGTTTTCAATTATGAACTGAAACTGTATCATGTATATTAAGCCAAATTAATAAAATCTAACTTATTTAGGGAAAGTTAAGTTTTAGCAAGGTATCCTTTTGTATAAAAGACCAGATTTCTTATGACTTCCCTAGCGTTTTCCACAGACACACAATTTCTCTGATTATCACAGAAGAAAATTAAGTACACTGCATATCATTGATGTTGATTAAATTAAATAAGGTTTGATTTCTTCCATCTTGGAGAAAGATACTCAAAATGTAACCATCCCAGAATGGTTTAGTCCTTGATTTAAAGCGATCGATTTCTTGTAGCTTGTAGAGGAAGGAGAAAAATTTTTTAGAATGCATCAGCTAATACTGTAACATGCATCCTCTTAAAATCCTCACTGACATCTGTTTTTTTTTTTTCTTTTTTCTTTTCTGTTTCTCTCCTTTTACACAGTGCAATCAAAGAGAACAAAAATGCTTCGGAAATTGTCAAAACAGTCAATTTGTTGATCACGTCCTTAAGCACAGATTTTCTTTGGGATTACATGACCAAATGTTTTGAAGATTGTTTCAGGTGTTTGTTATCAAACAATAGTGTGCCCCCCTCCCTCCCCAGAAAAATGCTGATTAACAGCTGTCTATGTAAGATCATAAAGAAAGTTTATCAAAACATTTAAATTCTGGTAGGGCCTTAATATATGTTAGAAGCAGACAGATACGTATGTTGCATCCTAAAATAATTCAGGAATTCAAACAAGTAATCAGTTGCATAGAAAACAACAACCTGAAAGAAAATAACAACAAAAGAAATTGTTTAAAAATGGCAACTGAGGGTGGGAAAGGCTTGGGAGAGGAGGTGAACAGGGAAGATATTTTTTGTCTTCGTTGGAAGAACAAGTGTCTTTGAGTAAAAAGGTATCTTTTTGCTTCCCTTTAAATGTAAGACAGAAGATTATACTTAAATTAGTAAGATAGTCTATAGAGATTTGGCCTGAAAATTAAAAGTACTTTAGCATCTCCCATGCAAGCTGCAATTTCGGTGCTTTTGACAGAATGTTTTATGCTGCGATATCAGAAGTCCCATTTTACTGTGCTTTAGAAGGCCTTGCTGTTCAGTATTTTTGTGCTGGTTTTGCTGAAGCTATTTTACTGTAACAAGAATTTTGGCAGGAAAAAAGTTTACGAAATGAAGTTTCTCTCCATGCCAGAAACAAATCCACGCAGATGAGGTATCCTCTTGAAAACGTTAGCATTCCTCCTACAATTTCAGAGCTCTGCACACTATTGGTGTTTCTTCTTGATGTGATTCCTTTGGTAAGGCAACCTGCAGTTAACTTCTTAAATGTCTTTAGACACCTGAAAACAAAAAATTTGTTTTGTGACTACATAAAATGGAAGTAGGCAAATTAGTATGCATATGTATATGCATGACATGTCCTGCAAAGTATAGTTTCACACGCTTTTATATGGCTATCCTTGCTATTGCCTAGCAAAACAAAAATTGTTTTCCATTTCAAATATGATGATTCTATGAAAGGAATGAAAACGTGTATTTTTTTGTTCTTGGGTAAATAATTTGCTGGGACTTTCTTGTCTCTTGGTAGCTGGCTGACTGTCATAAAACTTTTAGAGTATGATTTGTTTTTTATCATATAGAATGAAGGAAGAAAGAATAGCACAGAAGCAAATTTTTACAGTTTAACTATTCATGAACTGATATTATCAGTGATTAACTAGTGTTGCTACGCAGCTGAATAATACCATCTCGTAAGTATTTTAAACGATTCTTATTTATTTTAGGAACTCTACTCTGAAGTGCAGACTCAGTATCTTCCCCAGATGCTCAGTTATATGGTGCAATCTCTCTTGGAAAACATGGAAGTATTAGCTTTACCTGAACTCACTCATGCCTTAAAGACCTGTTTTAAGGTGCTTAGCAAAGTACAAATGCCCCCTTCCTATTTGGACATTGAGACAGGAAGTGGAAATGGGGTAGGTATTTCGCCAGTACTTATAGATATTTACAGTTGTTAGTGACAAACCTTGTTTTTGAATGCTAATTCTCTGAACTTAAGTGTAGATGATAAATGCAGCAACAAAGATTTTCAAAACTTATCTTCTTTTGCCCCTTTAAGAGCTAATCAGTGTCCCGTAATTCTTATTGGGTATCCATTTCTGACTTGTTTGAATTATATGTGAGGGTGAAGGAGCCGTGTCTGAAACTGGGGTTATAATCCTATCTCTTGAGAAGAACGTAATCTTAATGGTTTTGAAAAGGCACACAGCATCATGCAGTTCTGAAAGATAAGAGTTGCCAAATCAAGCCCAATGCTACAGCTGGATACGTCTGTAAGGCTTTAAACTGATATCTTGGTTCAACACAATGTGGTGTTAATTGGGTGCAGGAGACCATGACAGCGAATGAGGAATAGATGGCATGAAGCAGTCACACAAGCACAGCCTGCCAGAGTTTTGCAGTAGAACAAATAAATGCATTTAGCTGGAAATAATCAGGCATAAGTAATACTGTTCAGTGGTGAATTGGTTTCAAGGAAGCATTTCTGTTTGCCAGGTATCTGTAGGCACAGATCTGTTTGATGTTTGAGTCAAGGATTGCGAGGACTACACAAACATTTGTTATGTTTTAAATGCAATTGAATTGAGGAGAGGCTGAGAGAGCTGGGCCTGTTTAGCTTGGAGGAGAGAAGGTTGAGAGGGGATCTTATCAATGTGCACAAATATCTGAAGGGAGGGTGTCAAGAGGATGGGGCCGGACTCTTTTCAGTGGTGCCCAGAGACAGGACAAGAAGCAATGGGCACAAACTGAAACACAGGAAGTTCTGGCTGAATATGAGGAAAAACTTCTTTCCTGTGAGGGTGACAGAGCACTGGCACAGGCTGCCCAGAGAGGCTGTGGAGTCTCCTTCTCTGGAGATATTCAAAACCCGCCTGGATGCCATCCTGTGCAACGTGCTCTAGGGGACCCTGCTTGGCAGGGGGTTGGGCTAGATGATCTCCAGAGGTCCCTTCCAACCTCAACCATTCTGTGAATTCTTTGAATTCTGTGAATTCTGCATCTAGAAATTGCAGTTACTGGTTCTTTTTTTTTTTTTTTTTTTTTTTTTTTTCAGTAACAGCCTGTGCCCAGCCTGCTTNTGCTGTTTCCCAGTGCTTGCCACAGTTCTACATACTTCAAAATGATCTATGTAGAACCACGTTAACCACGTTAACATTTCTGTTTTAGAGCCCAGTGAAAAAGGAAAATGGGGATGTGACCTTGGAGACTAAGTCTGTGCTGCAGGAAGAGGATGAGACTCCATTCCCTCCCCTGAAGTCAGAAGACAGTGGCATTGGTCTGAGCACTTCCTCCCCAGAGCTCTCTCAGCACTTAGGCGTGCCAACTGTGACCCTTGAGAGAGATGATGTCTGGAAAAAAGGGGGGAGCATTCAGAAGACTTTGCATTGCATCCAAGAGCTGGTTGCCAAGTTTTCCAGTAAATATATTTTTGGGGTGCAGTTTCAAGAAGCAAGTAATGAAAGCATCTCAGCAATGAATCTGGATGGAAAAGAGAAAAAAGAAAATGGCTACAGATTACCTGAAAGTGCTAGCAAGAAAAAGAGTGCATGGGAAGCAAAGCAAATCACTGTACCTCAGTTTAAACAAATGCTTTCAGACTTGTTCTCAGTTCGAGGATCTCCGTTCAAGAACAAGAGTTCTAATCTTCTTTCTTCTGACCGCAACTCTGGTAATAAAAAAGAAAAAGAGGAAGAGTGGGACCTAGAACAAGTGATGCTTGTCTTGGGACCCCTTAGAGGTGACTGCAAGGAAGCTTTTGCTGCAGCTTGTCACCTTTTGTTGGATTGTACCACATTCCCAGTCTATCTTTCAGAGGAGGAGATGGAACAGCTGTATCTCTCTTTGTTTCAGATTCCTGGTAAGAAAAGATTGCTTTGCTGGACAGCTTGTGTGTTTGAGAATGCAAATAACAGTGTGAGCTCAGTTACTTGCAGGAGATGTGAACAGTAGTAACTCCTTTTGACAAGGCTGAAGGCAAGTTGCCTGTGAATTCAAGACTTACCACATCAGTATGTGTTTTGTGTCTTGGAAGTGAGGGACAATTTTTCTCAAGCTTTTTAAATGCATGTTCTTTTGAAAGCTTTCACTCCAAAACTTCTAGCTGGAGGGATGAAAAGGTCTTCTGGCATGGAGAGTTTGTGGCAGGGTTCAGAAGTTTCAACAAAGAAAAGAGAGAGAGAAGCGTTAGAGGCAGACAGAGTAGATGGAAAACTGGAGCTCCAAATCTAAGCAAAACAGCCTTTTCCCTAACCCTCAAAGTTCAAAGGAATTTGATAAGAGCTAACAGTAAGAATAATCTTGTATAATTGGAGGGCCTGTTTGTGCTGGGAGTTCTCATTAGCTTTAGTAGCAGCAGTTACTGGCCTGAAGACTTGTTGACAAGACAGGTTTGTAGTGAATGGAGAGGTGGGGAAACTGGAAATTTGGGTTCTCCACCTCACCACAGATTTCTGCTGTCTTCCTTAGCAAGGAAGTGATATAGTGATATGCATATCTACATGGGTGAGATGTCTGCTTGACATGGACACTTCTGCGTATTTGCAGTGCCTTTCACATGGTCAGCAATGTAACTGTACTTAGAAGACTTGCTTTCATAATTGTGTTTCTTTGGAATATTGTCCTAGGATTACAGAAGTTTATTTTCAGAATAATTTTCGACTGCACAGCCTGGAGAATACAGTAGGGTTTGAAGGCAAAAGGAGAAAACCTATAATAATGAAGATGTGGGTTGAATGCAATACAGAAGTTGTCTGATGTGGAGAAGGAAGGGTGTTCATTTTTTCCTGGTGGTAAAACAGTTAAAATATTTGGCTTTGAAGCCAGAGGTATGAATTCATACCTCATACTGTCTCCAGTCAAGTCCTAATAAAACATTATCCGATTATTCACTCGAGACGCAAAAGTGGCTCGACTTGCTGTTAGCTGTATCAGTTCCTCGTGTGCTTTATGGCTGCTGAAATGATACGCCTCAATGGTACTGCAGAGAGCATCCTTGGATCAGCAGACTTCTGTTGTTATTCTTGACAATGACAGCTGAAAAACAGCAGCTGTAAAAACTAGCTGAGAGTAAACAAACCAAAAGGCAGAAATCCACTTTTTACTGGGTCCCTGAGGTCCTGTGAGAGCTTTCTGCTGGGAGAAGTAGGGAAGAGTATAGCTTGCTTTGAAGAGGGTTTTCCTGAAGTAAGGGTCTTTATGATAGCATCCCAGTTAGATTTGAGCTGTCCTTTTTGTCTCTTGGTCTTGTGAGCTTGATGGAAGAATTCTTGGAAATATGACCATAACCTTTAGAGTATTCAAACTTTTTTCTTGCTTATCTTCTGAGGAGGTTGTGATGCCAGCTTCCCTCTGTGGCTGAAGTCCTTAATGACAATATGCTGCTGTGTGAATGACTGCTACGTTCAGAATGTGTCCATCTTTACGCTGCTGGAGGTGATCAACCATTCCCAGTCACTGGCGCTTGTGATAGAAGACAGAATGAAACGGTACAAAGTCTCTGGCCACAACCCCTTCCTTGGAAAGCTGCAGATGGTCACGCTTCCTCCCATTGCTCCTGGAGTTCTGAAGATCATCTCAGAGAAAACAGATTTCTACCAGGTGACAATACTCTTTTTCTTTTTTACTGCCCATCTACACTGTACATCCAGGGTGGGGAAGGAAATATTTTTATGAATGTTTGGGGCAGTATATGTCACAATGGCACTGCCATTTTTTTTTTGCTTCCACGAGCATTTTAAATCAATTGTATTCTTATTTGTGTACTTCACAATAGGATGTTCAAAAGTAACAGGTTATTTTTGAATTGCTATATGGTTTTCATGCCCAAATTGTAGGGGTGGAAGTAGTTGATTTCTGACTTGAAGGACTAGGTTTCATCAGCCTAAACGCTGTGCTTTGGAGAACTTTGATACGATTCAAATTTTGAGTTTTGAGTGTATCTGTTTCAAAGATGCTTTCCTTATCCTGACCATTTATTGATATGAAGGTTCGTTCTAAGCTCTTATTGGTAATTACTGTGTTTACAGCTGCTGTGCCTGACACATGTATAATTTGTTAAGTTTTGACACAGAAAATAGAAGCAGAAGTGCTTTCCTCAACTTCTGATGCATGTCCATTTGAATTACCCGTCCTGTAATACCAGGTTAGGAAAGCTGCATTCCTTTAGGTCTGAGTGTATGACCTGAATTCTTGGTCTTCACTGAACTAAGAAGGTTTGGAAATCCCTTTCAGTAATGGAGCACTTTTATGCAATAGAAAGCTTTTAAGTCAGTGAAGAAGTAACATTGTTGCTGTTAATATTATTTTATTGTTGTTACTGTACCCTAGAGAGTAGCCTGTGTGCTCTGGAATCAGCTGAACAAAGAGACACGTGAACATCATATTGCCTGTGTGGAACTGTTCTACAGGCTGCATTGCTTGGCACCATCAGCAAATATCTGTGAAGACATTATATGCCATGCGCTTTTGGATCATGATAAAGTAGGTCCTGTACTCACTGAAGACCTATCATCACTGTAGAGTTGTTCCAATGCTTCCCATATATATATATATATATATGGTTCCCTTCCATCCCGAGTCTTCACTTCCATGGTCCCTCTGTCTCTCAGGAGTCCAACAGACTCTGTCAACTCCACTACGATTCCCTGGGACTGATTCATCATGATACTACTGCTAAATTTAATCCTTGGATACAAGCTGTATCAGTCAATGCTGGAGCGTTTATAGTTTTGGCCCAAATAACGTAGCATCTAAAAACTTGCAGTTTTTGTCAGTATTTCCAAAATGCACCAGCCCCACGAGTAACTCTCAAATCATTTTGACTTGTGTTGATTTTTTCTAAACTTCATATTCCAACAAAGTGCTTTATTACCTTGTTGGTGTATGCCAGCATAATGTTGACCCTGTGTGTGCTTTAGTATTTAGTTCTTGTATTAAGTAAGCTGTATTTAAGCCAGTTCTTAATTACTTTACTCACCTAGTTTAATGACAAAACAGTTCTTTAATAACTTAGAGTTCATTTGTGAGAAGTGTCTTGCACAACAAAACTTAAAACAGTGTTCTTCAGTATTGTTTTCATACCTTTCCACTTGCAATTTTGAAACTTAAAAGTTTGGAAATCTTTTAAAACTTCTCAAACAAAATTGGCAATAATAAACACTAACTGATGTAGCAGTGTCTTCCCATTTGCCATCTAACTTTCAAACCTCCATAACACCAAACCTAGTCTAAATGTTTATATGCTAGAGTCCCAAAATACATTTTTGGTGTATTGGTACATCCTTTTTTGCTTCTGCAAACACTGTGGCTATTAAGTTTTGGTTGTGCATTCATGGATATATGGCATTTTGTTTCAGTCTATTGCAAAACAGAAAAGTGCTCTCCATCTGCCTGAGAAGGATTAGTGGTCATCTGTACAATAACTATTGTTTTGCTAGCAAAATCACTAAAACTTTACTCAGAGATAAGTGCTGCAAATAATAATGTATCTGTCTTCTTTCCTTGCAAAGGGGACAAGGCTGGAAGCACTGTTCAGATTCTCTGTCATGTGGCATCTGACCAGAGAGATCCAAGGCAGCAGAGTAACTTCTCACAATCGGTCCTTTGATAGGTATTTTCCATTTTCACTAGCTTAGACTTATGTTTATATTATGCTTTGTTCTGTCCTTTTTTCTGGGCTGGAAAAACAAGTTCTCAGTAGAGCCATGCAAGCAAAAGGAAGATCTTCAAATTCCTTGCACCATTACTTGCACTCAGTATGCATGGTGCACTGAAGAGCGCTTTTACTTCCTTGTATGAGGGAAGTTTTTGTAAAAATAGAAAGAACTTCATATATGAAGAGTTGCTTGCAGACAAGTTTCTGCTTAGCAGACACTTCTTCTCTTGGAGTGTATTAGATATTTTTTCCAAACAAAATAGGACCAGCACAAAAAAAACCCTTTAGTTTTGAGTGACTTCCTGTTTATGAGATTGTAACTTTTGTATAAAATGGAGACAAATTATTGAGTCTTTCTAAATATATATGTAAAAAAACTTTTTACAGCATGCTCTTCTTCTACAGTGTGAAAATATGCATGGCCTTGCTTCTACAAATGCATGTGTAGTTGACCTCAACTCAAGAAAATGTGCATGATCAAGCTGTTGTTAGCAGAGATGAGCTATTGGCTGATGCTTACTTGAACATGCACTAAATCTGTTCCCTGCCACTACTGTGTTGTTTGCATTAACTTTTTTAGGGATTTCAATTGTACTTATTCGTTCTGATTTCTCCATTCAGGTCTCTGTTTGTGGTACTGGACAGTCTTAATTGTTCAGATGGCGCAATCGGTGCTGCAGCACAGGGCTGGCTGATCCGTGCTCTTTCACTTAATGATGTTGCACGGATTCTTGAACCAGTCCTGCTGCTGCTGCTTCATCCAAAGACACAACGCACGTCCATCCACTACATCAAACAGAAAAATTCATCAGGTAACACTGTTCTTGGGCTGAAACTGTCAGTGTTGATGTAGCATTACATACTCCTGAACACCTACTGAAGGTGATCTCTGAACTGTGATGGCATCCTATTACACTGGGTTGTCTTGCCTCAGTTCCATAGATTCCTCCTCATCCAAGTACCTCTGGTGATGCCTAAAGCAGAGTTCATGAGTAAGTCATGCTAGTTCAAGGCCTAATGACAATCTCTGTTATGGTGGCTGCACCTATACTGTTGGTTTGGATTGCTTCTTGCTTTGCTCTGGGATCTTGTCCCACACTTCTCATTGCCATTCCCAGATGATCCACACTGCATGTGTGTTCACTGTTCACAGGATCCCTTCTCGAGCAAAACTAGGTCTGCAACCAAATGAAACTCAGGAGCAGTTTGGTGACTATGTCAGTCCAGGAACTGTTCCAGTAGGCAGGATGGACAGGCAAATCTTACTCTCTCCACCCAGTCTTACCCCAGCAGACCGTACACCCTCCTCATACCAGATTTCTTTACTCAGAATATGTATCTCTTGTTAATGATTCCCCTGGCATCATGCTAAAATAATCAGACAGGTTGTGAAGCACACCTTGCTGTTTTAGGTATACCACTCACACACTCACAAAACCCTAATTCTGCCAACTTCTGAAGATTAAAATGTCTTTGGACAAAGATCATCTATGTTGATTCAAGAGGAGAGCTCAGCCCATGTGGCATATGGCTTGAGGTATCCCAGAGCTAGGATATAGAAGCAGAGAGAGGGGGTTGCAATTGAAGATCACCTCTAGCCACCCAGATTTAGGGATGTGGCAGGGAGTCTTTACCTTGAGTGGCTAAATTTGACAGCTGTCTATTTTGAGATCTATGATAAGAACCATAATGAACCACATGTGATCGTATGGCAAATTTGGAACAGACAACTAGTGTGGCAGAGACCCCTGGGGAGTAACTGGAGAAGACTGATATAAGTATGGACTCAGGGTTTGCTCCAAGTGCAGAGTCCTGTGAAGGCTGGCAGTCTATTCAGGTTTGGGATTGCTGGGAGCAGTGTGGATATGAGACGCCCTGCATCGTTTGGCCCAAGAAGCCAAGGCTCTTTCCTGGAGCAGATCGGGAAGATAGCATAGAAGTGTCCAGTGTTTTTGTAAAGAAACTTCTGTGTCACCCGTCTCTTTCATTACTGTTAACCTAGCTGTCTGCTTGCATAATTGTTTTTCTGTCTTGATTGGTAAATAATTAGATGGCAGACACTTATAGCATCCAAAGGGACCTATTCAGTAGATGCTTTACAAACACAGAGCTAATATATTCCTTCCTTGCTCCACAGCATGTAATCAAGGAAAACATTAGTTCTTAAAAAAACAAAACAAACAAACAAAAAACAAAAAACAAAAAAAAAACCACAACTTTAGTTCTTAGCCTTCTTATTTCCTTCCTGATCTCAACAAACATTTTATTCTCAGAAAGTATAAAAAAAGTTGGTCGTATCTAGGGAATCATAGCATAAGAGAAACAACACATGCTTAGTGTTTTGATCCTCTTCTCTTGCACTTAGAGTAGGTTAGTACTGCGCTACTTATTAAAAAAAAAAGAAAAACAACTTGCCTCAAAAAAACAGTTTTTTTTTTAAATTCTACTCATTACAATTAATAGTGGACTATTTTTAATCTTTTATTTCTTTTTACAATGATTTATTCCATATAGAGGATGTTGTGTGTAATGACCCATTATACATTCTTTTTTATTTTTTTTTTTTTTTTTTTCCAGAAGATATACATGATTGGCTTCATAAGAAAAAGACCTTTTTGAAAGAGTCTGGTATCTCTGAGAGCAATTCTGAGGAAAACCTTCCATTGAGCCAGTTTACTACTGTGGATAGAGAAGCAATATGGGCAGAAGTGGAAAAAGATCCAGAGAAGGCAGAGTTAAAAACTGAACAGTTTGAAAATGGTGCCTCTTGCAATCCAGTAACTTCACATGAGGCAGATGGTGACCAAGATAATAGTGAGCACACAGAATCAGCAGACACCAGCACAGGCCATGACAGTGAAAATACATCCTCTTTTTCTCCTTCTTTGGAGCTGCAAGAAGTGAGCAATGAGTACAATGACGGTGCTGCAGCTGATGGCAAAGAGACCACAAACCATGCAAGTTCCCTCAACACATTCCTTCCTGAAAGTTCCAAGTCCAGTGTAGTGCTAAACCTTGTGCGTGCTGACTCTGAGAGGACTCAAGCATCAGAATCTTTGTCAAGTGATGAAGAGCTGGACTTGGAGCTCCAGGAAATTACCAACTCCAGGTTGCTCAAGCAGCAGAAGCAAAAACAAGAGATGATTGAGGCTCTGTTCAAACATATGCTGTTATATTTGCAACCTTATGACTCCAAGAGGGTATTATATGCTTTTTCTGTTCTGGAGGCAGTGCTTAAAACAAACCCTAAAGAATTTATTGAAGCTGTAGCTAGTACTAGCATGGATACCAGCTCCACCGCACATTTGAATCTTATTTACAATCTCTTAGCTCGCCATCAGGAGGCTCTTGTAGGGCAGAGTTTTTATGGTAAGCTTCAGACTCAATCCCCAACCATGTGTCCCCATTCTCTTCTAATAGAATTGCTCACTTATCTCTGTCTCAGTTTTCTGCGCTCATATTATCCATGCTACTTGAAGGTTACACACAGAGATGTGCTTGGCAACAGAGATGTTCAGGTAAAAAGTGTGGAAGTCTTGATTAGAATGATGACCCAGCTGGCTACCATGGCAAAGGCAGCAGAGAATAAGAATGTAGAGTTCATACGCAATTTGCTCGGAAGATGCAAAATTCAGGAGTTTGTTCTTCTTTCTTTGTCTGCATCTATGTACACAAGTCAGAAACGGTATGAACTGCTTATGGCAGATGGAGTTAATAACGTCCCTGAAGAAGATCTTTTTGAAGAGAGCCTGATCAATTTTGGACATGATCAAATATGGAGCGAACACCCACTCCAGATTGAGTTGCTGAAGCTCTTGCAGGTATTGATTATCTTGGAGCACCATCTTGGACAGACTCAGGAGGAGCAGGAGAATCAGCCAGACCTCTCCAAGGAATGGCAGCAGGCTCTTAATTTCCAGCAGGCGATTGGTGCAATGCAATATGTCTATCCACACCCAATAACTTCACAAGGATTATTTGTCTCTGCTGTTGTTAGAGGTTTGCAACCAGAGTATGGCTATGGGATGCATCCCACTTGGGTAGGCTTAGTCACATGTTCCCTGCCCTATTTTGGAAAGTCTTTAGGCTGGACAGTGGCACCATTTGTTGTACAGATATGTAAAAACCTGGACGAGCTTGTCAAACAGTATGAAAATGAAGCTGTGAAGACATCAACAAAAACATCTGCAAGGTAAAGAGTCTGCAGCATGGGATTTGTTATGCTGAAACTTTTTTTTAAGTTCCCCTTACTACAGAGTAGTGCATAGTAACTTACTCATTTAGCATTGTAGCTCCCAGAGTTTGATCCTCAAACCCTGCTGCATATGCAGGCATCTGTCCCTTGAGCCCAGGTGAGGTGGATGCAGTACTGTTGCAGTAGGGCTCACTGCAGCTGGATGAAGCGAGGAAAGGGGACCAGCAACAAGAATGACCAGTAGCTGTGATGCTGCTTCCCATCCAAGTGCAAAGAAGTTCCCAGTTCTGACAAGACTCAGGATTTTGGAGGACTAACTGGGGATAGAGACCCTGCAGAAGAAAAATACAGTGATACTGTTCAGAACAGTCAGTAAGTGAAAGGAGTAGGGAAAAAATAATTGAATGCTAAAGATTTATGGTAAGGTAGGGAATAATATTCTGAAAGATCTAGACAAGGAAATGGGGTTGTCCAAGCATAGTTTGTGAATCCTTTGTTCTGATATTTCTGTCTGGCCATTCCAGTATTCCTTAACTATTGAACAGAAATAGATCTCTATTGGAATTTTTAATCATGGAAATACCACTTGGCCTGTTGAGCTTTTCATTTTTTTTTTTTTTTTCCCCCTCCAAAGCTTAACCACTAAAAGAGAGAATGTTACACCTGATTACCCACTAACCCTTTTGGAAGGTCTGACAACTATTGGTCACTTCTGCCTTCTGGATCACCCTAATCAAACTAAAAAGGTAACTTGTTAATGCCTTCCACTTGCTTGACACCTTGGCACCAGTTCATCAAAGTATGCATCCCTTTTTACTCAGAGGTGACTATAAGTAGTAAAGGGGAGCTTGTATAAGAAAGATAACCTTAGAGAAGCTTGATATTACATCAAAAGAAGTGAACTAAGTAAAAGTGTAAGGGAGGGGGACTGAACTTAGTTTTTTTTATTTAAAGAAAGAAAAGTTAATTTTAAGCAAAGTTGTGCATGATGATCTTAGTCATACAAATACTAGTTGTGTGTAGCTTGTCTGTAGTTGTTTTGTCATTAACAAAGTCTTCTGTTTTCATTTGAGTTGATAACATGATTTCTGATATATTCCCTACATTTTTGTTCCTATAACATTTGGTAGAAGAGGATATTATCTTAACAATTTCCAAAACAAATTGATTCCCTGTATGCCAAAATGGTCAACAGCAAACTCAATAGACTTTAATAGCAGCAGTATAATTCAGAAATAGAACAGCTGAATTATTTGTAAAGTTGTCATTACAAAAGATTCTGCTAATTACAGAATGAGAGCAGTCACTCTGTGGCGTGTAATATAATGTATTTTAATATTCGTATTTTTGCTTTCCTAGTCATCGTGTTTAGCTGAGCCTGCAAACCTGAGAAATGCTAGGAACGCCATTTTGGAAGAATTGCCTCGTATTATTAATACCATGTCCCTTCTTTGGAGTGTTATAAAGAGGGAAGACTCTCAAAAAAGACCAACTGATTTCTTTGGAACAACGAAAGGCTCTTCCTCAGCGTACTTTAAAGCAACCAAAGTAGGAGTTCTTTTAAACTGCTGTATATCTCATCATCCCTATCATCTTCTCCCTCACCAGCGCATTTTACATAGAGTTCATAGGAATAGCTTTGCCATTTCCAGAATGATATTGGGGTGTAAAGAGTTTTTGAAGAACTCGTATGAGCTACTGACTTGCGCAGTACCTTCCTACAAAAGTAGATTTTTACATGTTCCTCCTGCCCATCCTGGACCCTTATCTGACCTGTTTAATATATATATATATATATATATACACATACTTTTTTTTCTGTGAGCTTCTGTTACTAATTGCTGTAGAGCTAAACTCTTCTGAACTGTCTGCATCTTCTGCAGGCAGTAGAGCATGTACCTGAGGGAATAAAAATACTAGGCTTTTCCCTTCTTCTGTAGATATTGGCAAACTATAGTAGTGAAAATTATGTGTAGGAGAAAAGAGAATACAACACAATAAGTTCTTCTGTTTTGCAGTCTGTTTTCTAACATATATGCCTCCCTTCTGTAAGAAGGACACACTTAACTCATAAGCAAATTATCAAAACTAGCCTGACTGCCAATTATATAAAGAGATTCTTTTGTTAATGTGTATTTTCTGAACATCTTTGGAAAAAAATGAGTATCTTAGAGACTGTGAGTTAGCCTTTACCTTGCAAAGTTTACAGGACTATTTTTTCCCCCCCTCTATAGACATTAAGAACTAAAATACTGGACTTCATGAATCCATTAACAGCACAACTTGGAATCCAGTTGATGGCAGCAATTGCAGCAGTATGGAATAGCAAGAAACCTCATAGGAATCAAAGTAAAATAAAGGTGAAACTGAAGAAAGGAACCCTTAGGTTTCCAATGTAGCGGCAAATGTTACGTTTATATGATCAGTTCTAAACTCTGGACTTGTTTATAGAATGTTTGTTTTTTGTTTTGTTTTTTTTTTTACAAGTTACAAAGGCAAATCTAAAATGTTTTTGTTTATATATAATTCCACAAAGCATTGGGGCTACAGTTAAACCTAAATAAGCAATCAGTTAAAAAGGACAATATGGCAGTTTGTCTGACAGTAGTAACCATTTTTTATTCAGTACTGGATTGTAATCGTAGGATTACAACTTGCCAATTTTACTTCAAATATCTTGCATTGGCTCCATTTCCAGAGAAAGTTTAGAGATATAATATTCTCTGGAACTAAGCTTGTACTCTGAGCAGAAGACCTTTCTGTTGTGCTTTCATTTGGGCACACTGAAATTCATACAATCATAGAATCATCTAGGTTGAAAAAGACCTTCAGGATCGTCAAGTCCAACCATCAGCCTGACCTACCAAGTCCTATCACTAAACCATGTCCTTTAGAACCACACCCACACATCTCTTAAATACCTCTAGGTATCTATACCTCCCATTTCCTTGGGGAGCCCATTCCAATGCTTGACCACACTCTCTGGGAAGAAATTCTTCCTGATATCCAATCTAAGCTTCCCCTGGCACAACTTGAGACCATTTCCTTGCACCCTATCATTTGTCACCCAAGAAAAGAGACTGACACCCTTCTCACCGCAGCCTCCTTTTAGGTAGTTGTAGAGAGCGATGATGTTTCCCCTCAGCCTCCTCTTCTCCAGACCAAACAACCCCAATTCCCTCGGTCGCTCCTCATAACTCTGGTTTTCTAGTCCCTTCACCAGCTTCGTTGCTCTTCTCTGCACACGCTTGAACAACTCAACGTCCTTCTTGTAGTGAGGGCCCAAAACTGAACACAGCACTTGAGGTGCGATCTCTCTGGTGCTGCATACGAGGGGACGATCACTTCCCTGGTACTGCTGGCCCTACTATTTCTGATACTAGCCAGGATGTCATTGGCCTTCTGGGCCACCTGGGCACACTGCTGGCTCATGTTCAGCTGGCTGTCAACCAGCACCCCCAGGTCCTTTTCTGCCAGGCAGCTTCCCAGCCACTCTTCCCCAGGCCTACACCACTGCATCACGTTGTTAGGCCCCAAGTGCAGGACCTGACACTTAATTGTTTTCGTGAAGGTGTTGGGAGAAATATGTCTGTGGTGAATTGTTGCATGGTTGATTTAATTTGTCTCATTTAAGTTATGTATAAGTATTGATATTTGAGTTGTCACACAGAAAGCTGCCTTTCAGCTTTGTGGTTTGCATGGTACAGTGATCTGACAGATGTGGTTTTTGTTTGTTTTGTCAGATTCTTCCAGTGGCTAGTGCATCTCAGCTTATTCTTGTGGACTTAATATGTGCACTTAACACATTGAAAATTGATGCTATATTACATCTAGTCAAAGAAGTAGTCAAGAAACCATCACAAATCAAGGGTGAAGAGGTAACCAGAAAGATAATTTCACTTTCTTAATACATTGGAATAGATCTAGAATAGCACATGTTTTCTAGATATTGTTAGAAGAAAAGTTACCTTTTAAGTGCAAAATTTGCTTTTGTTCCTGTTATGTTTTCCAGAATGTGATTTCTGTAATCCATCGGTGTAAGTAGGTTTTTTAGAATTTTTTTTTGCTAGAAAAGTTGCTGGTAATGAAAAGGTGTAGGGTCCTCTGGTATTGAAGATAACAAATTTCATAAAGCTGCTGCAGATACACAGCTCAGTGACATGTTCCTATTTCTTTACCCTTATCTGAACAGTTAGAAGTACTTTATGCTGACTCTGCTGTTTTCCAATTGGCTTTCAAGGAAGCCAGTATTGCTATGATGCATGCCGTTGTAGGAGCTCCTACAGCGCTGAAAAACTGTAGCAGATATTCAGAAGTGATGTGACTGCTTCTGAACTAGGGTCCTCCACTAAAGCTCTGAATTCCCTCGTACTGCTGTATAGATAGTTGTATCATGGCTGGTCACCTGTAAGTGGCTTCTTAGAAGGGTTGTGTTTTCCATTGAACACAAGTACTCAGCAGCTTGGGCTTTATATTCTTCTGAGAGCAAATAATTGCATTTTTGCTTTTATTTTTCAGAAATCTTCTCTTGTGGATATTCCGATGCTGCAGTTCAGTTATGCTTTCATTCAAAGGTAATTTAGTCATATAAGATAGTTTTCTGTTTTATTCAGTGTTAGGATAGCAGCTAGCATTACTATTTTTGCTTTACTTTGATCTTCCTGTCACAGTGTCGCAGAACACCTTTGTGTAGGAAATGGTTATTGCCACTTCATTGTTAAGTGACAGATAGACACAAGATAACTGGGCTATGACATTTTGTTCCATTGATCTGTTGATAATGCCAGTCTGAAAGTGTCGTTTCATACTAATAGAGCAATATACCTCAGACATCTCATTAGCAAGACACTTGTAAAAGTTCTTGTGATCTTTCTCCTTATCTGGTCTGTGTTTCCAGATGAATGGATAGACAACTTCTACATTTTCCTTCTTCTTCAGAAAGGCACAATAAAATTGCTATGGCTGCAGTCTGTGCTGGAAATGTAGTGGGTCAGATAGGCGATTGGAAATACTCCTTTAATCTAAACTTTTCCTCACATACTTGGCTTTTCTCATATGGATGCCTTGGGGTTATCAGACTGTACAATATACTGTATGCAATAAACTATGCAGACAAAGTAAGCTGGCAGGCAGTGGAGTTAGCTAAACTTTACGCTTTTTCTCCCCCCTGGAGAACCACCACTTTTACGGTGCTGGCATACTACCCATGCTGATAGCACTTAGTGATGTATGAATACAGTGTGTGGCACCAGATATTTATACCATGTTGTTGGATCAGTTAGGAAGGCACAGGATCTAAAGGACTGATACTGATGGAAGCTTTTACGCCACCAAGTTACACATGTATGTTTCTTGTTTTTTGCTTTAATTCTTAACTTCAGACTGGGGTGTGTTTGGTATTCTTTTTTTTGGTAGACTGCCTGTCTCAGCCTTGCAGGAGAACTTCCAGTCCTTATTAGGACTTCTGAAGGAGTCTGTGCAGTTGAACTTGGCTCCTCCTGGACACTTTCTGCTTCTCAGGTACTGCGTAAGAGAGAAGAAGGTTTATAGATGCACTGAGTAGACCTATCCAATTGCTAACTCGGAGTGAATTGATTTTCCCACAGTACCCTGAATGACTTTGTGACTAGGACACCTACTCTAGAAAACAAAAAAGACCAAAAAGACTTGCAGGTACAGTCTATAGGTATATAACTTTTTCTTCTAGTTCATACATCTCGCAGTGTGTATCTAAGTAAAAGTGGAGATGGCCTGATCTGTACTTTGTATCTGAATTAACATGTCTTTTTAGAACGTATGAATGTGCATCGACACATTGTGACTTAGACTTGGTAAATATGGGAGACATGATGCACAAAATGTCTCTAACAAAATTTTGTCAAAAATGCATGAAAACACAGTGGCAACTATGGACTGTTCAAAGCTGTTTTCCCTGGGTAATTATATGATTTTTCTCAGAGTTTAAATCATAACACAGGTTTGATGGTCATGAGTTCATGTCATGCATGTAAGTATTGAAATCTCAAAACTATCTAGGTAAATTAGTAGCATAATTTATCCTTGAAGCTCATAGCTGGATTTGGCAATGTAAATGACTGTCAGGTCGCATTTGTGTAAAGAAGGGGTGGACCAGAGCAGGATTCTCTTCCTCTACCAACTGTGATTTCACTGGAATGGTTTAAGCACTACACACATAGGTGCAGTTTGGGCTCTGAGCCAGCCTAACACTTTGAGGTGAGACAATGTTATGGTTATGGTACTTCTGCATGTCTCCACTTCTGCTTCAGAGACTGGCCAGCAAAATGGCAGTCATTATAAAAAGACTGTTTTGCCATCTTATCTTTTAGCCTCTTCACAAATAACCTCTGCTTTAATTTGGATATTTGGGATTTGGTTTCCCTAGAGTGACCAGATTTTCATTTCACTTGGAATAAAATGCACTGAAATGTGACTATGAAAATAGTTTGATGCTATGTCTTACCCCTAATAGAAAGACTGAAATATGGACAGATGAATTTCCATGAAATAGAACTCAGCCTCACTTAATGCTCTCCAAATATGAAAGGAACAAAAAGGAACTAACAGGTTTAACAGGTTTCAAAACAATACAGACATTGGTATGCCATTCCTGAGGGGCTGAACAACTCAGATCATGTCTTTGAGGGATGACATCTAATGTATAAAGTGTGTCGGGACTGATGCTGAACAGATACTGTATTAGTGGTAATGGCTTCCATGGAAAATCATTACTAAAACTTCCACGATAGTCTTAGTTTTTTCCTGCTTCCCATTTTCATGCCTTGTCTTATTTGAAGTGAGCAGTAGCTTATCTTGAGACCACAGATAGGTGAATAGATCAGAGAAGTATTTATATTTCTAAGAGCTAAGTGTGCCCACTTTTGATCTTCCTGACAAGTTCCATGTAAAAAGGACTTCACTGGATTGCCCAAGTGACAATAGGTTTCATCTGATGCCAGGTTGTCTGGTTATTTTATAGGAGGTGACCCAAAAAATCTTGGAGGCTGTAGGGACTGTTGCTGGTTCTTCTCTGGAACAGACTAGCTGGCTGAGCCGGAACTTAGAAGTGAAAGCTCAGCCTCAGATTTCACCGGATGAGTTCAACATTGAAGATGTGAATGGTAATGTGGTTTTGTTTGACTTTCCACTGTTTTCTCTCTTGTGCTTAAGTCAGTAAAGAGTACAATGTATCAGTGTGTAATTTGCATGAAAAGGAAGTAATACAGGTGAAAAGTAAAAGTAAAAATATGCATTGTCCTCCACTAACAGTGCCAGCCTAAGTGGGTTTAGTGAATATCTATACATTGTATGTAATACAGAGGAAAACTTATCATGGGTGCATGCAATACATGGGACAGAACAGCATGAGGCATGAAGTATGTCATTGTGACAAGACGCCTAGGAGCATTTCATTGTAATACCAACGTGCAAGTAACAGTTCTATTTGGGAAGAAAATTAGCAAACAGCAAAAATTAAACACGTCTTGCCTGAAGTCAAAACTAAATGATCTTTCCTCTTGTAGATACTTCAGTGGCACCATCGTCAATGGTTTCTGCCTCTGCTCCTTCAATATACAGTGTCCAAGCTCTTTCACTCCTTGCAGAAGTAAGTAGGATCCAGTGTTGCAGCTGCTGTTCTCATCCACGGTTATTTATTGATATTATTGAGCAGAGGAATACATTAGGTTTTTCTTGTAAATTAAACGGGAGCTTAAATATTTAATGAGGCATCCCATGCACATGCAAATCCTGACTTGAAACACTGCATGCTTTCCCCCTTTGTCAGAAATACCTACTGTAGGTTTAATGAGACATTCTTTCCATTTTTAAGGTTCTTGCTTCTCTTTTGGACATGGTTTACCGGAGCGATGAGAAGGAGAAAGCTGTGCCGTTGATTTCCCGTCTGCTATATTATGTATTTCCTTATTTACGCAACCACAGGTGACTTCTCTTTCTGCACATCTGATTTTTCTTAAGTCTGATTTTGACCACGCTGTAAGACTTTTGCTTTTCATTCTTCTCAGGAGTGCTTAATAGTCAAGGGGAACTGTAAGAGTCAGAGATCTGAAATACAAAGTCTCATGCAAATAATTTTCTAATTTAGTTATCAACTGTATGGAACAGACAAGCATGTTCTCCCCTTCCTGTACCATAAAGTTGATCTTTTGCTCTAGAAAATTCTCAGTAGTCTCACTAACAAGTGAAGGTTTTCCCAAGGAAGGTAAACGTCCTTTATAAGCCACAGCCCTGTAAAACTCCTGCGCTCAGAGACTGCTGTCCTGAATGACACCCCAGAAGAGCTGCTCTCTCCACTTGCTGTGAAAGATCTAGGGAATGAGGCACAGTGAGTTAAAATAAACCTCTGGGACTACTTTTCACCACTCTCTTCCTGCTGTTCACACACATGTGCATCCCAAATGGAAGAGCACAGGTAATGAGCACAACTACTAGGTAGTTGAGCTGGTAGGATTTTGTAACAATTATTTTGCAAAGCTACTCGGAATCAGTGAGCCTGTCAGCTACTCTAAGTTGTCTGTGCCTTAGTTTTCTGATGATCTTATAGTCTTAATGATGAGCCCTCCTCCACAGTAGGGTAATACAAAACTTCCCTTTTGGGAGTATATCTTGTATATCCAGTAAGTTTATGCCCTGCCCTACCAAACACATGCAGCAATAACAGGCATTGCCATGTTTTGCATTGAATTTTGGTTTTATGCTTTTAGAATTGTTTTCCTGAACATTCTCGTTGCTGTAAGGGTTGATCAGAATTCAGGATAATACTTGATGACTGTGTTTACATTAGCGATTTGGTCAGAGCAATAATGTAGTTTTGAAATGAATCCTGTGATTTGTCTCCATTTATAAAGAGCTGGTTCAGTACTCAAAGCAGTTTGGTGCATGAACTAAATTCTTTTTGGAGGAAACTAACAGAAGCTACTCTACAAATGTGACCCAACAGGGTTCACTAATTCCTGACCACACTGCCGTGAGGAGATACAGCATGTACATACCACACTTGCCAATAGATGGCTGTCAAACCTGGGACATCCTGAAGCTGTTCTTGTGGACCAAACAATCCTGACCTTCTATTTGCTGTCCACTGTAATCGCTCAGCTCTTCATCGCAACTGATACCTGTCTTTCTGCTGCTGCTTCTTTATCCTTTTGTGCTTCTGACATGTAATCCTTTCCTACTTTGTCTGCCCTGTTGCTTTTCCCCATTGGCGAACACTATTGCTTTTATCGTCCTTTACTACCATTGCTTTTTAATTTCCACCAATCTGACACCTACCTTTTCTGCCCCTTGGGGGAGAAGGGCAAGAAAAACAGTGGCACTGGTGAGTCTTTCCTGTGAAGTGTCCAAAAGTTTGTTGGTAGTCTGGATGAACAGCAGTCAGAGATAAGGAACAGCCTAGCAGACATGCTCATTGCAGAGAGCTAGAAGAAATCTTCAAGCAGCAGCTCACTGCCAAGCCTGCAGCCCATTTCCACTCAGATCTGAGGGTCACCATGCAGTAGTATCTAGGGGAATGTATGCTGTCCCTGAACCCTATGGGAGGATCTGGGCAGGAGCACGTCCATGGACTCCTTTCCATACCAAGGCTGGCATCAGGAAAGCTGTCAGCTAAAACCCAGGTATGTGTACAGCTTTTCCATGCTCACTTTAATGGTGGGGGTGGCTTTGTGAGTGAATTAAGTAATGCCTTTGTTTTTGGTGGAAATCAAAGTATTTTGTTTAGAGCAGCAGCAAAGCTGTGTAAATGACTGCTCTGACCACAAGGGTTGCTTTGTCTTAAGAAGCAGTTGCCCTAGGACCATGAGATGTGAAAGAAATCTTTCACATATCAAGCAACCTGGGTCAGAAACTCCATATTCAGTCTGTGGGCTTGCCCCTGGCGCAGGGTCAGCTGCGTGCACAACACATTGGGATAATGCAGCTCCCCTCTGGGCTTTTATGATAAGACCGTACTGCGAGTCCCTTTCCTTCCCCAGATCAGGCAGTTACAGACAGACAGTCTGATCACAGCAGTAATGCTGCAGTCCTGGGCCTGCCCTGCTGCCACAGGAGCAGGCTGAAGTGTTTCTGTTTATTCAGAACATGAAGCACACTGTCACACATGCTGACGTTGTTGCTGCTAATGGAGCTCTGAACCCTTGACATGTCCCAACCTTATCCAGCAGAATTCTGAGCATTGATTGTAGGTGGAGGGACAGCCATAGTGTTGTGTGCATCCCCTGAAGGACACAGGCCTAGGTCATTCTTCAGACTGGATGGGCAGGAGCCTGGCTTGGAGCACATTCAGAGCACACACTGATAACAGCCCCTTTCTGTGCTCAAAAGCCTTAATCTTGTCTTCTTGAGGAAAACTGGAGGCTAGGGGGAGGAATGCCACACGCAAGAAACTATTGTGCATCTTCACAGACACTCTGGGACTGATGGGTTTGCTCTTCTCTCGTCCATAGAGTCCTCTGAGGAGGGAGTAGCAGCAGATGTCCCTCCATCTTGTTCCCATGCTGCTGTGGGTAGGAGGCAGTATGCACCCCACAGGACTATTTTTGAAGCACCCAGAGGCCAAGGCAGCATTGGAAAGGGAGGAAGATAACGGAGGCTGTAGTGGAAAGGCATCCGCATGATGCTCAGTTTGATTGACGTGGCCTGCATGATACCGGACTGGCAAAGGCTTGGGAGCAGGAGGCTCTGAAGAGGTGGGAGAGTGAAAGCAGCAGCAGGAGGACCAGTGAAGTATGCTCCCTGACCATGGCTGCTGGGCAGCTTGCTGGAAGAAGAAGCTTTGCCGGCTGCCAAGGGCTGGCCCCAGCACTCTCTCATGGCTGATGCCTGGTCAGACAACAGAGCCCCGTCCATGTGCACAAGTCAGGTTAGAGGGTGAGGTGGGACAAGAGGCATGAAGACTATAAGGCCCTCTCCTGTGCTCTCCTTTCCCACTGGGTGTTGTGCTAGTTAGGCCATGTTGGCCAATTTTTGTTAACTTTGTCTCTGCATAGACTTTATTAGTCCATGGGGGAGGGTACACGGTGGTGTTTGTCCTCTCCCCTGTTTCCATTCTAATAAGGTACAAGCTGTATTTGCCCCAGGAACCAAAACTGTGTTGATTGAGCTTTGTGACTTTGTTGACTTCTCTTTAGCTACAGGTGTTCCCTACATCTGGGTTTTTGGCCCTTATTTAAAGCACTTCTTTCCGTATATGGAAAGGAGTATATTGGGTAATGGAGAGAGGTTATGGGATGGGACAGCAGGGCACTGGGCAGGTCACAACGCTCATCATGAAGTAGGAAGTGTGCAATATTTCCCTATATGCTGGGTAGCTTTTCAGCCAAAAGCATAGGTGTAGGAGAGATGGACGATAGACTGTTCAGATGACAGAGGTTAACTCTTTTCCCATAGGGGCAGGAGGAGGGAGAAGAGAACATTTTCTTTCTGGGGGGATTTCCTTTCTGTCTTCCAGGGTCTTATCAGCTGGTCCTGCTTCCTCAGCCTTCTTCATGCTTCCCTTCCCCCCCCTTCTCCCAGTGCTATTCGCAAATCTCTTAAAAATCAAATCTTTCTCTTTCTAGCAGCTCTCTGCCAAGTGGCAGGAAGCAACTCTCTCCTTCTCTTCCCTGCTTCCCCCCCCACACACACTGTGTTCCATTTTCCTGAATTGCAGCTGCTCCTGCTGTAGCTGTTGTCAAGCTTCCCCTCCTCCTGGCTTCTACTTTTTGGCTGCTATGTTTTCCTGAGTAGGCCAGTCTATTCTGAGGTGTGGGAGAGCATCAGCCACAGCTCATGGAGAGGAGAAGGGATTGCCACAAGTGTTACTTTGGTTGCAGTCAAAACCACTAGCCAGTATGCAGTAAAGAGCAAAAAAGGGTATGGAGGGTCAGGGAAGATATAACTGGAGTAACCAGGCATGCCTAAAAGGTATGATGGGTTGAGTGTCACTGGGAAGTGAGCAAGGGAGGCCAGCAAGCCTCAGGGTGCAGCAGGGTATGAAGACATTTCCATGCTCCCTCTCCGGGGAGATGGATCAAAAATGATGCAGAGAAATTTTGAGAAGCTGTTCTTCTCTATTCATTTATTTGTGATTTTTCCAATATATCTACTACAATGTTTTCTGTATACTTAACCCATAACCAAGTCATTCAGATTCTTGATGTATGGAATGCATGTCACCCTTGTTGACCAGGGCATATACCATTGGGCACATGGATCCAGTGCCCACGCCATTTGCAAAAGGTATGGAAAACCCTGCATACAGCCACCACTGAAACAGTTCCTGGGATCGGTGGCATCATGCTGCTATGCTGGGCCTGCTGCAAGCCAAACACTCACTCCATCTCTGCCCCGCTACTGTGGTGTTCTTTTTGTTTGTTTGTTTGTTTGTTTGTTTTTTCTTGCAAAGAAGATACTACCATTCCCTTTGATCTGAGACTGATGGTTCAAAAGACATGGGCATCAGAGTCCTGATGAAGTTGCTGAGACACCTACAGATATCCCTTGACAGTTCTCCAGTGTTAGCCTGGCAAGGTCATCAGTCCTTGTGATCTGTGTAGCTGTAACCACCGCAGTGAGATGATCACTGGATAAGAATTTGGAGCCCCTGTCAGGCCCACAGATGGGCTGGATGATTTTCACATCTTTCATACATGCTACTCAGCAGTTGGACTATAATCTCCAGGACTGTCTTCATGCCTCTCAGACTGTCCTCCCCAGACTGACAGGAGTTGGGTTGCAGGGCTCCACAAAAAGGCAGTAACCTCCCCCTTGAAAACATAGGTGTTGCTGAAGTCTTTTTTGAAGGTGTGGTGCCAGCTCACAACAAAGGACCTTGACAGCATCCCTTCTCAACCAAAAGTCGTACTTCTCTTAGTCTGAGCACCACCTCCCCAACCTGAAACCTGTGTTCAGCCACAGTCAAAACAGCTGCTGTAGCCAGGATTCCCAGGAAGCTGTTTGGTGTCTGTGTCCTCGGCAAAAAGAAGGTGCTGGAGGACAAGCATCAGTTCATGGAGGGTCCCTTCTCCTTGCTCCTACCAGCTTAGGCTTTTTTCCAGCACTCCTTCCCTACAGTGCTTTGCAGAGCCTGTTGACCAGTTTGGAAACTTTCTTTTGGGGAAGTTTTGAACCACACTTGTAGTGGAGACGGGCAGTACTGTGATATGTCTAATCCGAAAATATCTCCCCCAGCAAGGTACACTGGAAATGTGAGGAGCTTCTGCACAAACTGCTTTGATCAACTGATCTCCTACTGCTCTGAATTACGAGCTAATGTAGACATAGCCTACTCTGTTACTGAGATAATTTGGTTAGAAGTTCTGCGGAATCCAATTTATTTTTCTGGATACATAAATTTAACTTTTTAAAATTTGATATTTATCATTATTGTTCTCTTCCCCCAGTACCTACAACATTCCTAGTTTTCGTGCTGGTTCTCAGTTGCTCAGCTCATTGAGTGGATATGCCTATACCAAGCGAGCCTGGAAAAAAGAAGTTCTCGAGCTGTATATGGATCCAGCTTTTTTCCAAATGGACACTTCATGCACTCAGTAAGACATGAGACTGTAGCACTCCAAGATTCTATTCTATGATTTGTAAAGAAAGGCTTAAAAGAGAATGGGCTAATATTGAAAATTCTCTTTACTACTTTCTAACAGAATATTGTAACGTTAAAAATGGGGCTCAACAACTTATTCTACTAAATGCATTATAAACAGTTAAGTTTTCTTTATGGTGGAGAAGAATAACCTTGTCTCTGGCTGATAACTCCCCTTAGTGATTTGAGAATTGCATATAATAGAGCTGAAGGACATAGAATGTAGTATGTGTTAAACTAGGTAAGATTCTGCATACTGAATACACTTTGGAAACTGTTTCCCAGTATGAAATGTTTGACCAAAATCTTTTGAGGTGGATCTACACCAAAGCTTTCTCTGGTTATTTAATTCCTTCTATATTTTATCCAGTTGGAGATCCATTATTGATCATCTTCTAACACATGAGAAAACTATGTTTAAAGATCTGATGAGTAAGTATTAGCCACTGATAACTTATTCTTATTTCTACATTAATTTGGAATTTATTTGCTTTTGAGCTATTAGGTGTATTTTTAATAATGTATAAACAAAATGCTGACAGTGCTGCATCTGTATAATTTATTATGTTACCAACTTTATTCTCTGCGAAAAACTGCTAAATTGACTCTGTATTTTGATAATGTTTAAAACATATCATAAGTATTTTTGCTCCAGAAATGTTAATGTTTGACTTGTGCAAGCACATTTGGCTATAATTTTAAGTTGTTGAAGTGTGACTGTAGCAACTGTTGCCTGTTGGAAAGCAAGGAGACTTTGGCTAACTTCACATGTGTCGGTATACCGGCATAGGGCTTCAGGAATATGATGCACCAGTACGGCAAACCTTTGAGCAGCGTGCTTTGATCTCTAATTCAGGCTTGAGGACAGTGCAGAAGACTAAGTCTTTGGGGAAGAGGTGGGATAGGACTCCTTGAATTTGCCTGGAGCTTTGAAAGAAACAGCAGCTTTTATCTCTTTTTTAGATCTTCTAAAAGAATAGTTGAAGGGTTACAATGCAAAACTGACAAATTTGTAATGTACTTTTTTAACTCTGTTTAACTCTTTAAACTTACCATCTCAGTTTTTTCTCAGTAAGTCTTAAAACTCTGAGATCACTCCTCTATGGATTTAAGAGACTGAAAAGAGAAGGAGATACAGGCACATTAGGGCTGCGACAGGGCTTTAAAATACTGGGCAGTCACATTTGAGCTGCAGTGTTTGTTTCATGTACTTTTCCTACTAGTGTGAGTGGATCTGGATCAACACCAATATATTATTCCAATCAGTAGACCTAAAAAGAGTTTTTATTTTTAAAAGATCTCAGAACGTTAAAATTATTTTCATCCCAAACCACAAGATTTATATGGTAGATAAGAAGTAATTCTTATATGTTATAGATATGCAGAGCAGCGCCTTAAAACTCTACCCAAGCTTTGAACAAAAAGCAATGTTGTTAAAGCGGCAAGCTTTCGCTGTCTTCAGTGGAGAAATTGATCAGTATCATCTCTATCTTCCCTTAATACAAGGTAAGATTTGTGGTCTTTTCATCTGCCTTTTTTATTCAGCTGTAATACATACATAAATTGTTAAGAAAGGAATGTCTTCTTAACAAAATTTATGATACTGTGAATCTGAATTCTACCAAATAAAACGATCTCCTTCAGAGAGAGACGAATCTGCATTCCAAAGCCTTTGGCCTAGAAATAAAAATGGAAACATGATTATTGTGTGACAGTCCTCCAGCCACTCCTGGGTTGTTGTTCCCCTCAAATGTCAGTTTTGACAAAATTTTGTCCAATATAAAAACCCCTATGTTTTCAGACTTTTTCTGAATGACAAATTTGTTAATAGAGTGCAAGGGAATGAACCTGAAACTGATGATAAAGCACAAATTTTATCTTGTCACCTTCTACATTTTTGATTTCCCAAAACAACACATGTTCAGGAAAATAATACTTTTTTTCTTTACTTTTTTAATGCTTATTTCAGAACGACTGACTGAGAACCTCCGGGTTGGGCAGACCTCTCTAGTTGCCGCACAGATGTTTCTCTTCTTCAGAGTTCTTTTGTTAAGGATTTCTCCTCAGCATCTAACCTCATTGTGGCCAATTATGGTAACTGAATTGGTAAGGAGTAAGTAGTAACTTGAAACTACTTCGTGTATGTTTTTTGCATTTTGTCTTTTTCTTCCTCTCAGATACACCTGTTGTTTGAAAAAGGAAATGTTTTCATAGGTCTACGTTAGTTTGATTTGGGAAAATAATTAACATTGTCACTAGGAAATACCTTTTTGATTGATGTTGCTGTTGTTGCTAATGTAGTTTCTTGCATGATTTATTAACTTGTTTCAAGTCATAAAAGTAAACTAAGTCTGATTCCCTATACTACTTATACTACTATGTGATGCCTATCTTTTTATGATTGAGTTGTATGAACATTTCAGCATCCCCATAAATAATTTATTTATTTAAAGATTCAGACATTTCTACAGCTGGAAGAAGATTTAACTGAGGAAGACGAACCATCAAAGTAAGAATTACCATTTGTCTGATGAAAGCTTGTGGAACTTGTGAAAGCTGTTAACGATTGTGCTTGTTCTGTGTCTTTTTTTATTTATTTTATTCTCAGGGATAGGAAAGAGATGACAGGTTGTTTTATAATTCCACTTGTGTATTTCTGGCACTGGTGAATTGGTTTAGGATTTTTTTTCAGCAGCTAAAATAGTTACAGGTACAAAAAAATGGTACTTAACAGTTGTATACAAAAATAGAAAAGATGCAAAGTCAGCATTTGAATATTTTAACATGTTGACTGTTTTTTCTGAATACTTTAGATATCTGTTTCTGCTTACAGCTTTCTATATTAATCCAGTGTTAATACAGAATAAAAGAATAGGGCTTTTGTTGTGCACAGGTACAAGTGCACATTTGTGTAAATGTGTATATTTCCTTTTTGCTGAATGAAAAACACTTAGTGGATGTGTGTTTTAATTGTGCATTTCTCAATTGTAACTAACACAGAAGCAACAGCAAAATAAGCAAACAGAAAGTCTCAGGTGATGGCAGTGGATCTGACATCCAGCAGAATGAGCTGTCCTTGTACTTATCGGCTTGTAAGTTTTTGGACACAGCACTTTCATTTCCACCCGACAGGATGCAGTTGTTTCAAATGTAAGTTCTCTAATTACTTAACTGTTCTCCAGGTTGTTTCTGTTCATGTCCTTTAAAGTAATTCCAGATACGTTTTCTTCCAGAGTTAATTTTGCCATTTGTTTTTTTTTTTTTTTNCAGATGTTGATGCAAGGATAGAAGTAATTTGGGGTATTTAGAAAAACAACTTGGTCTTGTCAGGGTAGGAGGATTTCACTTCATTTGGAGATTCACATGGAAAAATGTGGAGAAGAGAAAGACAGAGACTGTACTTTGTTTTCCTTTTGCACACACTTGGAAATTTTTTGGAGCCAGTTGCATTAAAGTACTGACATGATAGTAACTTCCTTGTTCATTAAGTTTTGCTCTGGTAATAGGATAACATTATACTTATGACAGCTCTTTCTGTGAACAAACCAGTGCTCTGCTAAACTACATGTGATCCAAACAGGGAGTTTTTCTACCTGTCTTTTTATCAGTATAATCCATTTGTTTCAGGTACAAATGGGCATTTGTCCCAGAGGTGGACACAGAGTCATCTACTGTGACTTCTCACCTGGTAGAAAATCATCAGGAGTGCAGACCACACATAATAAGAATCATGGATCTGCTAAAGATGAAATATGGGGTAAAGAAAGAATGCTTTACTTGAATCTTTTTTTTTTTTTTTTTGAAGCCATTAACTTACTTTTGTAAACAACTGGTAAGCTTTTAAGTTAAGCAAGAGGTTTTTAGATATTATAATAATTTTTTAAAAGCCTCAGGAATCTTATCTGCTTGCTTTCACAAATATATCCTAAAGATGCGAGATTTTCTTTTGAGCGCGGAGTGGCAGTTTTCCTTGTTGTTCCCTTAAATATGCCCACAACCACCCAGTTAAAACAATTTGTCTCAGACGGGACTGGTATTTATACTTTGGCAAAAGTAAAAAAGCTTACCATAATAGCATTTTAATTACCATTAAGGTTTTAATACTTACAGACGAAGGAATATGGTGCATTAATTAGTATTTATCAGAGATATCTCTATATTCTGCAGCTGTTTGATATCTGATTCTAAAGGCTAGTCCAAATTTGCAGTATTCTGAAATTGTGAGACTTCTGTTTAATGGAAGCTCAAATCTGAATATAACAATAACTCGGTATACCATCTATACAATTCATATTGTGCTGGAGTTGTAGGCTGTGGATCTCTCAGTATAAAAACAAGTGTATAGTACAGGCTTGAAATGAGCCATATTTAGTAGAACATTCTGTCTTAATGCAAAACCATTAGTAAATCTTGGTTTGCATGCTTACAGGAAACAAACAACACTGACGAGGGAATTTCCAAGAGGCACAAATTTCCTCTTTTGAACTTCCGCACTGTATCTAGCATCACCCAGCTTATGCCCTTCTTCAAGACTCTGGGTTGTGCATTTACAACAAATGGGAGTGAGTCCCAGAATTCACATCCTTCCGCATCTCTCTCAGTGGACTACGTTGGCAGTAACGGCATAAAGATCTTGCAACAGCTTGAAGAGAGTGTTGAATGTGACTTCATTGAAAACATGGAAAGCTAAGCTGCATGTCAGACACTTTGCTCACGGTGCATAAATAGCAACAGGAAAAAAAAAAGGGAAAACATTACTTCAATTCTTCTCCTTTTTTCCCCAGTTTTGAAACTATATTTGGGGTTTTCTTCCTGCTTTTGTGCTGTATACTTCAATAATTCAAGCTTCCCAGTTGGTGTTAAGAAGCAGGATTCTTCAGTTTCTGGGGAGGTGGGAAGGAGGAAGTACAGTTTAGTGGTAATTTACCATACTGTATTCTTTTACTTGTTTTCAATGTGAAGGATTAAAGAGATTTTGTAAATAACGGAAGAATATTTTTGACTTGGTGAAAGTAGCAATTGTATCATTTATCCAGTAACTTCTCAAGTAAGTATTTTAAACTACTTTCGGAACTGTGTCCTGAAAGTAAATTCGAGAAAAAACTAACATTGCATGTCAGTGTACAATCAGTTTGCAGAAAGGCCATTTCTTGAAATTAAAGCCCCCTTCTATTTCTCCTTTCTTTAACTTGTCCTAACACTTACCAACTTCTAAACAAATAATTTAAGTTTCAAACAGATGTATTTTATAAGCCTTAGCATTGTGCAAATAACTGTAGACATCATGTTTGTAATTTCAGCTTTGTACTATAATAGCATTCTTCAGGATTAGTGATTCCTCAATAAAAAACAAACACATGCATAAAAGAGAAACCTATGCAGTAACATTTTATAATTTGCAGTACTTTGAGGGCTTTTGATTTTAATTAGTTGATTAAGAATATTCTAATTCAGTTTTTTAAATGAAAGAACTTTGTTCTTGCAGTGACTAAGATCACTTTGCAACTTCTGAAATGTAGTTAAATGAAGATAATCCTGTATAAATATAAATTGCTGTAGACTGACAGCCTATTCAAATGAAAATTCATGTTTTCAAAGAACGTTTTTTATACAAATAAATACATTTGGCTGTTCCTAGGTGTTAAAGGAAGTAGGGAGAGCATTTTCACAGTGCCATGACTACGGTAACGTTCCATGTGCATCTTCTTTTGGAACTATACTGCTTCCACCATCCAGGATGTGGAAGAGAGTGATTAGTTCTGCCAGCAAACTGCGAGGCTGCTTGTCTGAAGGACTCTTCTGGCAATCAGTGGATAAGCACCATCATAGCAAAACATACAACTTCGTAGAGGCTTTTTACATGAGGAGGTAGACTCCACTGTATTTTCATATTTAGTGGGTTTTCTAACTGAATTTGCAATGCTGATTTGTCTGGGAGGGAAGTTTATCATAGTTCTCATGGTGAAAAGCTTTGCTCTTTTATTTAAACACCTTTGCCTCTAGAGAAATGTGTTTGTAAGATATGCCTGCAGACTGGTACATGATAGTTATGTTATTTGGGACATCACAACTGAGGTAAATGTGCTTGGTATTAGACTTCATCGTTACTGTTTTTTTTTCTAATTAAAAAAAAAGGATATGCCAAATGAATGGTTTAATGACATTGGGTTGTGAGATCAGGGATTTTTTTCAAAACTCACACAAGTAACATGGAAGGTTATTCTGCAGTGTTTTTTGCCTACAGATGTATGAATCCATCTTTGGATTATAAACTAAAATAATGAAATGCTGAACAACATGCTTTACTATGATAATACTGCAATGCTGTATGAAGGTAATATTATAATAGGCTTATGCTAAACTTAAAGTTTCTGTGAATTTTTACACTTAAGAAAAGTGATAGACTGAGGTGTGATATTGTGTAGTCACTGGGAATGTGAATTATTTGTATTGATATAATTTATTAACAATCTAATGCTGTTGGAATAAGCACAAGTGAAAAAAATCATCCTTTTAAGCATTACTTGAAAATTGGAGCAGGATATTGTTAAAATAATTTTGTTCGTTACTTACATAATTTCAGTGATTTTTTTTTTTTTTTTTTTAAATAATATTGCTGATACTCAGGATGACTTGGTAGTTTTACTTTCAGCTTTCTGGTGGTTGCATTCCATACATAGGGACTTCTTTTAAAATTCTGATGATATGCTGTCAAATCTGCTGTTAAAAATCAAAGACAACTTTTTGCCAACGAACCTTTTGCTTTACATTCTCCTATAAGAATAAACCTATGTCTTCAGTTAGTTTGCTCACTAACTAAAGGTGGTGAAGCAGTAACTTACACTGAGGGTTTTGCCATCCTTCCCTTGGAAAGGGAATGTCCCATTCTGGCTGCCTGTACTTTGGATGTGCAGGGGATCAAACATCAGTTACTCCTCTGCCCCACGCGCCCAGGCTGTGGTGGTGAGCATTAAAAATAGAATTTGAGACTTAGCTGCGTGGAACTCTCTAATTTCTATGATGATCTTACCTTCTACAAAAATAACACTTGCTTCTCTCTTGCCTTCTGTGCGTACTTTTGCTTTTGTTCTGTGGTTCTGCAGATTGCTACTTTAAATGGCCTCAGATACTTGTGACTTGCAGAAGTATTTCACTGAAGCAGAATCTAATTCTTAAGAGGGAAAAGTCTTTTAAAACTTAGTAAATAAGCAGATCTTCTATTATTATGGGGGGGTGTGGATGAGGAGGAAAGGGCTCTAACTAAAATGGTCCTACTTGCGTGGTGGAGGCTTTCAGTTAAATAGGTCTAAAGTATTTCTAACAGTAGTAACTTTATTCCTTTTCTATATGGGGCTGACTGTAACCATTTTAATTTTTATGCTACTGCTGTTAAATCCACAGGAAGGAGGAGATTGTACTGCTCTAACACCAGTACTACCAAAGCAGTATAACTTAACTGTGGATACATCTGAAAAACGTTAGCCTCGAACTCAGTATCAAGAGTTGGAGAGAAAATGCCTCTCCTATGTAGTTTTTGCTTGTTTTCAGAATAACCAAGCTTAACTTTCTCTTTTGGATACTTTGGCTTTGGGATAACAAAGCAACACTGCATGATACATAGAGGGAAAAGTATTTAAATATTCACAAGGGTTTCCCTTTCCTGAAGGGAAAAAAAATACAGTTGGTGCAACCAAGATAACTCCAAAGAATAGCAGAACTCTAAATACGGAGCATTGAATAACGGTTAAGTGTATTCAATACTACATTTGAATGTAATTCTTCTAATGATATTAAATGTTATTTTGAAATACCTCGTCAAATGCGGTTCTCATTTTTAGACTACCTTTACTGCTCACAGACCATCTTTAATTTTTCTCTGATTCTGTAAAAGCTCTCAAATTTGCTCTCAATGCATGAGGGCTTCTATACACAACTCTAGACCTTAGTCTGGATCCCTGCAGCAGTGGCTCTGTGCTAGCCTATACATCCCTGTAGGGAAAGACAGCACCACCACCTTCCCAGTCTTCTTATCACAAGCCCCTCCAGGCTTCAGCTCCTATGTTCCCATCATTCACATTCCTGAACTTTCCACCCTGGGATCCCAGTCCTGTGCTCCTGGGACAAGTTTCCAGGATTTCTGTGCCTGGAAGAAGCAAGTGGAGCCGATGGAAGGAGTTGCTGCTGCAGTATCGGAGGATCGCTGACTGACAGGCACTGACCGCCTGTACGGAGGAAGTGCCGCTCCCCAGGGAATTGGAGGCTGTTGTTGCACAATGTTTTCCCTGCACACCAGAGATTTCCAAACTTCAGGCTGTACGCTTTCATATGTTCAGGGCAAATGCCCTGAAGGTACTGCCTTTTCATTTGGAAGGAAGAGAACTCTTCCGTACAACTGAGCGTGAAGATCTAAGGCTAGAGAAGTATGGTTTCAGTGACTTTGATGTATAGGCTGCTTTTCATATTTCACCCTTTTTCCTAAGCCTTTGCACATCTTTTGTAAAGTTGTGCAATCCGTCTTGCACCTGAGAGGTTGCTAGCATTCTGTTACACTGCATATTTAGAAAATCATTGCAGTACGTTGCATGTATGCCATGAAATACTATAGCCTAGTGACTAATTTAGTAATACTGAGGCACTGAATGCCTCTTGAGTGCCTGCTTAATCAAATACAAATCAGCAGGGCTGGCTATTTAGGTTTGGCAGTAACACCACACCTCCATCTTCTGCAATTACTATCCCAGTGCAGTTCCCCTATTCTTTAAATGCTGGTTGTCTCCTGATGCTCACTTTCTAGAACTTCAGGTGGAGCTAATGGCAGCTGTGACTGCCCAGCAGACCAGGTCTTTGGATTCCACTCCTGCAAACAGAGCAAAGGAGTGGTGGGACAGGCAGATGCAGAAAAAGGGTTGATCACAACTGATGGCACTTCCAGGTAGAGGAGGCTGAGGTATGTTTTCCATGATAACTCCCTGAGCAGGGGCATCTATGGAGGCACGATGCTTTCGCTGCAACCCACAGTGCTGCCAGTAGTCTCCTTTATGGTTGTGGGAAGAGTTGCTAGGCCCCACCTCAAAAAAAAAAAAAAAAAAAAAAGAAAGCGAATTATAGGCTTTTGTTGAAGAAAGTAGGGGAAAGCATTTCCCTTAAGGTCTTTTGAAGGCCTTTCCTCAGCTGAGGGTAAGTGGCTTGTAAGGTTTCAGTCCCCATGAATTACTGTATCTTAGGCTTTTATTTTGAACCTCTTCTCTTGTGATGTGCACCTGTATCTGTGGGTGTTTTTTTTCTGTTTGCCACCAAAATAATGGCTCCTTTCTAGCAGCAGAAATTTGAGATTATAGAACGAAAAACTGGGAGGATGACAAAAGGAACTGGAGAACAGCACATAGCTTGATTGTAATAGACACCAGGGAGCTTCCCAGTGTAAATGCATGTAAAACAATTGGTTACTTAAAGCTCTCCAGGAAGAAAATTAATAGTCTGGACTCAAGGTAAGTAACCGTGCACTGCTCAAAATACCTGCAAATAGCTGAAACATAGTAACTTTAATGAAACACCCGAGGAATTTTGTTCTGTGAGTAAACACTGTGTGAAATATGAATTCTGGCCTCTAGTCCTCTTGCATTTTGCAGATGCTAACTTGTATGCAACTTGATAGAATACAGGTGGTGCTAAACCTCCAGTAAGGAAGACTCATGCTGAGTATACTCCTTTGCACAGAGTTTTCATAATTGTCTGACTTATCTCATAAATAATGGCACTGGAATTTGACCTCGGCACTGTCTTTGACAAACACAGGACAGACCCAGTGGAAAAGGGGGAAGGGAACTGTGCAATCTTTATTATGCAAGTGTATCTGACATACCAGCTGTGGTTAGCAAGGGCAATCAGAGCCATCTGATTAAACTTTTGGTTCTTGCATTCTGGGGCTTGCAGCTGAGCTTGTTTTGCTGGACAGAAGCAAGCAGTTGCAGGCAGTAACACACTGTATTCAACATACTCCATCTCAACTATTCATTTAAATGGTGCGTTCACCAAATAAGCAGAATTACAATTCTGATCAGGTCAGAACAGATGCAATGTAATGCTACAGCTATAGCAGAGGCCACAGGACAGCAGCGTGACAGCCTCTGTGGCTATGAACCCTGCACTTACGGAATGTACGTGCCTTTGGGTTATACCACTCATTCTTCACCAGACTGTGTCAGAGAAGCAGGAGTGTAGTAAATCACCACAAAGAGCAGTAACATCTGCATTACTTCACGTAGGGAGGATCTGACAGTCTGATAAGGAAGCTCTAGGCAGTACCTCTTTTTTTTACAAGTAATTCACTCCTTTATTAATTAAATTGAGCTGACACGTATTTCTTAACTAGCAAGGCCAATAAAGACTCACGCAGCGCTAACTATTTTACTTGCACAGCGTGCTGCCGGGCCGGGCTTGCCCCACCGCCGGTCCCGCTGCCCTCAGGCAGCCGCTTATCGGAAGGGCCCCGCCCTCGCCAACCGCCCCCTCGGCGCCCAGCCCCCTCAGCCGCAAACGGCCGCCCCGCCCGCGCGGGAGGGGGCGGGGCGTGGGCGCTAAGCCCCGCCTCCCCCCGGGAACGGTTTCGCTTGGTGCCGGAAGCGCGCGAGGAGGGGGCGAGGCGGAAGTGCGCGCGCTGGGCGCTCCCCAGCACCCCCTCCCGCCC